>JAGFNQ010003370.1:153797-217989 GCA_024364735.1 Boesenbergia rotunda | reverse complement strand
GGAAATTTATTCCATAAGAGAGAAGAGACTTGATTGATTTTTATCATGAATTAAAATATGATTTTAACCATGATATAAAATCAAACTTGGCATGATGGAATAAGTTATTCCATATTTGAGAGTCTTGATGGTTGAGGGGCCACTATATAAAGGACCCAAGGCAAGGCTTGGGTAAGAATTATAGAGATGAAGGCATAGGCTCTCTCCCTCTCTTTCTCTCCTTCTCTTCTCCCCTTCTTGCCGTGCGCCAACCAACCCCAAGAAGGAGCACCAGCCGACCATCCTTTTGTGGTTAGTCTTCCGACTTCTCTCTTGGTTTTTCTCATCGCGTTCTCGGAGAATCTAGTAATTCTCGAGAACAGAAAACTCGTGGCTTTGCGAAGTCATCCTGAAGATACTCGGCGTGGACGCGAATAGAGGCGGAGCTTCCAAAGGACGCTTACAGTTGGATCTCGTCCCTTCTTTCGAGTTACGCGAGGTAATATGTAAATTAGTTTACGTTTCTGCAAAAATGTTAAATATATGATCATGTCTACACAAGATAAACTTGTATGCTTAGATGTGTGGTTAAATGATTTAGAGAAATTATTTATGCTAAACCTTCCACTGCACGTAATTAATTTTGAAATTACGAACCCGCATCCATGTCAACATGCACCCGGTTCCAACAGTGGTATCAGAGCCGAGGTTTGTGTTCGACATAATCATATAATTGTTTTGTGGAAAATTTTATCATGATCTCAATTTTGAAAAATTTTCAATTATGGAAACTTTCCCATTATGGTAAATTTTCGATTTAGGAATTTCAATGTTTGGAAATCCTCATAAAATTTCGCAAACCTTTGAAATATCTCTGTTTCTGAAATTTTATGATAATTGTGAAAACTTTCCATTTTTGGAAACTTTCCAATTTTGGAAATTTCTTATTTTAGAAATTTTCTAATTTTGAAAAAACGTAAGTTTTCTTTGTACCAGAAACTTATAATTATTCTGAAAACCTTTTATTTTAGGAAACTTTCCATTTATGGAAAGCTCGCAATTTTGGGCCTTTCTTTCAAGAAAGTCTAGACAAATTATGGGAATATTAATTGGCATTTAAATTTATAATTAGAAATTAAATTATTTACAAAATTCTTTATTTTGGATTGAGCCTCGGGGAGCCGTCCAATTTATAGTTAGTTGTTATAATTAAATTTCCTAAATTGAATTTAAATTGTCAAATGTTTAATTTGGATTGAGCCTTGGGGAGCCATCCAAATTAAGTTATTGATATTAATTTTTCATAAATAAAATATGTGATCAAATCTCGGAAATTTTGAGGTGATTCTCAAACGATAATTTCCTTATTTGATTTATGAGGTGATGCTCTTACATATTATTGTCTCCAAAATTAATTAGGAAAATTGTTTTCTATAGAGTATATTTCCTTAAATAAGATTTTCATGAAAATAATATGTGGTTGAATTAAGGGAATCTGTCTCTTAATTTAATAAGATTTGATTTAGAGAAATCAAACTCTTAAACATATTATTTCCGAAATTGATTATGATAATTCAGGAAATTGTTTTCCAAAACAATTCCTTGAATAAAGTATGAAATTAGAATTAGGAAATCCGGTTCCTAATTCAATTAATGAGACTTGATAAATTAAGTCACATACATACTTTATTAAGGAAATCGTTAGACATGACATAATTATATGTCATGAATGTGTATAAAAGAAAAGGATGAGACTCAAAACCCCTTACAAAATATTAAGGCCAACACCTTCCATTAATATGGTTAGAACCGGAGTTTTGTTTCTCGTTTGGGTTGATGGACACATCCATGCCCGGCTTGAAGCTCAACATGTTCAAACCATGGAATTAGTTTATGATTAATATATTTGGAGTCAGAGGTCAATCCTTAGTTTTGGTTGTTGGACACATCCAAGCCTGACTAAACGGTTGAATGAGCTCCAACCATATTAAAACTATTTCTTGATTAATGGGTCAGCCTTAAGCTTGGAGCATCGATTTGTTGTGCCACAGCCAAGGTCGATGTAAAGAGAGGTGCAATTGGGTGCTATGTATATTGTTGCATACTTGTTAATGAGTTAACAACCCAATGATTTATACAAACATTCAATTAGTTGATAGCATAATGTGATAGTTACATATGTATAATATGTAATCGGTATAATTACCTACCTTCATAGCTAAGAATAACTTGATAGACTCTAGCCATGGTTGTTCTTATCTATGGTTGGATATCAACCTATTTGGAGATGTTCCTACGATCTCTCGAATTGATAAAAAGGGTTATTCAATTCGAAAAATAAATACGATTTAATTAATATATATTGATGCATTCTTTATCATTCTCATCACATAACCTCTATTTGTATTTCTAGGATAATCACCTGATCATGTCTTCTCTGAATTTGCGTTCCATTTTGGACACCAATAAGCTGACTGGGCCAAACTTCATGGACTGGCTTCGAAACCTGAGGATAGTTCTCAAGGCAGAAAAGCTTGCTTATGTCCTTGAAGAACAGCTTCCCAACCATCCTCCTAAAAATGAAACTCCAGACCAGTAAGTAGCCTATCAGAAACATGTTGCCGATTCTGAACTTGCGAGTTGCATCATACTGGCCGCTATGGTACCTGAGCTACAAAAGCAGCATGAGCATATGGATGCTCATACCATCGTCTTCCATCTTCATGAGCTGTTTGACAAGCAGGCGAGATCCGAACGGTTTGAGGTCTCCAGACTCCTCTTCACCTCTAAGATGCAGGAAGGCACTTCTGTTTCACAGTTTGTGTTGAAGATGTTGGGGTACATTGAGCGACTAGGCACACTCGAATTTGCAATGGATCACGAACTAAGTATTGCCTTAATTCTGCATTGTTTGGCCAAGAGTTACTCACAGTTTGTGATGAACTATCGGATGAACAAACTGGAGACTACCATTCCTGAGTTGCTTAACCTGCTGAAGACTGTAGAGCCTTCTGTAAAGCAGGATCAGAAGATGGTACTGTTAGTTGGTTCCTCAAAGAAAGGCTCTAAGGGGAAGCCTAAAAAACAAAATAAGGGAAGGAAGAAAAAGGCCAAAAAGACTGAAAATGCACCAAAAGGCACTTGCCATCACTGCGGCAAGGAGGGTCACTGGCGAAGAAACTGCAAGGTTTATCTTGAGTCCTTGAAGAAGAAGGCATCCGATGCCCCATCCTCTTCAGGTATCTTCGTTATTGAATGTCACTCTATTTCCTCGGACACCTGGGTACTTGATACTGGGTGTAGCTCACATATATGTAATGACATATAGGGGCTAAGGAATAGAAGAAGACTCGTCAAGGGAGAAGCGAATTTACGAGTTGGAAATGGAGCAAAGATTGTTGCTGTTGCCATCGGAAGATATTTGCTAAAGCTCCCTACCGGACTTGTCTTAGAATTGGATAATTGTTATTTTGTTCCTTCATTAATAAAGAACATTGTATCTATTTCATGCTTGAATGAAAAGGGTTATTATTTAATTTTTAGTAACAATTGCTGTTACATAACTTTAAATGGTGTTCTTTATGAGACCGGAGCTTTATGCAATGGTATCTACACGTTAGATTTATCCGGTGACGTTTTCAATATCGAAGTTAGCAACAAACGTGCTCGAATAGATAATCAAATAGACTCCTATAGTTGGCATTGTCGTCTTGGCCATGTAAGCAAGAAACGCATGACCAAATTATACCGATGTGGAATTCTGGAATCATTTGAACCTGGTTCATTTGATACATGCGAATCATGCTTAAAAGGCTAGATGACCAAATTACCCTTTTCTGAAAAAGGTAAACCAGTGGGAGAATTGCTTGGTCTAATACATACTGATGTATGTGGACCAATGTCAACTCTTGCACAAGGAGGTTATAGCTACTTCATTACCTTTATCGATGATCACTCATGATTCGGGTATGTGTTCTTAATGAAACACAAATCTGAAGCTATTGAAAAATTCAAAAAGTTCAGAAGTGAAGTAGAGAAACAGCTTGGCAAAAGTATTAAGATACTTCGATCCAATCGGGGTGGTGAATACTTAAGACAAGTGTTTCAAGATTATCTTAGGGACAATGGGATATTATCTCAATGGACTCCGCCATATACACCACAGCATAATGGTGTATCTGAGAGGCGTAACCGAACCTTGATGGACATGGTTAGATCTATGATGAATCATGCAACTCTTCCAAAATCCTTTTGGGGCTATGCGCTTAAGATAGCTGTTTACTTACTAAACAAAGTCCCGACCAAGGTAGTCTCTACTACTCCATATGAGAGGTGGAATAGTAAGAAAGCTCATTTATCTCACCTAAAGATATGGGGTTGTCCTGCTTATGTAAAGCGGATTGTATCAGACAAATTGGATGTTAAGTCTGATAAATGTCTATTTATTGGATACCCTATGAAAATGAAAGGTTACCAATTCAATCATCCCTTGGAACAAAAGGTGTTTGTTTCAACGCATGCTGTATTTCTAGAAAAAGAATTTCTTTTACAAGAAAACAGTGGGAGTAGCATTGAACTTGAAGAAGTTCAAGAAACTCCAATAGACATTACAGAGACACCTAGTCTAGACCCACAACCAATACCTCATAATGATGAGCTATCAGTTGAACCTAAAACAACACCACTTCTTCGTAGGTCTAATAGGACACGCAATATTCCAGAGAGATACGGATTTCTCATAAGTGAATCGAACGACGTGTTACTCATTAACGATGACAAACCTATCAGTTATGAAGATGTTCTGAAAAATTCAGAATGGGATAAATGGCTTGAAGCCATGAAGTCGGAAATGGATTCCATGTACAAAAATCAAGTATGGGACTTGGTTAACCCACCTGAAGGGATTAAGCCCATAGGGTGCAAGTGGGTTTTCAAGAAGAAAATCGATATGGAAGGTAATGTTGTTACCTTTAAGGCTAGATTAGTGGCAAAAGGATATCGTCAGAAACAAGGAATTGATTATGACGAAACCTATTCACCAGTAGCTATGCTTAAATCCATTCGGATGCTCCTGGCCATAGCAGCTCATTATGATTATGAGATATGGCAAATGGATGTGAAAACAGCTTTCCTTAATGGAAACCTGCTTGAGGATGTGTACATGATACAAGCTGAAGGTTTCACATCGGTTAATAAAACCAAAGTATGCAAGCTTCGACGATCCATATATGAACTAAAGCAAGCATCCAGGAGCTGGAACATCCGTTTTGATGAGACAATCGAAGAGTTTGATTTCTCACAAAATTCTGACGAACCTTGTGTGTACAAGAAGGTTAGTGGGAGTGCAGTCGTATTCCTAGTGTTATATGTTGATGACATATTACTTATAGAAAACGATATATCAGTCTTACAGTCAATTAAAATTTGGTTGTCGAAATCTTTCTCCATCAAAGACCTGGGAGAAGCAACCTATATCCTTGGGATTAGAATCTATAGAGATAGATCAAAACGGTTGCTTGGTCTTTCACAGTCTACATATATAGACCGAGTGCTAGAAAGGTTTAGCATGTCGGAATCCAAGAAAGGTTACCTTCCCATCAGGCATGGGATCTACCTTTCGAAGTCTATGTGTCCCCGCACAGAAGACGAGAGGATTTGCATGAGTAAGATTCCTTATGCATCCGTGATAGGATCTATCATGTATGTTATGTTATGTACTAGGCCCGATGTATCGTATGCTCTGAGCGTCATAAGCAGATACCAGTCTGATCCAGGAATGGATCATTGGGCAGCTATCAAGACAATCCTCAAGTACTTAAGAAACACTAAGGATGTGTTCCTAATATATGGAGAAGGTGATATGGTAATACGTGGGTATACAGATGCCAGTTTCCAGACAGATAAGGATGACTCCAAATCTCAGTCCGGATACGTATTTATTTTGAATGGAGGCGCAATAAGTTGGAAGAGTTTCAAGCAAGACACCGTAGCGGATTCTACCACGGAAGCGGAATATATTGCAGCTTCGGAAGCAGCAAAGGAAGCAGTCTGGATCAAGAAGTTTGTCTTAGAACTTGGTGTGGTTCCAACCATTGATGAAGCAATACTGGATTACTGCGACAACAGTGGAGCTATTGCACAAGCAAAGGAACCAAGGTCTCATCAGCGATCCAAACATGTGCTTCGCCGCTATCATCTGATCAGAGAGATTATAAGTAGGAATGATATACAAATCGAGAAAAATTCCCACTGAAAGGAACTTAGCGGATCCTTTAACTTAGGCCTTGCCTCAAAGTAAGTTTGAGGGTCTTGTTAGAGCCTGTGGTATTGGGTACCGTAGCGATTGACATTAGGCCAAGTGGGAGTTTGTTGGTGATATCAGAAAAGTGTCCTAAGGCAATCGCCTTATGATTGTAATCATTTATTTTAAATGAATATTCACTATTTGAGTATATATGTTTGTGTATTTGATTGAGATCTTAAACTCATTTACTGAATGTCCGCAATACAATTCACAGCATGAGAGAATTTGTGATGAATTCACAACTAGTGATTATCTCTGCATGTGCAATTGTGAAGTATTGTAATTGTCCCTAGTCAATGAATTGATAAATACAGACACTATCAATTCTATTGAGACTAGCATGGGTTATTCTCTAATCAGCTGATTCTCACTGGCTGGTGACATTGAGATGTCCGGAGATAAACATGAATGCTAGTTAAGAGAACTAGTTCATTGGAGTGACTGGCTGTAAAACTTCATATGGTAGTCTATATATAGATATGTCAGTGAAGTTCTTACTGCAGCTTAAGTGCGATGTTCCTTTGACTTGCGGTGTTCAAGTCATCTTGGTCATGGAGACTTATACTTTGATATCTTAAGCAAGCATCTTCAAGGAGGTGTGGACCCAGGATGATTGGGTATAAGCCGAAGTGCCCGAAGATGTTTGAACAGCCTACAAAGGATTCACCACTCCTTGCGAGGAGATGTATACCCGAGGCCTATCGTCGGATTATTACTCGAAGCCTCTGGCCAGAGCATGACATGTTCAGAGTATGAATCTCTTAAATACATGAGAGTAATTAGAATCCGTAGGACGAGAAAACGTTACTTAGGTTAGGTGTGACGTAGTCAGCCTAGTGGGGACTGACACACATAGACCATGTCCTGAACCAAGTGGGTATAAGATGGTGAAGTGAATGGGGCACGATTCATTATAGCTGTTGAAGGGTTTCAGAATTGTTTCTGAGGTCAACCGTTGATCTTTCGATTAATTGGGGATCATGATGTACTACTAGGTGCCACTCATGATCGTTCAATAATTGATTAATTATAGACGACCAACATAAATCGAAAGCCTATTTAGTCACACGCACTACGAGTAATCCGAGGGATTTAAAACGAGTTGAAAATTGGATTTTCCAATCAAGAGAGATTAAGTTTGGTTGAGCCAAACGATAAATCGAATCTGAATTTTTCAGAGACGCATCGGAAGCGTAAAATGGCTAAGTCTTTTAAAGACTTAATAGATGAATTAAATAAGTTTAATTCATTGGGGCTTGGCTTGGATGGGCCGGCCAAAGAGGGCCTTGATGAACCCGAAATACTAGGTTAAGTTGTCACGAATGTGGGTTCATCAGAATTTAGAATATGAATAAAAAGCTGGAAACCCTTTTTGCAATCAAAGAATGAGAACGTAGTAAAGGGGCCACAGGTCGTATTTTTCCTCGGGACTAGTTGATGTTGTGTGATTCGATCTTGTATTTGTGTGTCGTTTGTGAATTTTGGGTTTCAAATAAAATTTGGGTTTTGGGTAGCAATCGGCAATGAAATCGCAATTAAAAGAGAAGAAACTTAACCCAATGAACTAAACAATGAAATGGCAACTAATGAACTTCCTTTGGGAGACTTAATCAACCAATGCAACTTAACCACCTTGGGAGAACAAATCTAAACTCAATTGCAAAAATACACAACAAATTGAATTTAACTTCAGGAATTGTCTTTAAAAATCGAAACTTCCCTTGACACAAATGTAGCAATGAATAAAAGGAGAACTTGATACGCAAGGTTACAAACTTATGTGCCAAAAAGCTTATACTCCATGTAGAGCTATAACTGACAACTCCCAAATGACTCTTAGCAATTCAACTGTAAAGGTAAGTCTAATACTGAAGTGTTGTGCAAGAATGGGTTAAGAAGTTCTGCAATGAAGGCATGAAATAAGGGACAAACTCAGTGCAGAATTGGAATGCAAGAAATCAGCACATGAAGGCAGCGAACCAATTGCAAAGAAATAAACAAGACAGCTGAGATTAATCACTCAAATCAGAGTTCAGATGAAATTCAGCAAAGCTAACTCCATTCATACAACTTCAGCGATGATAAACCGAAACTCTGCAACAATAAAATGAGACAATCGAATGCATGGACTGGTAGAATTCAGATTTAATTTCAGAATTTCAGCAACAGAGCAAATGCAAAAATAACTTGATCAAGTTGCAATCTGATGCAAAGATTCACCAATTGGCCACATCTCTGATGAGCTGAAATCGAAATTCAGACTTGAGCTTAAGAAGTGCAGAAATGATACAACTTCTGCTAACTGTAAAAGACTGGATGCAGAGATGCAGAAATTCAGCAGTTCACTTGGACACAAAACAAGCAAATGACTGAAATGGATTTTACTATTCTGACGATCAGCAAGGCTTAAGTGGAATTCCCATTTAATGGACTCGAAACACAAAAGCAAATGAATTGAAATTTTCGAAATGATCTGGGTTTGCATAAATGGAATTCAGATTTCAGAATTGAAGTTGATACACAATAACTAATGCACAAAGCTAAAATCGAGTGCTATTTAGCTAGACTGAACTGCAAGATAAATTCATAAAGTAAAACTAAAGCAAGTTGGAACAAAACGCAGGAACACAAAGGTAAGAACTGAAAATGCAGAATTAAGTTGGCACGCAACCAAGGATCTGATACGCAAGGATTAATTTCCGAAATGAACTAAATCTGAGAATAATGTTAATTAAGCAAACTATCTAGCTGACTACTTGCAAGTTTATCCCTAATTAGGAAAGCAACAATTCTTAAACGTAAACTACAGCAGTTGAATTAAATTTCAGAAACAGAACTAGCTAACAGAATTGAAATTACAAACTATAACTGAAAATTAACTAAGGAAACTACTCCTCAACCCTTCCCGAGCTCAAAACCTCCTTGTTCGTCACGCAAGGGCTGGCCTCGAACCCCTAAGCTCAGCAAACCAATTGGAAAACAGCTCAGTTGGTCGAATCTGCTCAAACTGCATCAGCTGGGAAAATTCCAATCCGAACTCTTTGATCTCAGTTTGTTGAGCTGCGATGATGATTTGGAGAAGACCTGAGCTCACCTGAGAACCCCTACAAGTGGCTCAGATCATCGGAAATGGATTGTGGCTAAGATTCAAGTGCTCGGACCACAGAGCATGCCGAAACCCTCAAACAAACTCTGTCCGGATGAAACTTGAGCTGAATTCTCCACCGAAGCTATCTCCAATGATCCAGTTGATGATCTAGGGTTGAAGTTGAGGGGTCGCGCCCACGGATTGAAGAAAAACTTGAAGAAAACTAAGAACTATCGAAGAAGACGACGTTGCGGTGAAGACGCGACGAAGCTGAAAGCTGCGGAAATTTGATTAAGTACTTGGCATTGAACGGCTCAGATCAATTTGAGAAATCCAACGATTGATCTTGCTCTGATTTAATCCAAACTTCGATGATGATGATCAGGGGTCAGGATCTGCCTCGTGGTAGCTCGGATCCTCCAGATGTGCAACGGATGGTCCAGATCAACCTAATATTTGAATGGACGATCTAGAGCCCTCCAAGCTTGATCCAATGGTTGAATGTGCTCTAATTGGGATGAAACCTTCAGATCTTGATCAGAGTGCTTGATCAACCCTAACCCTAGCTCGGATTGCTTCAGATGGTCCCGGATGGCTCATATCTAGCTGCTTTTAAATCAGACAGCCCAGATTTAATCCTAATCTTGATAACTCGATCCGGGTCACTTCCGACTCAAGTTTGACCCAATATGCCCTAGGTCCATGAACCTTTCATGCCTACAAAAATAGATCAAAAATTTAGTGGCCAAATAATCCAAATATGTACAAATTTGCAATTAAGTCCAAAATAAGAGTAAGTTCTAAAACCTAGGGTAATTTCATAATTAAGCAATAAAAACATAGGTCAAACATGGATTTTAGCAACTAAAATAATCAATAAAATGGTACTTATCAACTCCCCCACACTTAAGCTTGAGCGTCTCGCGAAACTACTAAGTATGTATCTCTTAGGCTTTCTTAAGCATAATTAGAAGCAAATGAAAAGAAATTACCTAGGGTCGTCAATTCTCATAAATCTAAGCTCTATGGATTAGTATCTTGTCCTTAAATCAACAACTTAGCCTTTTCATCCATCATGAGTCATTGAGATGAATTTAACTCACTAGCCTTTCAAGAAAAATTTTGGTGGCTCTCTCCTTAAGTTCTAAGTAGATGATGGAAGTGGAGCTCACTCAAACACACATGCTTCTTGCACTACCATAGGCTTGCTTATTGTCTACTCTCCACCATTATTCATGATTAGGATCAATATCTACAAAAACAAATGAAAATATGGAAAATGGTAAGAAATGGAGTAAAAACCAGGAAAATAGAAAATTGATGGAGTGGAAGACTTGAGTGCTCAAAAATATTTTCAATGTGCTTTGCCCTCTTTGCAGTCCTCTAGTGAGATCAAAAAGTGTGGCGAAGTCAAACTTGAATAATTCCTTTGATTTGGATGAAGATAACTTTGTTGGTGTCATTGTGCCAATTTTGCTATTGCGTGCCAACTTGTTTCTTCCTCTCTTTTTTTCTGATTTTTTTTCCTTTTTCTTTCTCTCTAGTAAGGTCAGAATGTAGTTATGCAAGGCTTGGATTTGGATGAGAAAAATTCCACTGAATTCAATGGTGTCGAACTCCCTTGTGTGCCATTTTGCCTCTCCTTTCTTTTCCAAACTGTTTCCTTTTTTTTCTCTGCTCTCAAGTCTTCTAATGGAGCATTTCAGATCTTGCAAAACTCTAATTTCTTCATATCAGTTGGCATCTAGAAGTAGTTGAGCACTTAAAGTATTCCACTCAAAAATTCTGCTCAACAAATTGAATTTCAACCTTGGTTCTGCAGTTTTTTTTTTATGTTCTGAATTCATCCAACTACCTTCTCTTAAATTCTGCTCCCCATGAGGGTGAATCCAGCTGAAAGCCATTTGCCAGTTCTGTTGAAACCCAGCAATACATTGCTGATTTAAGAAAACCAAATTCAGTTTTGAATTGATACAAAATCTATCCCACTAGCATTCCATCTGATTTCTCCTCTTTTCTACAGCTTTCTTCATTGATTCAGATGTATACAGCTTCAATTCAAATTCTAACATATTGTGTTCTGATTTCTACAGCAAAGGACAGCTGCAATCATCTTCTAGCTGGGTGGCTAAACAACTTCATGGCAACTTTCTTCTTTTGGCACAGATTTTCTTTCCTTCAACCTGATTTAACTTGGCAATTTTTTTTTCTTCTGCACTTGAACTCAGATCTGTCCATCTACACTTCACTTACTAACCTGCACAATAATTTTCAGCACTTTACAGCTTACTCATTTCAGCAACTATCCTTGCAATTCAGCTTAGTTTCGGCTTCTAACTTCTCAGTTTTAGCTCAGCTCTTCAATTGCTAATCCACACAGAATTTTCACTTTCTTCCTCTATTTTTGGCACAGATTTGCTGCCATGTTTCAGATTTTTTTTCTGCCTGTATTCAACTTCTAGAGAATCTGCTTTACAGCTTGTATGGAAACAACTTTGATATGGTAAACAAATTTCTGCACTTGAATTTCTGCACAGATTTACTTGGCACAGCTTTCTGCATTTGTTTTATATTTGTCCAGCTTCAATTCAGCACTTATCAAGATGCTTCGGATTTCTTAAGCAAAGACAAATTGCAAGCAAAGAAAAACTGCAAGTCCCAAACATTTCTGCCTTAAAATAGTTTCACAGAAAAATTTTCCTTGCTTTGGCACAACAATTTTTCTCACTGCTTCTTTTTTTTTCTTTGCACAGCTTCTTGGATCTTCAATTGATGATAAAAACTCTAGATGCTTCAATTGATTTCCATCCTTAACCACTTCTTCTTGCTCATTTTTGACACCAAACTCAACTCACTTGACAAAAAAAATTTTTCGAAATGAAGTGCATCCTTGATAAAAATTGCTTCCAAATCACTAGTCACTCCCCCACACTTAAATCTTTGTCCGTCTCGGGCAAAATAGCATTAGAAACATTCCAAACAAACAAGCCCATAGAAAAAGTGAGATTAGGTAGGGGAAATGAGAAATATGAAGTGATATCAGGGAAATTTACAAAAATTGATATGAGATAAGAAGTAAAAATGATTTATCTCTATAAATGTGATCCAATCATCGCAATATGGTTTTGAAAGAACCTAAGCAAGTTCTAGAGCACAATAACATATGTGTGTCACAAATATAAGGCTAATTCTCACTAGGCAAAAATAATTCATCTCAAGTCATCAATTAAGAGTCTAAAACCAAGTAGTACTCAAGCATCCAAGATTTCATCCATTAGCTCAAACTCTAAGTTTTAACAACCAAATTTAATTTATTTTCCAAGAGATTCTAAAATGACATGAAGATAACCTAAAGGGATACATTTATTCCTAATTATTCAAGAAACAAATTTCCAAGAAAACTAACATGGTATCTACAATGACTCCTAGTCATTCTATTCTACTCATGCATTTATTAGCAAGGACTCAATTTAAAAGAAAATTCTAAAAGTCAGAAAAATGAAGGAAAATGCAAGAAAGAACAAACTCCCCTTTATTTCTGGTGGACGGAGTCGATCCAGAAGTAGCCTCCATCGTGGTAGTGGAGGCGTGTGGGTGGCTGAGAAAATTAGGACTCCCCCACACTTGAACTTTACAAAAATGTGCTCCGGTGGTCGCGGGCGATTTAGGTACAAGACCCATGTCAGAGGTGGAGTGCTTTGAATTAGAGTAAAATCAACTCCTCCTTCTTGATGCCTTTTGAAAGATTTTCCAGGAGGCTGGAGTCTGTTCAGATGGAGCACCCACTCCAGAAGCCTTCTAGACCCTGCAAAACAATGTAATACCTCTCTCAAGCGTGTAGGGTCAGAAAGAAATGATATAAATTCAGTCTCTGCATGAAATATATCCAAAACTGTATCACATCCAATTAAATCAATTTGTGGTGCCTCAATAAATTTTTCACAATTATTTCCTACAAAATTTGCATCCAGGATCTCATCACAAACAAAGAAATAAATTTTTGGCACTTCAATAGAAATATCACAATTATTTTCCATCAAAGATGTATCAAGCAATGTGTCACAGCCAATAAAATTAATCTCAGATACCTCCATAAACTTTTCACATTCAACCTCAGCATAAGATATAGCAAGAGATTCATCACAATAAATAACATCAATTTCAGGCACTTCTAAAAATTTTTCACAATCCATATCCACAAAAGATGTATCAAGTAATGCACTACGACCAATGAAATCAATTTTTGGTACCTCTATTGGATTTGCACAAGCAGTCTCTACGCAAGGTATATCAATAAAGTCATCATAACCAATAAAGTCAGCACTAGGTACCTCGCTGAATTTTTCTGAACAAAGAGGAGAAATACTTACCTGAGCGTACCGAAGAATACCTGGAGGTTCTACAAGAGTAGATGTATCCATGGTCTCCTCCTGATCAAGTACATGCTCCTCATCAGCCTCAAGCTCTGGTGGACACTCAACTGGAATAGGTGATCCTTGGGTTCTTGCTTCCACCATGCAAGTCCCTACACTTTCTTGTTCATCCTCTGAATCTTCTAATGTATCCATCACTGTTGGAGGTCCCTGGGGCTTAGTGCAATCCCCTACACCTGGAATATCATCTCCCATACATGTTTCCTCAGTAATATCTGCAACAACAATATCAGAAAAATTAGGACCATCAATAACACTATCATCACAAAATAAAAATTGAGAATGGCCCTGTGGAGCTTCAGAATCTTCTTCTTGAGCTGAAAAATTTGGAAATGGATTTTTAGTGGGAATCTCCGGAGGAATGCATGCTGTAGGTGCCCTGATTTTAATGATTTCTTCTTCTTCTTCTACCAAATTTGTAAGATCACTTAAAGAAGGACTTGGCCATGCACTAGGGTCACCTTGAACTGATAAAAAATTAACTCCGGGGCCCTCAGAATTAAAAGTAGCTTGAGAAGATAATTGTCCTGATTCTTGGGCTTTTATCTGATTCAAATCACTAGCCAATTGTCCCATTTGCCTTCTGAGGTTTTGAAGTCTTTGTTGCACAATTTCCCCAAGCCTTTGTTGTTGAGCCTCAAGCTCTTGTTGGTCTTGAAAAGTAGCATAAGGTTGCTGAAGACCAAGAGTAGGCTGTGCATTCTGAAATGGGAGCTGTTGAGGCTGCTCAAATGGTTGAATGGGCTGATAAGTAGGCTGGAATGTGGGTTGAATTTGCTGAGAATTACAGCCTTGGAAATCTTGGATCTGAGGTTGAAATTGTGGTGGTGAAAACTGAAATTGAGTGGGCTGGAAATTCTGATCTTGTGGCTGGAAATTCTGGTTGCAAGGGTGAAATTGTTGTGGAAATTGACATGGTTGCTGGAAATTCGAATTAACTTGGTACCCTTGTTGAATTCCTTGAAAAGGTGATTGATCTTGTTGATAGGGTTGCTGAAATTGGGGCTGAAAACTCTGGAATTGTGGCTGCCCATCCTGAAAGTTCTGACTTGGATGAAAGTTTTGGAATAATGGTTGAACTTGTGGCTGAAAAAACTGATTTGTTTGCTGAAAATTCTGGTTGCAAGGCTGTTGGAAATCTTGTTGTGGCGGTTGAAATTGCTGGAAAGGCTGCTGGAATTGTTGTAATGGTGGCTGAAAAAACTGATTGGGTTGCTGAAAATTCGAATAAGGCTGTTGAAGATCCTGATTTGGTTGTTGAAATTGGTGGAATTGCTGGAAAGGCTGAAATTGTGGCTGAGGTGGCTGAAATGTAGGCTGAATTGGCCGCTGGTAAGTAGATGAATTAGCTTTATGTTTTTGTTGGTATTCCAACACCTTACACCAACATTTCAACTCCATCAATGCCTCTTTTATCTCTGTATAGTCCTCTGGTGAAAACATTTTGATCTTACAGCCCTGTCACAAAACAAACAAGAAAAATGGCAGCAACCATATACAAAAGATAAAACAACAGAAAATAGAATCAAATGATATGCCCATAAGCACACAAGCAAAAATCAAACAAATCAACTAGTTGCTTCCCCGGCAACGACGACAAAAATTTGATGAACTCGAAAAACTAGGATAAGTTCTCACGAATGTGGGTTCATCAGAATTTAGAATATGAATAAAAAGCTGGAAACGCTTTTTGCAATCAAAGAATGAGAACGTAGTAAAGGGGCCACAGGTCGTATTTTTCCTCGGGACTAGTTGATGTTGTGTGATTCGAGCTTGTATTTATGTGTCATTTGTGAATTTTGGGTTTCAAATAAAATTTGGGTTTTGGGTAGCAATGGGCAATGAAATCGCAATTAAAAGAGAAGAAACTTAACCCAATGAACTAAACAATGAAATGGCAACTAATGAACTTCCTTTGAGAGACTTAATCAACCAATGCAACTTAACCACCTTGGGAGAACAAATCTGAACTCAATTGCAAAAATACACTACAAATTGAATTTAACTTCAGGAATTGTCTTTAAAAATCGAAACTTCCCTTAACACAAATGTAGCAATGAATAAAAGGAGAACTTGATATGCAAGGTTACAAACTTATGTGCCAAAAAGCTTATACTCCATGTAGAGCTATAACTGGCAACTCCCAAATGACTCTTAGCAATTCAACTGTAAAGGTAAGTCTAATACTGAAGTGTTGTGCAAGAATGGCTTAAGAAGTTCAGCAATGAAGGCAGGAAATAAGGGACAAACTCAGTGCAGAATTGGAATGCAAGAAATCAGCACATGAAGGCAGCGAACCAATTGCAAAGAAATAAACAAGACAGCTGAGATTAATCACTCAAATCAGAGTTCAGATGAAATTCAGCAAAGCTAACTCCATTCATACAACTTCAGCAATGATAAACCGAAACTCTGCAACAATAAAATGAGACAATCGAATGCATGGACTGGTAAAATTCAGATTCAATTTCAGAATTTCAGCAACAGAGCAAATGCAAAAACAACTTGATCAAGTTGCAATCTGATGCAAAGATTCACCAATTAGCCACATCTCTGATGAGCTGAAATCGAAATTCAGACTTGAGCTAATGAAGTGCAGAAATGATACAACTTCTGCTAACTGTAAAAGACTGGAAGCAGAGATGCAGAAATTCAGCAGTTCACTTGGACACAAAACAAGCAAATGACTGAAATGGATTTACTATTCTGACGATCAGCAAGGCTTAAGTGGAATTCCCATTTAATGGACTCGAAACTCGAAAGCAAATGAACTGAAATTTCCGAAATGGTCTGGGTTTGCAGAAATGGAATTCAGATTTCAGAATTGAAGTTGATACACAATAACTAATGCGCAAAGCTAAAATCGAGTGCTATTTAGCTAGACTGAACTGCAAGATAAATTCATAAAGTAAAACTAAAGCAAGTTGGAACAAAACGCAGGAACACAAAGGTAAGAACTGAAAATGCAGAATTAAGTTGGCACGCAACCAAGGATCTGATACGCAAGGATTAATTTCCGAAATGAACTAAATCTGAGAATAATGTTAATTAAGCAAACTATCTAGCTGACTACTTGCAAGTTTATCCCTAATTAGGAAAGCAACAATTCTTAAACGTAAACTACAGCAGTTGAATTAAATTTCAGAAACAGAACTAGCTAACAGAATTGAAATTATAAACTATAACTGAAAATTAACTAAGGAAACTACTCCTCAACCCTTCCCGAGCTCAAAACCTCCTTGTTCGTCACGCAAGGGCTGGCCTCGAACCCCTAAGCTCAGCAAACCAATTGGAAAACAGCTCAGTTGGTCGAATCTGCTCAAACTGCATCAGCTGGGAAAATTCCAATCCGAACTCTTTGATCTCAGTTTGTTGAGCTGCGATGATGATTTGGAGAAGACCTGAGCTCACCTGAGAACCCCTACAAGTGGCTCAGATCATCAGAAATGGATTGTGGCTAAGATTCAAGTGCTCGGACCACAGAGCATGCCGAAACCCTCAAACAAACTCTGTCCGGATGAAACTTGAGCTGAATTCTCCACCGAAGCTATCTCCAATGATCCAGTTGATGATCTAGGGTTGAAGTTGAGGGGTCGCGCCCACGGATTGAAGAAAAACTTGAAGAAAAACTAAGAACTATCGAAGAAGACGACGTTTGCGGTGAAGACGCGACGAAGCTGAAGAGCTGCGGAAATTTGATTAAGTACTTGGCATTGAACGGCTCAGATCAATTTGAGAAAATCCAACGATTGATCTTGCTTTGATTTAATCCAAACTTTGATGATGATGATCAGGGGTCAGGATCTGCCTCGTGGTAGCTCGGATCCTCCAGATGTGCAACGGATGGTCCAGATCAACCTAATATTTGAATGGACGATCTAGAGCCCTCCAAGCTTGATCCAATGGTTGAATGAGCTCTAATTGGGATGAAACCTTCAAATCTTGATCAGAGTGCTTGATCAACCCTAACCCTAGCTCGGATTGCTTCAGATGGTCCCGGATGGCTCATATCTAGCTGCTTTTAAATCAGACAGCCCAGATTTAATCCTAATCTTGATAACTCGATCCGGGTCACTTCCGACTCAAGTTTGACCCAATATGCCCTAGGTCCATGAACCTTTCATGCCTACAAAAATAGATCAAAAATTTAGTGGCCAAATAATCCAAATATGTACAAATTTGCAATTAAGTCCAAAATAAGAGTAAGTTCTAAAACCTAGGGTAATTTCATAATTAAGCAATAAAAACATAGGTCAAACATGGATTTTAGCAACTAAAATAATCAATAAAATGGTACTTATCAGGCCTCCGTCCTCTTTGATTTGCCGGCCACAACAAAGGGAGAGAACCAAGTTTTTTGTTTAATTTATAAAATAAATCAAGTGTGGTTTGTTTTATAAAATTATGGATGATATAAATTTTTTATATAATAAACCAAGGTTTGGTTTATTTTTCATGGAAATTAAAATAAACCATGGATTAGTTTATTTTATAAAATCAATCATGGATTGATTTACCATGATAAGGAAATTTATTCCATAAGAGAGAAGAGACTTGATTGATTTTTATCATGAATTAAAATATGATTTTAACCATGATATAAAATCAAACTTGGCATGATGAAATAAGTTATTCCATATTTGAGAGGCTTGATGGTTGAGAGGCCACTATACAAAGGACCCAAGGCAAGGCTTGGGTAAGAATTATAGAGATGAAGGCATAGGCTCTCTCCCTCTCTTTCTCTCCTTCTCTTCTCCCTTTCTTGCCGTGCGCCAACCAGCCCCAAGAAGGAGCACCAGCCGACCATCCTTTTGTGGTTAGTCTTCCGACTTCTCTCTTGGTTTTTCTTGTCGCGTTCTCGGAGAATCTAGTAGTTCTCGAGAACTCGAAACTCGTGGCTTTGCAAAATCATCCCGAAGATACTCGGCGTGGACGCGAATAGAGGTGGAGCTTCCAACGGACGCTTACGGTTGGATCTAGTCCCTTCCTTCGAGTTACGCGAGGTAATATGTAAATTAGTTTACGTTTTTGCAAAAATTTTAAATATATGATCATGTCTACACAAGATAAACTTGCATGCTTAGATGTGTGGTTAAATGATTTAGAGAAATTATTTATGCTAATCCTTTCGCTGCACATAATTAATTTTGAAATTATGAACCCGCATCCATGTCAACATGCACCCGGTCCCAACAAGCCCGAGTTGGAAACTCGGCAGACTGGTTTGAGAGCTCGACAGATTGGGTTGGGAGCTCGACGGTAGACTGGGTAGGGAGCTCAACGCTCGGCAGACTGGGTTGGGAGCTCGACGACTTGCTCGGCAGACTTGGTCGGGAGACCTGGTCAGGAGCCCGAGAGGCCCAATCAGGATTGCAAGGGAGATTCATTAAAGTGGTTAATAAAGGAAAGAGAAAAGTCTATCTTCATTGGATGAAGAGAAGGTGAAGAGTCACATGAAAAGATGTGCTCTTTATTGGCTTTAATGAAGGGAAGTCAAAGAGACAAAAGACTCTTCATATTCATGGGATGAGTATAAAAGAGGGCTAGTCATTTTGAATGAGGAGTGAGTGTTTCTCTTCTTCCCTTCCTCTCTTCTTCCTCTTCTCCTCCTTGGCCGAAACCCTTGTTGGGTTCTTGGTGGTCTTGTGAACTACCTTAAGTTGCTAACACAACTAAGGTAGTTCTTCCCGAAGTTGAGAGATCGTGTCCGTGTGGATACGAATAGAGGCACGGACACTTGAACATGCAAGAGATCCGGTGCATCTTGGATGAGCCGGATAAGCGAAGGGCACGCTCCAAAGGTATACAGTTAGATAGATCTATTAGATAGATGAACTTTGTACGAGTTTTTCTTTCACATGGATCGCTCGAGGAATCTTGTTTCCGCTGCGAATTGTGTTTTGGTGCCGGGAGATCCCAACAGACTATGGTCCAACATGATGATAAGGATGAGTGGTACTAGTCAAGGAGTTAGAGGTTGATTAATTAAAATTGTCAGTAATTTAAATTAATCAACAGGCATTCGATATCTTAAACACGGGGAGATGGATGTACTCATAATAGATAGAGCTCATATAAAAATATGGGGGTTGGTGAGGTAGTTCAATGGAGATCCTTTAGTGGAATGAATCTTCATTAATGGATCGGATTTAAATTCATTAGTGGGCCAAGACTCAACTCCTCCTCATGGTCCCTATCATAGCCTATATATACCCCATAGGAGTCATGATATCAAGGACAATTAATCTAGAATTAATTCATAATTAATCATCCAATTAACCTATTCCTCTTCTCTCCCTTCCATCTTTCTCTCCTAGGGCTTAAGTTGCCGACGGTGGAGAAGGAGAAGAGGAGCCTTCTTCTCCTCTCCTCTCCTCTCTTCTCTCCTCCTAGGGCTCGAGCAAGAAAGCGAGAAGGGCTTCACCTTCATCTTCCTTGGCCGGAGCAAGCTCATGAGGAAGAACCGACGGCAATCACACCCCTTGCTTGGCCGGGGGCAAAAGGTGAAGAAGTAGTGATCTTCTTCTTCCAAGGAGGTTGGTGGCGGTTACAAGCAAGAAGGAGAGGGTGCCTTCTTCCAAGGTCGCCGACGGTAGTTGCACGTGAGGATCATCCTTGCTTGGTCGGTGGCGCAAGGGAAGAAGAAGGATTATTTTGTTAGGATGTATACTAAAAGCCTTACCTTTTGGTTAGGATACATCTACATTTTAAAGAGAATCATAAAATCACACAGTGCATGTTTATATTAGTATGTGCATTAAAAGTCTAATGTTTGGCATTGTAGATAACATGGTGTGTGGAGTCATACAGAAGATCATGTTATCAGGTTCCTTGCCAAAGTATAAGAAAGAGGCTCACAACCGAGATGGAGTTGGATAAACCATCGGGATGGTTGTAGTGTGATCAGGTATGGTTTATCTTAACCATACGATTATACTAGTGTACTTTGTGTACATTGAGTAGGACCAAAAGAGAGGTCATCCAATTTTTGTACTGACTTAGTAAATTGGATTAGACCTCGGATAATATTATGGAGTACGATCTCTTAATCCCAAAATAATGATGGGTATATATTATTAAGCATTATCTCTTTGATTTACCAATGGGCGAGATCTATTCTGTTAGATCGATAGGCCCGGTAAGTTGAGCAATAATATTAATAATATGATGTACCATTGATTATTGATGGAATCCATGTCCTGGTGAGTCAGGGTGATGATGCCCCCTTGATGAGCTCAAAAGGATCGTCATGTCAAATCTTGCAAGTGGACCATGGTCCGGCTGTCAAAAAGGTTGAGTGGTACTAATCAAAGATCAAGAAGATAATTAATTTAATTATCAGTAAATTAAATTAATTATCGGGGATACGATATCTTAAACACGGGGAGATGGACGACTCGTAATAGGTGGAGCCCATATGAAAATATGGGAGTTGGTGAGGAAGTACAATGGGATCATTTAGTGGAATGGATCTCCATTAATGGATCGGGTTTGGATCCATTAGCGGGCTAAGAACCAACTCCTCCTCATGGTCCCTATCTTAGCCCAATAAAGCCCCATAAGAGTCATGATACAAGGCGGTTAATTAATGAATTAATTTGGGATTAATTAATTTATTAATCTCGGATTAATTAAAGAATTAATCATCGAATAATTAAAGGAATTAATCTTATTAATTAAGGAATTATTCTATATAAAATTTTGAAATTAATCCATAATTGATTGGAAAATTTTTTCCAATTAATCCCCTATATAAACCCCACCTCTCTCTCTCTCCCTCTCTCTCTCTCTCTAATTTTTCTCCTCTCCAACCTAAGGGCGCCGACGACAAAGGTGAAGAAGAGGATCTCCTCCTCCTCTCTTTTCTTGGTTTCTTCCCTCCTTCAAGGTTGCTGTCGATCACAGAACAAGGGAGGATCCTTCTTCATCCCTTGGTGGTGCACGACAAGAAGAGAAGGAGGAGAAACCGGCGATGCAAGGGGTAGAGGTCGGCGCCGGTGGTGGATGAGAAGAGAAGCTTCACTTCTCTTCTTCTCCCAATCTCTTCTCCTACTGGATCTGCTGCAGACATCCACAGGACAAGGAGAAGTCATCTTCTCCTTTGTGGCGTGCAAAAGAGGAGAAGAGAGGAGAGTGGTGCGCCAGCAAGAGGAGTCTCTCCTTTTGGTGTTTGTCGCCAGAAAAGGAGAGATTGAGGGAGAGCTCATCATCCTTGTGGATCTTCATCCGTGAGAGAGGAAGTGAACTAGGTGGTTGGCGTGGGCTGCGGTGAAGGAGAGGATCTTGCCCTCTTAGCTTCATCATCTCCTTCTTGGAAGGGGACCGGCGGCAAGCCAAACCCTAGCTCTATGATTTGGCGTTTGGCGCAAGGCAAAGGGGAGAAAGAAGGATTGTTCCGGTGCCTTGGTGACTCCGCGACTTGGTAGATCGTCGCCCACATGGCGTCCAAGTAGGGTGGGTCATAAGATAGAAGACTGCGAGGTAAACGACGAGGTGTATTTCTCCCGAGCTCCATTTTTCTTATCGCATGTTTTAATTTTGCCATCATGCTTTGCCTTGTCATTTTATGTAAGTTAGTTTATTATTTTGATTTGATATCATAGTTAATAATTAACTAACTGGACCCCGAAGATAAACACAAAAACCAACTATCCAAACCGTCGTCTTTTCCACGGTTAATTAATCCAGAAAGTTACAAGGCCTTGACATAGGTTTCGGCTAAGTTGTAGCTTGAATTAATTAACACGGCGACGTGTCGGTCGTTTGAGGGACGGGTCTCTATTCAGATTAAATTTTTAATCCGTAGCCATAGAGAGGTCTCTCAGATATGACCACGTGGTTGTCTTGGAAACTGCCAAGTCATACCTACATATTTTTCTTCCAAGGTGGACAGCAGTGATCCATCCCTTCGGGTGGGTGGCGGCGCAAGGTGAAGAAAGGGAAGGGAGACTTCTTCTCAGGTTGCTGGCGGTGACTCATCTCCTTGGATGATCGCCAGCGCAAGGTGAAGAAGAAGAAGAAGAGGAGCTCTTCCAAGGTGGTCGGCGACAATCATCCCTTGGTGGTTGGCCGGCGGTGAGCTAGGGGAAGAGCTAGGGTTTTGGCTAGGGTGTATGTGAGGGAGAAGAGCTCTTCTTCTCCACTTCATCTTCTTCTTCCTTGAAGGGTGGCTAGCAACAAAACCCTAACCCTAGGGTTTGTTGGCGCAAAGAAAGGAAAAAGAAGGAGGATTAATTGGAGGCATTGGTGATTCTGGATCTTGCTAGATCGTCGCCCACACGACGTTCAAGAGGGGAGGGTCATACAGTAGAAGACTGCGAGGTAAAAGAAGAGGTATATCTCTCTTTGGCTCATTCTTTTATTCTATTATTTCATGTGATATTCTTGTTATTGCATGTGTATTAATTATCATGGTTTAATTAGTTGTTAATTAATATTGATAATTAATTATGTCATGGACTCCGAAGATAAACACAAAAATCGATGATCCGCTCGTCGTCTTTTCCACGGTCAATCGGTTAGGCGAGTTACAAGGCTCGAACTTTGAGTTTGGCTAAGTTGTAACTCGAATCGATTGATACGATAACGAGACGGTCGTTTGGGAGATAAGTCTCCATTCAAATTAATTTTTAATCCGTAGATATGGAGAGGTCTCTCATGTTCGACCCCGTGTTCGTTTAGGAAACCCGCCAAGCTATTCCCATCAAAAATCACTCCTAAACAACCACTCCTATACGGGTGTTCTTTTTGTAATGACACAGCGCAGTGAACAAATAAAGATAAAATACTTGCCCAATGAAAACTTACCAATTGTTGTTTGGGTGAATATGATTTAGTTAGAGATAATGTAATAAAACTTGTAATATAATAAAATTTATAATACAATGTAATCTAGTTAATATTACATTATTACGATCAGAGTTGTATAGTATGTATATAATATTTTATTAGGATGATTATATTCTTTTGTCTGATGTTAATTATTTTTTATAAGAAATATAATTTATAAATGTTGATTAATTACTCCGACCCAAAGGCTAGAGCTATCAAATGATCGATCTATGATGGGTTGTCTGGCCCATGGTTGGCTGACCGAGGGGGACTCATCATCTTGATGGGTTGGGAAAGCCTCAACCCAACCCAACTCAAGGCACGTTGTGGGTTACGCGGACCAACCCGCGGGCCTAAAAAAAATTATAATTAATTAAATATACAAAAAAAATTAAAAATTTTAAGTTTGATTATGGATTACTACATTATTAAAGCAAAGCTAGTCTGATCGATAAGTAGCAAAATACTTCATCAATGCCAACACACATTTCCATTAGTTTTAGCATTGATGATATCGGAATCAAATAATAACATAATGTGAATTGTGAATTCTCACATACTATAGCAACACATATTGTTAAATCCGATACTTTTGGACGCGATCTAGAAAATCTTTCGAAAGAAGATTTACGATTTCCGAGACCCCAAACTAAAATTAGAGGGTTATATCGCTTTGAAACTTAAGTTTTGAGGGCTTAAGTGTGAATAAATCCAAACTTTAAAATGGGAGAAAGTAATAACCTAAACTGCAGGGGTTAAATGTATATATTTCGGAAATTAAGGGTTAGATTATAATACCCTAAAGTACAGGGACTAAAATATAAATTTGCATCACAAAACAAAATAGCCCTAATTCTTTCGATCTTCGCCCGCAGCCAAGACAAAACCCATCGCATCGCGTCTCTTCTCCTCCACCTCGCTCGCCGCCGTGCTGCCCATCCCTGAGGCGAACCATGACCGACCATCGTCGGAGTGAAATCGGCCACCGTCACTCACCTTGTGCCACAAAGATCGGTAGCCATGGGAGGTTGATTTCGAGCCACCGACGACCCCTTTTCTGTTGAGATTCCGCCTAACATCCCTTCCTCTTCTCTGTCTTGTTCTTCTCCATCACTGTTCGCCGATCAGAGGGGGAAGGCTTGTGCTCGACCACTGCCGTTGGCGCATTGGGGGTGATGCGGCTAAGTCTGTGTGCGGCCAATCTTCATCTGAGTAAGTGCACGATGCCTTAGTCTTGCATTAGAGCTAGGGATATGCTCTGATTTTGGATCGTAACACCTATTCACTGGATTTGTGTCTCTTCTCGGCAGAGATTTGCTCTCTGTGTAGGAAGCGGATCAAGGATTGAGAATCAGCTTCTCTGGGGCTCCAAACAAGCGATTGAGGTAAGAGTAGTTGTTTTCCGTAATTGATTAATGGATGATGATATTAGTATCCTTGGATTTCTGTTCGGGATTAGATTCATGGATTTGTAAGTGGATAGGTTGCTGTTCTTCAAGATTGGGAAACTTTTGTGATTTCAAATTTTGATTTGATCCGTGACTAGTTTGTGGTTGAGCTTGTGTTTCGTTTCTATTCAGTTTTGATGTTGTCAGTTTGATCTGTGTGGATCAGTTTCCTTTTGTTTCAAATTGAAGTTGGGATTAGTCCAAATGACTTGATGATGCTATTGAGTTAAGTTAGTTGTTGGGAGCTGTGGATTTGTGTTGATAGGAACATTATGAGGATTTACCTCTGCTCAATCAGATTATAGATATTAGCATTGATTTGGTGACACTAATTGATAATGGATTGAGTTTGGTCTTGGGTGTATAGGTTTGATCAATTGTGGTTCGAGCAGCAGATCTACTTGGAATCACTTCTATGTTGGATTTGTATTGGTAATATGACAAATAGAGAATATACCTTTGGAGATTGGTGTATGTTGGGATTGATCATTAGGATTAGGATGATCCTAATGAAGTTGTGTTATATTAGCTATTTGGTATTTGTGTAAATAGCTAAATAGTCATACCTTTGATACAGGACTCTGACTTGGTTACTTCGTTTGGTCGTGGGGCTTCATTCTCTATACGGACTACTCCTACTTGGAGGCGGGTACTTCTTGCTTGTCTTCTTTAGATCCACGTTATCTTTATGCATGGCTATTTGTTATTGATGCAGTAGGCTGATATTGACCTTTATCTGCTACCGTTTTGTTATCCTGCTTGATACTTATGCTTGACCGTGGATATGATCTGAATTTCTTTCTATACAATCTCGTTTATTGTTATCTGATTCTGTATAGCATTGGTATGAGTATGAGTATGTGGATAGGGATTAGCATACCCTTGTATGGTTGCATTGGTTGAGTTTAGTCATACTTGCACGTGTGTCTAGATATGGACTGATTGGGTTATTGTGGCATGTCACTTGATATTTGCATTGGTTGAGTCTAGTCATACTTGCACGTGTGTCTAGATATGGACTGATTGGATTATTATGGCATGTCACCTGATATTTGCATTGGTTGATTCTGTTATTACTTGCATGTGCACTTAGATGCATGATGGTTAGGTTATTATACTTGTGATCGATCTGTGCATGTAATGTTGAGTTATGTATGATGACCTGGTAGGGGCTGCATGTGTTTGAGTCATGCACCATACCTGCACTGTTGCATGCCGGCGATAAGCGACTCCCTTGTGGTTGAACCTATCGTCTTCCGATACATGATATGCACACACGGCCACTCATGGGTTAATGGATACCGTTGGGTGTGTGCATTTGCTCTGTACTGCTCCGCTCGACCGTTCAGGGGTAGTGGTTTCGGAGCGTGGTAGCAGGCGGAGATCCCTTCTCTTCCCATAGACCAGAGGAGATGAGAGCGACGCTCCCTCATATATACATGGGGTAGGGGGGTGGTCCCCCGCCAGCATCCTATCCATTCGGTCACTCAGGAGCAGTGATAGCAGGGTGCGTATAGTGTCACAGCTCTACCCACTCGGCCGACACAGTATCACCTGTCTCGGTGGCTTGACTGGTGTTAGGGTGTGACCATGACATTGCATCATGTGCATATGATGCATTGTGCATTTTGATTGTGATTGCTGCATTTATTTGCTGCACTTGTTTGACATGCATGTACAGGATATACTTATGTGTGGTTTGATGACCCTGCACTTGCTCGTGTCGGTACGAGTCTTTTATGGTATGGATAGACTGATTTCTGGTATGTACAGTCAGTTATTACTTTCAGTTATGCATATTCTGCTATTCCTGTTGAGACTGTATCCTGTTGTTTCTTTATAGCTTATTCAGCTATTTTGTTCATCCATGCATATCTATCTATATACCCGCGAGTCCATTTGGACTCACCACCCGTCGTAATATTTTTGTTTTCAGGTTGATAGTTTGCCGGAGGAGCCCAGTTGCCGGTCCCGGGTCCCCATGACTCCATTTGGATGAGAGCTTCCGCTGGTTTTGGTTTTCTTTTGATAGCATAGTATATGTTTTGTATTCGTTATGTTACAGAGGGCTTGTATTGGATTTATTCGTACGGTATTGTATTTTTGAGTCCTTTGTTAGACTTTGTGATGTAGTTTTGCTGCGCGCCTGCTCTGGGGGCAGCTCAGGTGAGTTTTACGGTGTTTCATATTGCGTTGTTATCATTTTCCATATATTATATATCTGTTTTGTGGCCTGAGGCCAATTTATATCTGCGTGGGTTTGTGTGTATGTGTAAATTATCCGCCGGACAGGGGAGATTCTGTCCGATTTTATATTGGATCAGCGGCTCCATTGGTCTCGGGGCGTGACACATATCTAAAGTTAGTGAAGGAATGAATGAGAAAGAGCATGGAAAAGAGTAGAAATCCATCGCTAGTGGGTGCTAAATTTTGAGATTTTTTTCTTTAACCTGTAGGCCAACCCAAGCCCCTCCGTAGGCCGACTTACATGGGTCATGGGACTAGGCGGGTCGGTTCACCTGGACGCACCTTTAAATGTGTTAATAAAATTTTAACCCAACTTGCTTAAATTATTTGGTGGGGCGACCAACCCGGTAGGCTCAACCCAAATTGATAACTCTACCAAAGGCTAGGGTTATGCTTCTTATAGACGACAACGCGGTCCACCAGCAAAGAGGGGTCTAGAATCCGCTACGGGCACGCTTGTCGCTTGTTGTAGTGTCGGTCATACATTGTTACGGTGGTCGGGCAGACTCTATTTTAGCGAGAGGCTGATAGGTAGTCGACGAAGGGACACTAGCAAGGGTGATGGGGTACATGAGGAGTGTTGAAGGTATAGGCGGTGTAGTCGACACGAGAATACTAGTTGAGGAAGGTCTATACCGACATCTCCATCTCCCGCAGTGAGTTCACTCCTTGCGACACTAGCACAGAGAAGCCCTATGCTACATACACAATCCACAGCCTATTGGCCTTATAGAAGATGGAATGCTACATGAGGCTGGTGGGGAAAAGATTGGCGAGGCCATCGAAGAGGCAGCGGAGTGCGACTATGTAAGAGGAGACACGAGTTGATCAGGAGTCAAAATCCTTGGCACATCAGTCGAGCCACACGAACCCGCGCATCTGGCGAGGGCGCCACCACAACTTGATGTACTCCCTACGGTGCTCCCAGAGCTTGCTAGAGGCAGTGTGTTGCAGGTTGGTTGCGATTTCTGACGAGGTCGCCGTTAGAGGAGAAGGTAGAGGAGGATATAATTTTGTCATCGTCTGATTATAGGAGTAGGTGCAGGAGAGGTGGATGGAAGAGGAGTTGTCGAAGGTGAAAGTGGGGCAAGAGGTGGTGGAGAGAAAGACGGTCGGGAAGAAAATGTAAACAAAGAGAATGTAGAGGAAGAAGAAGAGAAGGAGGTAGGGGATAGAAAAATTGAGGAGGCTTGTAATTAGATTACATGCTATTAGTCTTATAATTCATATTATAAAATTTTATTATCTTTTGTAATTCATATTATATTACAATTTTAAAATTATACCAAAAAAAGTAATCAATCTTACAATGTAATCTTGATTACATTATAAATATTGTTTACCCTCACTAAATAGAGCCTTAGTCTATGTGATTAGTATTCTACAAGAATATATATTGAAAAATAAAATAAATGGAAATTGTCCAAAGAGCGCACATAAAATTTAGAATTGATCAAAAGACATCTCAAGATTTGAAAATATCCAAAAGGCACATTTTTTTTCATTTTACCCCTCTATCAAACCTAACTTTTTCTCTTTCATCTTTCCTATGCATGCAATATTTCTGATGCAATCTTTCTTTTCTTTCCTTTTTTCCTCTCTTTTGCATGCATGCAATAACTATTATTATGCTAGTTTTTAAAAGTCAACATCATAACTTAAATACATTAGTATGTACTACCATGAGCTAGGTCTAATGTGAGAATGATTTCTCAAGGACTAGAACGACATTCTAATTGAAAGTTAGTATAACATTGTAATATCTCCGAAGAGACCAAAAAATAATGGGAGACACTGATGGATTTCTTGCAGCTTCAAAAACTGATTGACACTATTTCAAGTTCCATGGGTTTCTGAAGCTGCAAAGCATTCAACGGTGTCTCTATTGCTTATTTTGACCTCTCCGGAGGTGTTACAATGTTATATTAATTTTCAGCTAGAATGTGGTCTTAATCATTGAGAAATCAGGCCCGAGGATCTAAATTAGCACTACCACGAGCATGGTCTAATTCAAATCAGGCCCAACATGAGCCTGATTATCCGAAGACTAGGACAACGTTCTAGCTGAAAGTTAGTATAATATTATAGCACCTCCGGAGATGTTGAAATAAGTAATGGGCGGTAATGTTAGACTCTTTGCAGCCTCAAAAAATCACATGACTTGAAATGTGTCTAATCGGATCTGTCTAGGTCCATCAATAAGTTTCGATCAAAACTTATTGATGGACCTACACAAGTTCGATTGGACCAATTTAAGATACTATAGGTTTCTAAGTTGCAAGGAGTCTAACGATGCCCTTCATTGCTTATTTCAGCCTCTCTAGAGGTATTACAATATTATGCTAACTTTCAGCTAGAAAGTGATCATGGTCTCTTGGAAATCAGGCCAACGTTAGGCCTGATTTGAATTAGACTAGACTCGGAGTATCTAAATTAGCACTACCATTGGCCTGGTATGATTCAAATCAGACCTAACGTGGGTGAAACCACTAATGGACCTAGACTAGTTCGATTGAATTTATTTTAGCTCTTGTGGATTTCTAATATTATAAGGAGTTCAATGGTATCCTCTATTACTTATTTCAGCCTTTTTGGAGGAGTTACAATGTCATGTTAACTTTCACCTCGAAAATGATCTTGGTCTCCGGGAAATTAGGCCTATGTTGAGCCTAATCAGAATCAGATTGGGCTTGGAGGATTTGAATCAATAGTGCTGATGTGATTAAGTTATGGTATTATTTTTTAAAAATCAACAGTATAATAGTTATTACATTAGAGAGAAAAGAAAAAAATGATAAAGAAAAAGATTATATGCATAGAAGAGAGAGAAAAAGAAATAGTCAGATTTGATAGAAAAATAAAATAGAAAAAAATATATTTTTTTGACATTTTCAAACTTTGGGACGCCTTTTAGTCCATTCTAAATTTGGGGTGTGCTTTTAGGTAATTCCCGTAAAATAAATTAAAATAGAAGACATGAGATTTTATATAGTTCATGATTCCTTAGAATCATTGCATCCACGACTTAAGTATGTGATATTCATTATGTTTTATCATCTTCGGTTAAGATTTAGAGATGAAGAAACCTCTTATAAGAGTCACAATATAGAAAAATAAAATACGATGAGAGACATTGAAAGCTTACTATGACAAATATTTCAGGATTTAGAGGCACTCAATAATTTAGGATTTTAGGATTTAAAATGACGAAGACTTGAGAAAGAAAAAAGAGCTAAGGTTATTCTAATATCAAATTGTAAATTAAAATGGTATTAACTCTTAAATCTCAACTATTATATGGAATCCTTTAGACATTAATGATGCAATAACTTATTCTTCGTAATATACTTTTCTAATAAAACTAAATAGTCTTGTCTAAAAAATTGAACTAACATATAAAAAAATACTCCCGAAAAATATGTATAAAATTATTAAATATTTCAACGTATATACTTGAAGATATTTCGAATCATGATATTCTAAAGCGCACTTCAGTAGTTTAACGTCAAAGTGGAGGGAGTGCTGGACCAACATGAAGAACTTGATGTGCAAATTAAAGCACAAAAGGAAGTCTAAGGTAATATCTACTTGTATCATCAATGGGACAAACTAAGAAGGGTATAATAATCATTACCATTGTTGACCGCTTTATGCCATTTTCTTGTGAACAAAAGGAGGGTTGAGGATTAGTCTGGAATGTTGGCGGTTGGACGACAAATCTCTCGTGCTTTTGAATTTGTCTGATTGTTGGTCTGTAGGTTGGGTCGTTTAGTTCTAGGATTAATTGGTGCAAAACTCAATTCAATAAACTTAAATTTCTCAGCATTGTTCTTTCCCTCAAGGAAAACAATTGGAAAGATCTCTCCTAGTTTCTTTTTCTCTAAGGAAACAAAAAATGAGAGATAGTCATTATTCTTTGCTCCCTTACACTTTCCACCTTTGAAGGAAACATGATCCATCTGGCCCTGGGCTAGCGGACAAACTTGAAACTTCCATCCCCAGCCTATAAATTGTCTCTCGTGGCTTAGTGTATGAACTATTAGTCATTTGAGCAAACAAAGCTATAATATGGTATAGATTCTGGGTTCTATGCACCTATCAATGCTAGTACATGCAGAGATGTTCCTGACTTTAGAATTTAAATTGATTCAAAATGATCACTACATGATACTCTATAGATAACTATTTAGTCGATCAGTTTCAGAACTGTATAAAAAACTCCATCATTATTCATAAGATATATTTTGCTAATTTACAATGCAGAAATTAGTAAGCTATTGCAGAAATAGCCCATTACAATGTCAATGCTGGCCTCGTTTAGAAAACTGAGCCTTAACCCATGTACAATCTCTCTCGGAAAATAAGTTGTAAAGGGAGCCACTCCAACATAAAGCGAATCCAAGATTTAGACTGCGGAAATTCTCTTATTGAAGTATATAAATGTTAGATTAGTAGATCACAAAGAATGTGCAAAAAATAATTTCTGGAAAATGAACAGATTATATCAAACACCACTGATGAATTAGTTGTCTCCAAAAGGTTAGAAATCATCTTAGCTTTGTGTTTTCTCCACTTTGTTCTTGATCTTCTGCTCTATGATTGCTTTCTCAGTGTCTAGATTGAACATTCTGTTCAGCGCATGCATATTTTCAAGGGTCTCGTCCAGAGTTCGGCTGTCATTGCCATCACAACGCAAGTGCTGCAGGGGACCATGAAGCAGCTTGTTCACAATACCTAAGCTAAGATCCTCAATGGCTCTTTTCATTTTCTTTGTCAAAGCATCACCACCAATCTTTTGTAAACATCCCTCAAACTCTGAAGCACGAATTCTATCAGCATATGACCTTAGTTTCTTGATGGTTGGGACAGTCTCCAAAGAGTCCCTCCATGCTTCAAAGCGTTTCAATTCTTGAGAGATTATTGACTGGGCTTCCATTGCCTTCCTCATTCGATCTTCTTTGTTGGCTTCTACAACCTCCTTAAGTTCATCAACATTATAGAGTTGAACATGCTCAAGATTTGCAACACAAGATCCTACATTTCTAGGAACAGCAATGTCCACAAAGAGTCTCTTGCCACCGACTACCCCATCCACAGGAGGAAGAGCTTCAACATGTTCTTTCAAGAAAAGTGGCGTTGCAGATGCAGTACTTGTGAAGACAACATCTGCTTCAGCAGCAGCAGTGAACACTTCAGAGAAAGATCTATAAATGATTTCAACATCTTTGATTTCCTCATGGATAGCATTTACTCTCTCCTCTGATCTATTCACAACCACAATACGTTTGATCCCTTTTGCAGCTAGATGTTTGATTACAAGTTTCCCCATCTTACCAGCACCAATCACCAGCATTTTTGAAGATGCTGAATTTGACTTCGGAAGCTTCATAAGAGCCAATTCAACAGCAGCTGAACTCACAGAAACTGCTCCAGATGAAATGTTGGTTTCACTGCGGACTCGTTTTCCAGCTGTGATTGCATCTTTAAACATCCTGTCAATATTCTTTCCCAATACTCCGCTGCCTTGCCCAACTCTTACAACTTGTTTAACTTGAGCAAGAATCTGTCCTTCTCCCAATACAAGAGAGTCAAGCCCTGCTGCTACTTCAAATAGATGCCTTGTTGCATCAGTATCACGGAGCATAAAAAGATGCTGTCGAAGTTCTGCCACTGGAATCCCACTTGTCTGCACACATTGTAAAAGAAAATTAATACTGATTAATATGAAAAAGTTGGATGGAATCACAATATAGAAATGTGAGTCCTGAATCCTAGTTAAAAAAAAACAAATTCAAATGGCTACCTTTGCCATCCAATCGATAACTTCTCTGATTCCACGGTTCCAGGATAAGGCAACCACATATACTTCCATTCGGTTGCAGGTACTCAGGACTGCAGCTTCTTCTATATGATTCAAACTGCATAATTCTCCAATAGCACGAGGCCATTGGGCCTCTGGAATAGCAAGTTTTTCACGCATCTCAACAGGCGCTGTATGAACACTAAGGCCTATAACAGCTATGCTGCTCCTTTCCTTCATGTAACCTACAAATTAAGAATCAAAAGTTAGAAAAATGTGGAATAAACCACTTGATCACTGTTTCCAACAGTTCAAGTTGTAAAATAGCATCAATTGGAATTATCAACAAATCCGTACAAAAAATCCCCATCACAGAATGAGTAGATGGTGTTGCAACTCGAGGATAATATCTATACTGGGATAATTTGGATGCTTGATTACTATGGTGATGTTAGTCATCAAAAAGAAACACAAAGCTATTTGACAAGAGTTGTAATCCAAGGGAACAAGTGTTTTGAAGCTTCTGATGATGCACCATCAATAGCTAAATTAAAACAATTCTGTTTCAGCTACAAGTGACTAATCTGGCAAGACTAACCTACTTAAACCTTATGAAAATATTGAGTTGTGCAGTTATGACAAATAGCGGCGCTTGCATTTCTGGAAAGTAGGGAAGGCCAAAATTAAGAAAGGAAAACAAAGAAATGAAAATAAACAACTATGAGAATCCTTTATTTTAACATCAAAGTAGATCAATACCAACTGCAAATAGGAATCACAAAAATTCTGCAGCCTAGTGCAATCAAAACTCGCTCATTCACCACATTACAATCTGAAATCTCAAAATATTCAATAAATTAGGAACTCCTAAATAGGAATCACAAAAATTCTGCAGCCTATTGCAATCAAAACTCGTTCATTCAAAACATTACAATCTGAAGTCTCAATATTCAATAAACTAGGAACTCCTGAATGCATTACCTTTTTTTCCAAAAAAAAAGGTATTTATTGATCTCACAAATCCAAACAGACTAAACTACATCCCAAAAATTGATAGCCCATATCGTTTTAGCACATCCGACAACATAATGTTCAACCAGGACAAAATGGGAAAAGAACTGTGTTCGTGCCAAAAGAAGTAAGGAAAACGCTAGCTTCGACAGATATCTCTTCAGCCGAAAAATTTATCCACAGATTTCTAACAGGAAAACATATAATAGAAACGACAGAGCAAAGGGAGTTGCTAAAATGGGGCTCACGATCGGCGGAGATCTTGAACTGCTCGAGCGCCGATTCGCTGGCTGCCGCGGATGGCTTCTCCTGAAGATCCACCGGCGCTTCGGAACGGGAGCTCATCCTAAGAGCCACCTCCCGCCCAGGGACTCTCGGGCCAACGCGATAAAAGCCAGCAGAACTCTGTGGAGCGGAGAATAACCTCGTGGAAGAGCTGCTACAGAGAGAAGGCCCAACCTTGCCCTTCCCCGCGAGTGTTGTCGCAACGCCACTGGAAGCCGCCATCCAGAACAAATCTCAGCAAAAGTATGAACTATACCCTAATCCTGAATCAAAAACCAGAAGCTCCAACGGATTTGCAGAGCGAGAAAGAAAAATTGAACCAGTGAGATCGGAATAGAGAGAGAGATAGAAGGGGGAATCGTCTAGCTCTCTCTTCCGCTCTTGCTCTCTTGTGGGCAATGTGCGTGTGGATTCGGTCGTCAATGTGATTCGGTCGTCAATGTGCGTGTGTGGATTCGGTCGTCGTAGGCAGCGCAATGAAGTGCACGAAGGGGAGCGCAAAACAAAATGTCCGATACGTGACTGTGACACGTGAGTGTATCATCATGAAAGGTAAGAATCACGAATGTAAAAAAGGATAAATTAATATATTTATTTTTTTATATATTAATTATAATATTTGTATTAATAATTTTTATTTATCTCTTTCATATTAATCCTAAGATAAATTTATAAAAATACTTAGATAAATGAATCGTTTTTTTCGTCATCAGCAGCCCAAAAAAGAAACTAATAAATAATTAATAATAATATTAATTAAAAAACAATTTTCAAATTATAAAAATATGAAAGGTGGCGGTACGTGGACAATGTCGACCCGTTAATAAATAGGAATCAGCGTGCTCCTTTTCCCTATGAGTCCAATAAAATCATGGTATCACGATGGGCCACAAGCGAAAAGAGGAATGATTTAATTTATTGTTTAGATTGGGTGGGTGTTGTGACCTTTACCCGCGTTCTGATTGGTTAACTTTTCTGCGTGTTCTATCCACACTCCATTGATTGTTTTTTCAAAATTTTCTGTTAGAATTGTATTGCGTTATTTTTCGTAATTGGATCGGTTCTGAGAATGTTGGATTTGGTTGAATCGAGTTGGTTTGACCAGTAGGTCAGCATGAATACTCCATCCGCGTTGACCAATAGGTGCAATTGGACGGTCAAATGTGGCTTCTCGCTGACCGTTAATGCAAAAGAAAACAGAGCGTAGTCGGGGTTTTCTGGGTTTTAATTTAAGAGTAATGATAGGGATAATAAAAATGAGAGAATAAAAATTATAGTGAATGATGTAACATGACGTGATATTTTATATGCACACGTCCGATTATCGTTTGGACACCATCGACGACCTTCGGTCGCCGCCCTGAATCAAACTATATCCTGGGGGGCACGGTGAATCCGTCGGAGATCGTGCATGTAAGATGTCATATCATTCACTATGATTTTCACTCTTTCATTTTTACTCTCCCAATCATTATTTTTAATTTAAACTTGAATGAATTCAGTTATTCAACGTTAGGAGGTTTAGTTTGTAAATTTTTTATTTTTATTTATTAAGAAAATCATATATTTTCTCTTAAAAAATTATTTTAAATATTTTTTATTTTTCATAAAATATTATGTCCTTTTCTAAAAAATATATATAGAAATTGACAACTAAACAATGAAAAAATAAAAACGCCCAACAGTCAGTAAGTTTATTTATAATTGCTTACATTAATTCACATTCCCAGTGGCGTAGCCAGGATTATTGATTAGAAAGGGCAATTTTCCATTAAAAGAAATAATTTTTGAAAATTTTCAACCTTAGTGTAAATTGATCAACATCAAAACTTAAACACGAGACATCAAATATATACAAGACCTAACTTAACTCAATTAATCGACATCAAAACTATCCGGAATAGTTATATAAATTTGATTCGACCATAATTTAATCAAATCAACTCTAAATCATTCCCGATTTGAACAAATATAATCCTTAGATACAAGGCATCAAATATATATAGGGTCTAACTTAATTCGGTTGATCAACATCAAAACTATCCGGGATACTTACATAAATTTAGTTCGACCATAATTTGACCAAATCAATTTCAAATCAATCTCGGTTTGAACCAATATAATCCTTATCTCGGCACCTACCAGTTAGATTTATTTCAAACCCGATCCAATTTTAATTTAGTATTTTCATTTCATATTCTATGATTTAGTTCGCTCGTTTATTATTATTTATTTTATTTTTAAAATTCAATATTTAACATTCAAAATCAAGATATTTTCTCTTAAAAATTATACCAACGAATAATTTAGGTCATAAACTTTCCAAATATATAATTAATTTTAATTTTCGGACACGATGATAAATTAATCAGTTAAAATGTCTGATATATATATATATATATATATATATATATATATATATATATATATATATATATAAAAGTGTTAAGCAGTCGGGGGCGTAGCTACGCCAATGCACATTCCCAAGATCTTGGAGATAATCTTGTACACAGCCGTGCAACATGAGATCGGCCAGTAGTTTGTGATATGTTGGGCATTATGCTACTTAGGAGCCAACCAACACTAGCATCGTGTGATTTCATTGCTTGCGAAGGCGGTCTCAGGTAAAAAAATTCATGCACAACAAGGTGCAAGTCCGGGCTCGCTATTGGCCATGCTGATTTGAAGAATTTTGCGGCATACTCATTGGCCTCCGAGTACTATCATTGCCAAATTCAAGAAGTGCTTTCCGTATGTCCTCAGAGGTGATCGAGCCGGTTAATGCAAGATCGTTGCAAAAAAATAGAACCGTCACCTTAACGGTCCTCTGATTTTGATCCCATAAATATTTAGAGGGGGTAAATTACGATTTTACTGGTAGGGTAAGACGCCTGGAGCCGAAAAGATTTAAGCCAGTAGACCAAATTTTTACCCCATGTGCGACTGGCGACTCTCGAATATGAGACCTGCGATGCAAACAACCAGACACCTTACCAACCGAGCCAGCCCGTAGGGGACGGTTAATGCTAGATCGTTGCAAAAGGTAGAACCGCCACCTTAGCGGCTCTAGATCCCGGCCCCATAAGTATCCAGAGAGGGTAAATCATGATTTTTACTGGTGGGATAAGGCGCCTGGGGCCGAGAGGATTTAAGCCAGCAGACTAGGTTGTTACCCGGTGTGCGATTGGCGACTCTCGAACCTGAGACATCCAATGTAAGCGGCCAGACGTCTTACCAACCGAGCCAGCCTGTGAGGGCGATTAATGCTAGATCGTTGTAAAAAAGGTGGAACAGCCATCTTAGCGGCCCCCTGATCCCGTCCCCATAAGTGTCCAGAGGGTGATAAATCATGATTTTTACTGGTGAGGTAAGGCGCCTGAGACCGAGAGGATTTAAGCCAGCAAATTAGATTTTTACCCCGTGTGCGACTGACGACTCTCAAACCTAGACCTCTGTTGCAAATAGTTAAACACTTTATCAATCGAGCCAGTCTGTGGGGGCAAGCTAATGCTAGATCGTAAAAAAAAAATGAAACCACCACCTTAGAAGTAGTGATAGCGTATATAATTTTTTTAACGAATTGATAGTAAAGTACAACAACCAATCAATCAGACTAAATAACTAAAAAGAAATTAACTAAGTAGCATAATTAAAATAACTAAGCAACACAATTAAAATAACTAAGCAGAGAAATTTAAACTAGTTAAAAAATATTAAGTTAGATATGCAATTGAACAATTAATAATAGCTCCCAATTTAGTAACTTAACTAAATTTGCAACTTACTTAACCAAACCTAAATTAGCTAAACAAACAATAAACTTAACCAAATTTATAATAATCAAACTAATTAAGATTGCAATGCCCGAACTAAGAAAAATATAAAGATTTTTATAAATAATCTTCTTTCTAGAAAGGTTCTGGAGGTGGAGAAAAAAACTTTCACAATAATTCAAGATTAAGCACATGAATACCAAAAGTATAAGATGTACGACAACTAAAAAAATGGAAATTACAAGTATAAAGTTGTTGACTAGACTTGAAGAACACAGGTGCAGTTTATCGAAACAAACAAGCAAGAAAGAGATGTTTTGAATGAATTGTGAACCAATGCCTGAAGCCTTCTTTTTTAGAGCTCTATCAAATGCTGATCTCACATTATTCCAATAGATTGGAAGCCTTTCTGGTCACTTGGATTATACTGACTCGACTGCAATTCTAATAAGCTTTGAGTCTAGACCAGGATAACTCTGCAGAATCTAGTTGCTTGGACTCCCTCTAGGTGGATGGAGCATGATCAATTGTCTATTCATGAAAGTCTTCTCCGGATCACTAATCAATGAGGTTGTCCGGACCTCACTCTGGTCTCCTGGAAGTTCTCGACTTGGTCAATCACAACTTATCTCCATCTGGTCACACAAACACCTTTCAATCACCTAGAACACCAAGTAACATCCTATAATACAAAGTTAGTGCACACAAAATAATAATACAATTTCTATGTTTCGAACAACATTAGTTGCTCGAAACACCTCTAGGACATTTACCTTTGTCAAGTGTTCAACTTCCTGCTGAACCATTGGGACTTTCACTGCCTATTGTTTGGTTATTTGACCCACTAGGACCTTTTACTACTTGGTACCTTTTTAAGTCTATCATTGTCATTGCCTAGTGTTTGGTCATCTAACCTACTAAGACTTTCTACTAACTAGCACTCTCATCAGATTAAAATACTAGTGCAAGGGGTACTAAATAATCAAACTTATATTTTAATGTTGCTAAAGGTTTATAGTTAAGCCCATGTGATCTAGTAGTTCTGTTAAGTGCATAGGACTTTACAGGAAATCTTTAGTAGGTTAGGTGAACCAGATACTAGGCAATGAATGTCTTAGTAGGGTAGTTCTGTTGGTGCAAGATGCATCAGTGATGTCTTCTTTTGTTTCGATGTTTAACAATATACTTAAGTTAGTAATATATGTTAGACAAGGTAAGGGTTAGTCAAAATGATCATTAAGGGTTAAACCAAACAGGACTTTATGTTTGGTAGGGTAAACCCAGGTTGATCAGGTTGACAAAAGATTTAGCCAAACATGATCTGATGTTTGGCAGGATGAACCAGAACCCAGGGTTGGTTAAGATGACCAAGGGTTATCCAAACAGGACCTGATGTTTGATAGAGTGATCAAACCTAGATTTAATCTAGTTAATATATTGAGGTTTGATCAGCTAGAACAAGGGTTAGCTAAACAAAATCTAATGTTTAGTAGAAAACTCAGGGTTGGTTAGTTAGACCAAGGAGTGAGCCAAACAGGACTTGATGTTTGACAGAAGAGAAGTCTAGTCAGGTTTAATATGACTAGCTAAAGAAGTCTTTATTAAAACGAAGCAAAGTCCTAGTTAGCCTAGGCACGAAGTCCTGATTCGAGGAATTGGGCACTAAGTTCTGACCGAGGGCTGGCCACCTAAGACCTGACCGAGGGTTGGGCACGAAGTCTTGGTTCGTGGAATTAGGGAATAAGTCTTGGCTGAGGGCTGGGCACCTAAGACCTGACCGAGGGTTGAGCACGAAGTCCTAGTTCGTGGAATTGGGCAATAAGTCCTGGTCGTGGACTGGCACGAAGACCTGACCGAGGGTTGGGCAATAAGTCCTAGTCGTGGACTGGGTACCGAAGTCCTGATCCGGAAGATCGGGCAAAAGTCCAACCGAGGAGCCGGTTGTCAAAAGTAACTTCTCCTGAGAGGAGTAGGCGAGGGCGCGTTCCCCGGGAAGGGAACATTAGGCGTCGGTTCGACCTAGGGTTTTGCGAGAAATCCAAAGTCAGAACCAATCTTTAAGGATAAGGTTATATATTTGTTTGTCTTGTGTTTGTGTATCTTGCAGGTACCTAGAGTTGGAGGCAAAACAGGCGAGCAAACACAAGATAGCCTGGGAAACTGCTTCCAGGGTGCCCCATTAAACAGGGCGCCCCAATGACCCAGCACCTTGGATGGAGTGTAGCTGCCTGGGTTAGGCTGGCCAACACAGGCGCCCTCCATGACCTAGGCTCCTGGACCTCCTAGGCACCTAGGTAGAGGTTCTTATCAGCATCGCGAAGTTCGCGATTATGGATGGATTTTTGACCGTATAGAGGCGCCCAAAGGCTCTAGGGCACCCGAGATGAAGCTATAAAAGGGGCTTCGACCCCTCAACTTAGAACAACACTCACAACATCATTCTAAGCATTCCGAGCAATGAAAAAGTGCTGAAGTCGAAGCTCTGCGACCAAGGAGGCATCAGGAGAAAGTGTGGCGCACTTTGGACTTCCAGATTGGCCGGGTCGACTTTTATTTGGTTCGATTTTATTTTACAAGTTTGCATTTTTAATTACATCTTTTTGCTTGTAAATTTGCATTGTAAGACGGGGTTCTCCGCCTCCGGAAAGTCCAGAAAGTAGACCATTAGTGGACGAGCGTTACCCATGATTAAGCCTTGGACGTACTGACCCTGGGGGGTTGGGAACCAAGTAAAAACCCGCGTGTCTTCTGTTGTGTTTTTCGTTCTTTATTTTTCCGCTGTGCTACTAACTCTCTGACTAGAACGAACGAACGACGAGTTTCCCGATAAAATTTTTAAGTTGATATTCACCCCCCTATCGACGACGCCGATCCTACAAGTGGTATCAGAGCCTAGAAGCTATGCACTGGACTAACAACCGAAGGAGCAAAGACACCAGGAGTTGAGAGGGAGCAAGGGTGAATACAGGTAGAATTTAAAATTATGTCAGTTTTTAAGTTCCATATTATTTGCTTTAAGTGCAGGGGGAGAGGAAACTATAAAAACCAGTGTCCTACTTGTAAGACTCGATCGTCACTATCGGCGGCAAAGGAGGTACCAACGCCAGGAGTCCGGAGGGACAAGAGTCATATCCAGTACTTCAAATGTTGAAAGCACGAACACTACAAGAATCAGTGTCCGACCAAGGTACGAAATGTTTATTTTAGCAATAATTTTCAAATTCCTGCACAGTTACATAGAAATTTTGATATTTTAGATAACTCTGTTAATTTTTATGATAAACTAGATCTTTTGCATAATCAACTTAAGTTATTGAATGACCGATTACCAAATATTGATAATACTTAAATATCAGATATGAATTTTTTAATCTTTAATATCAATGCAATAATTTTTAGAATTAATTCTAATATTTTATCTGATAAGGCTGATAAGAATAATATCTTAATTAGTGATAATTCTGAAAATGTTAAGGATAATAATAATTATGAAAATGTTATGGATAATAATATTACTGATAAGTCTGATAATGTTAAGGATGATAATACCTTAATTAATATTATTGTCTATTCAGATAATTTTGAAGATAATGATGTAATTATTTCTGATATTTCTGAGAATATTAAAGATAATACTCTAGATAATAATACTCAATATACCCTTGAATATACAAATTTAATAAACAATCCTGAAAATTACTCTACCTACTATGAAGATAGAGAATAATATAACCCAAATAATGAGGATACGATAGAAGAAGAATTTCTGAGAATCAAAGCTACATTTAATAATGTCTACAAAAATTCAAATAAAGCAGAAGTATTAGATAAATGTGAAAAATTAAATGAAAAAGAAATAGTAGATTATTTAGATATTTTTGAATTAATGAAAATGATGCAACTGGACCCAAAACTGTTAACAATTTAATCTTTAATTAATAACTTCAACATTAACTTTTAAATAATTTAAACCTTAATTAATTCTTAATTAATTTAATTCTAATTAATTCTTAATTAATTTAACTCTAATTAATTCTTAATTAAGTTAACTCTAATTAATTCTTAATTAATTTAACTCTAATTAATCCTTAATTAATTTAACTCTAATTAATTCTTAATTAACTCTTAATAATTATAACTCTAATTAATTCTGAATAATTTTAATCCTACTTAATTCGTAATAATTTTAATTTTAATAATTTTTAAATCTTAATTAATGCTTAAGTCATAATTAACAATTCAATCCTTAATTCAACAAAATCCACGAACTAAAATTCCAATCAATTACCTTTTGATATGAAACTAACTAAAATTCTACTCAACTGAAACCTCCAACTAAATTAACAACCAATATGTCAAAGTGGGTTGACATATTCGTAGGTTCACACGATATGTATCAAATCGAGAATTTGATACATTATTAGAAACCTAATAAAATGTTTTGACGAGATTGACTCATGTATAAATGTCATGTACATGCATCTGTTTTCATTTATATCTGTCATGTCATTCATGTTTAATTTTGCATTATTTAGAACGGTTAGATAGGAAAAGATTGGTTGACACTTACCTAACCTAGTACTAGGGTGGGGCGAGATGATAATACGTTAGGGAAGCTTAGGCTAGCTAAGTGAAACTAGCCGAAGCTACCTAGCCACATCCTAGACTAGTTAGATCAAAGTTTTCCAAAGACTAAAATAAAGGTATTATTTCTTTAAAAGACTTTGTCTAAGGAAAGGGTTGATGATCCAATAAGGCTACGTCCAAAGAAGGTCTCTGTGCCTCGCCAAGACCTGGAAGCCGATTATTGAAATCTACTTTTAAATTACAAATTGATTAAACTCAAATCTAACTCTAGGTCAACCAGTCTATAAATAAATTGAGAAAAATTATTCAAGCATCTCACAATACACCCATAAGGCAACCATGCTTGCTTGTACTGCGACACTTAGAATGAGTGAGATGTTAAGGACTAACAATTGACAAATATTTTTCAAAATCTTTAGGATATTTTCTTTAAAAAAAACATATTTTCAAAATAATGCTTAAACATAATAATGTTTTTAATGAATTTCATGCTTGTTTGATTGCTTATCTATAAAATACTTTTTCAAAAATTATATCTTTTCGAAAATTATTTGACCTACACACTTAGACACAAACCTTTTAGGTCAACACTAGAGTCCCTTAAGACACTTATATAGAGGTTCTTGTAGTTAACAAGGGTAGTCAGACGGTGTCAGGTTTAGGGGGAGGTATTTTTTATTCTTTTAAAAAATTATTATTTTTCAAAATTATGCATTTCAAAACATTATTTCAAAAATTATTCTTTTGGAAAATTCAGATCTTTTAAAATGATTTATGCTTTAAAAATATCATCATTTCAAAATACATTTTTAAAAAATGTTTCAAAAAATTTATTATCCTTCAAAGTATTTTTCAAAAATTATTTCGTTGAAAACTATCTTATTCTTTCGAAAACAATTCCTTCAAAAATTGTGTTAATTGCTCTTTTGATTTAAGATGAACTCTAAAGACACATAGGGAATATCCTTTATGATCTTCAAAGATTTCTAAGATTGTGTCAGGTTTTGGGGGAGTCCTACTCAAAAGAAATTAATTCTATTTTTTGACCATTTGTTTGAAAAATTATTAGATAATTTTTTTCGTTTAAATCAAACCCTAAGACTCAGAGGAAGGTCACTTGTAGTCAACAAGGTTCCTAGGACTATGTCAAATTTAGGGGGAGGTCAAATTAAAAGAACTATAATTTTCAAACTTATTATGTTTTTATACACTATAGTTTCAAAATCTTCTTGAAAACATAATATTTTCTTTTCAAAACCATTTTTTAATATTCTCTGTCTTCAAAATATTTTGTAAAAATCTTTACATCTTTTGAACAATGTTTTAAAAATTCATTTCATCTTGAGTTTGGAACATTTTCCAGGACACTTAGGAAAATTTTCTTATAGTTAACAAGAATTCCTAGGATTGTGTTAGACTGGAAAAGAAACCAAATCAAGAAAGTGATTATTTTTCAAAAATGAACATTCATGGAAAATCCCTAAGACACGTAAGAATTTTCTTATGGTCAACAAGATTCCTAGGATTGTGTCAGACTTAGAAAAATTCATGCTCTTTTAAATTTATATATTATTGGCGCAATTTAAGTACTTGGTGTTTTCTTTATACGTTATAAAATAAGTACTTAGTTTTTCTCAAAAAGGGAGAAGAGTTTTTTCAAATCCCTTTTTCAAAAAAATTATATATGCTATCAAAAATTATTATACTAAGTATTTTCAAAAGGAGGAGAGCAAGTTTCAAAAATTTTTATTGTTGGTGCAAGTTTTTTTTGTAATTTTTTTTGATGTGTGACAAAGGGGGAGAGAAGAGCTGAAGTTAGATTTTTTTTCGATTTCTCTCAAAGGATTAAACCTAGAATTAACCCTTAGACCTAATCTAACATAAGTTATTGTCAAACATCAAAAAAGGGGAGATTGTTGGTGCAAGATGCATCAGTGATGTCTTCTTTTGTTTCGATGTTTAACAATTTACTTAAGTTAGTAATATATGTTAGACAAGGTAAGGGTTAGTCATAATGATCAAGGGTTAAACCAAACAGGACCTTATGTTTGGTAGGGTAAACCCAGGTTGATCAGGTTGACAAAAGGTTTAACCAAACATGATCTGATGTTTGGCAGGGTGGACCAGAACCCAGGGTTGGTTAAGATGAGCAAGGGTTAGCCAAACAGGACCTGATGTTTGGCAGGGTGATCAAACCTAGATTTAATCTGGTTAATATATTGAGGTTTGATAAGCTAGAACAAGGGTTAGCTAAACAAGATCTGATGTTTAGCAGAAAACCTAGGGTTGGTCAGTTAGACCAAGGAGTGAGCCAAACAGGACTTGATGTTTGGCAGAAGAGAAGTCTAGTCAGTATTAATATGACTAGTAAAAGAAGTCTTTATCAAAGCGAAGCAAAGTCCTAGTTAACCAAGGCACGAAGTCCTGGTTCGAGGAATTGAGCACTAAGTCTTAGCCGAGGGCTGGGCACTTAAGACTTGACCGAGGGTTGGGCACGAAGTCCTGGTTGGTGGAATTTGACAATAAGTCCTAGCCGAGGGCTGGGCACCTAAGACTTGACCGAGGGTTGGGCACGAAGTCCTGGTTCGTGGAATTGGGCAATAAGTCCTGGTCGTGGACTGGACATGAGGACCTGACCGAGGATTGGGCAATAAGTCCTGGTTGTGGACTGGGCCCCGAAGTCCTGATCTGGAAGATCGGGCAAAAGTTCAACCGAAGGAGCCGGTTGGCAAAAGTTGATGGATCGCTTTGGCGTGCTAGAGGGGGGGGTGAATAGGACTTTTTCGATTTGATCTCTACAAGTTTGTTAGTGTAGCAGAAACAATAATATGCAAAAGAATACAATAACAATACTAACAACCTGATTTACTTGGTATCCACCCCGGACGAGTGACAAATCCAAGAATCCTTCGGTGGATCAACCCCCGGATAACCTCCGGCTAGATCTGTCACTCCTTGAGGGTGGAGAAACCTCGCCACAACACTTCGGATGCTCTCTGATCACAGTAGACTACTAACTCACTTTACCCAAGTGAGTTTCGTTAAGAGTCTCAACCCAAACCGAGTTCTCTTTAAATAGAACTCGGGCTTGAAACCCTCGCTGGCAGTCGACTACTCCCAGGGCAGTCGACTGCCCCACTCAGAATTCGATCGTTGACAGCCCCAACGTTCGAATCCAGCTGTACACCAGTCAACTGCTCCCAGAGCAGTCGACTGGTCCAGGGCCAAATCCATTCTGTGAGTTTTGGCAGTTGACTGGACAACCCCCAGTCGACTGCCCAGCTTACCACAACACCCCTACTCACTCTCTCGGCCCTCCTCCACGTGAGCCTTCAACTCCTCTCCTTTGGCTTGCCCCTTGAAGTCCTCTTCCATCGACTATCGTCCCTCGGATACGCACGCTAGTCCTCAACTTGCCTCCATGCCACCCTTCACGTGTGCCCTTAAAGTCCACTTCCCGGTTTGTCCTTGGAGTCCTCCTCCCTCGGCTCTTGTCCCTTGCCTTAGCTGACTCAACATGTGTACACCTGTACAACCTGCATACTCAACATACACATATTAGAACACAAGGGTAACCTAACTTAAACTCTTTGCCCAAACATCAAAACACTTGGTCACTTCGGACCACAGATTGCTTCAACAATCTCCCCATTTTTGATGTTTGGCAATACGTTTAAGTTAGGGAAAACAAATAGTATAGAATATCAAAGACAATGCTAAACAAATGCATATGCAATGCATACATGGATCCTATCCCAAGGCATCCTACACCTAACCCTCCAAGTTAGGAATTTTTCACACCTAACCCTCCAAGTTAGGAATTTTCCCACCTAACCCTCCAAGTTAGGAATTTTCCCACCTAACCCTCCAAGTTAGGAATTTTCTACACCTAACCCTCCAAGTTAGGATTTTCCACACCTAACCCTCCAAGTTAGGAATTTTCCCACCTAACCCTCCAAGTTAAGAATTTTCTACTCCTAACCCTCCAAGTTAGGAATTTCCACACCTAACCCTCCAAGTTAGGAATTTTCCCACCTAACCCTCCAAGTTAGGAATTTTCTACACCTAACCCTCCAAGTTAGGAATTTTCACACCAAACGGGATTTTTAAAGCTTCTCCCAAGCTCCCCCTACATTGGACTTACAAAGGCTTTTTAAGAACCTCTCCAAGGTTCCCCTTACGTCAAGAATGGAGCAACCATGCTCCCCCTTAATCTCAACTCCCCATAAACCTAGGGTTTCTTGCAAAGGTAAGTTTGGTTTCCCAACTTAAACTCAAACTTCTCCCCCTTTGCCTAACATAAAAAAGAACCCAACAATATCCCAATTATTAGTTCTTTGAATCCCTAATGACCATAAACAATGTGTACGAGTCTCCCATACACTTGTTTTCCATCATTAAAACCTAAGTCAGCTGCTGGATACCCACGCCAGCCCTGACCAGTCGACTGCCTTTGTTGGCAGTCGACTGATACTTCTGAAATTCAGTTTTTCAGGCCACATTCAGAAATGCGCCAAAAATTCCACAATTCTCCAAAAATTTTCAAATTTCGTGGAGAACTTTGTGGTATCCATACCTACTTGGGAAAAATACATTTCGCCATGTATCTATCACCGTTCCCAAGTTGGACACAAAACCCAAAAATTTCTTATGAAAATCAAGGCAAACCAAGGAGGCAACCTCCCTCTTAACCTATGTCTTTTCCCAATTTCCATTTTCCAAGGTCAAGTTCTACCCAACTTGACACCATAAACTCAAGTTAAGTTCTACCCAACCTAACTTCCAAGTTCTTCCCCTTTTTGGCCACCATTAAAGGATTGCTCCCAAGCAACCTTATCCCTAGTGCCAAAAAAAACTCAACAACACTTAGAAAACTCTAAACGGTTTGCAAGCACATTGCTAGGATATGCCCTACCCTAGAAAAATATGTTTTGATTTTGATTATCAAATGTGCTTGACTTTAGGTTAATTCTCTAATTTTCCCAAGGATGGACACTTTGTAACAATTTTGACCTCAATTCATGATTCCTTATGTTTGTCAATTCTAACCATCATCAATTTACACAAGTAATTGTCCTTAACTCTTTCTTTTCAATATCCTCAAATATACAAAGAAATTTCCTTCTTATCTCTTATCAATCTTCCTTGAATTATCCATAATATCAACAAAGCCTTATCAAATCATGGGATAACACTTCATTCAAGGAATATGACATTATAAACATGAATTTTAAATCCAAACCATATCCCATAATCCAATTTTGGAATTTCTCACTGTCCAATATCCCCTTTTTGCTTACTCTCATGGACTAGTCGACTGCTCAAATGGCAGTTGACTGCCAAAACTTATAGAGAGTTTATGGGCTTGAGACCAGTCGACTGCTCCTGGGGCAGTCGACTGATACCTGATTTTCAGGTTTTTCAGCCCAATTTTAGAATTCCTTAAATAATTCTACAAATCTCCAAAAATTATGAAATTTTGTGGGGAGATTTGTGGGGCCAATGTCTACTTGGGAAAAATTCGTTTCCAAACAAATGTACTCCGGATCCCAAGATTGGCATGAAACTCAACTTTCTCTAAAATGTATCATTTAAACTCAACCCAAAAGTTCTAATTGTGGTTTTTCCTTGATGTATCTTCTAATACTTGGTCACAATTCATTTTTATCAGTGAATTACATGATATTTGCCTGTTAAAACCTAATTTTACTCAATATAACCTTATTTTCACAATTCTCTCCCTAAAACTCCATCTAATGTGCCAAAATCTAGGATTAAGACTTAGCCAAGTCTTCCAACCCTTTTTGGCACAATTCACCTAATTTGCTAGGAGAGAAACTTTTGAGATCCATTTACCATGAACCCCAAAGGCTCCTAGAGCTCCCCCTTGAGCTTTTAGCCCTAGCCATCTCCCTAGGTGACTCAATCCATACTAGGCCACACCGGTGGCATACAAAATTGACCTTCTTAACCTTAGACACCTTGTCCTTGGTTAAATCATTTTTTTTCCGTTAAATGGCACCCTTTTGCCATTTTTGGACTCCCCCTTCTTGCCATAATCATATGCTACCCTAGCATATTTTTTTCCCTTGGAATGAGAGTTCTTAGACCGGTATCCCAACCCCGATCTATCATTGGTGCGGTTTAAACCACCCAACACCATATCTAAACCCTTAGATCCAATAGTGAATCTCTCTAGGGTTTTCTCTAACCTATCAAGCTTTTCCCTTAAAGCTTGATTTTCCCTTTCTAGGTTCCTAAACCTAGAATCTATATGTCCACTTTGGACATTCCTAGACCTATCTGTTGAGGCAATCTATGATCCGGAGTGATCATTTGTTTTGATGTTTGGACAAAGGGTTTAAGTTAGACTTTCTCTTGTGTACTAATATGTGTATGTGAGTGTGCAGGTTGTACAGGTTTACACATATTGACTTGGCTGGACGACTTCGGTATGGTGAAGGGTTGCATGGAGATAAGCTGGAGGCTTGTGTGCACCCGAGGGACCTGATATAGCAGGGATGATGAGCCGAGGGGCGCGGACTTCGAGGCATACGTGAAGGATGACATGGAGACAAGATGGAGGCTTGTGTGCATTCGAGGGATGAGGGCCGAAGATGAAGAGGGCGCGAAGGCAATAGTTAAGGCTGCTGGTGAAGAGTCAGCTGAGGCAAGGGACAAGAGCCGAGGGAGGAGGACTCCAAGGGCAAGCCGGGAAGTGGACTTCAAAGGGCACACGTGAAGGGTGATATGGAGGTAAGTCGAGGACTTGCATGCGCATCCGAGGGACGACAGCCTGTGGAAGAGGACTTCAAGGGGAAAGCAAAAGGAGTGGACCTGAAGGCACGCGTGGAGGAGGGTCAAGAGAGTGAGTAGGAGTGCTGTTGTAAGCTGGGCAGTCGACTGGAGGTTGTCCAGTCGACTGCCAAAACTCACAGTAGGTTCTAGACCCTAGACTAGTCGACTGCCATTTTGGCAGTTGATGGACCCAAACTAGGTGTCACGAATGTGGGTCTCAAATTTAGATATTTGTAATGCTGGAAACCCTTTTTGCTAATAAAGAGTAAAAATGTAGTAAAGGGGCCACAGGTCGTATTTTTCCTAGGGCTAGTTAAGGTTGTGTGATTCGAGCTTGAATTTATGTGTCGTTGATATTTTTGGGTTTCAAATAAAACTTGGGTTTGATTTGCAATGAGGAAATGAGAACACAATAAAATTAAAGGAAACTTAACTAGACAAGTTTAAGCTAGGAAATATTGCCTAATGAATTCGAACAATTGAAATCTTAATTCTACCGATGCACTTAGCTGAATGTGAAGAGTAAATCTGAATTCAAATGCAAGAATACACTAAAAGTTATGTTCAAGTCATACCAATCAATGCCTAATGCTTCTCTTGATACAAAATGAAGAAATTGAATCCTACTTGATACACAGAGGAAGACACTTATATGCCAAAAGTTGAACTAGATGCAAACTTATAAACTATTGTAAAGCTAATGAATTTGAAGCAAACTAATTAAAGGTAGAATTCAGAAACAAAACAAGAGTGAAGACCCAAACTGATGTGCAAAATTAAATCTACTGCTGAAATGGAATGCAGAACTTCAATAAGCCAATGCAGAAATTCAAATCAATCTGATATAAGCCAAACAAAACAACTGAAATTGAATGCTCCAAACTAAAGTTCAAATAAGATTTAACAGATCTAGGTTTCACTTGATACAAACTTCGGTAGCTTGTAACCTGAATGTGCAGAAATGGAATTTGAAATTCAGAAACAACTAAGTGCAAAATAAACTGATATGGAATGCAAACATATCCAACAAGTTGTGTTCATCTTGATGCAAATCAGTGCCAAAATTCATTTTCTACAAGCGTAGGAATAAGCAGCTTGACACGCAGAAGGAAACTTCTGCGCCAAAGCTGAAACTTTTGTGTCAAAGCTAATATTAACAATGTAGAATTGAAGTTGATTGATGAAGTTTGGAAAGCTAAGCAATTAGTAAAGAACTGTGCAAGAGTGAATGAAGGAGTGCAGATCCAAAATTTGATCAACTGAGTTAAACTAAATGCAGAGGTGAAAATGCAAGAACGCAGAGAACTTATGCAGAAATTCAGAAATGGAAGCAAGAGTTCATAACATGAAGGAAGAAATGCAGAAATTTATATCAATTGCTATGGAGATAAAACTACTGCAATATGAATTCAGAAGAAAAAGAACTAGAGATTGCTCGATACAAACTTAAAAAACTAAAAACAAGAACTAAATTGCAGAACAGAACTGATACAAAGGGAATTCAGCTGATACGCAGAAATTACTCTATGAAGTAAGCTGAGACTAAATTCGATCGTTCACTAACAAGTAACCTAGCTAATGACTTTGCAGATTTGAAAGCTAATTACAGCAGGAACAGTTCATAAACGAAGACTACAGCAGCTGAAACAATTCAGAAATGAAACAGAATTCAGAAATTAAATCTACTGCTTATGACTGAAAATTCAATAAGAAACTAAACACCGATCTCTTCCCTTAGCTCCAGATCTTCTTGCCGCCACACAAGAGTGAGCCTCGAACCCATAAGCTCCACAAATCGCTGGGAATTAAGCTTTGCGAATCGATTCAACCCAACTCTGCTCAAAGCTGAAAACAGCAGCCGATCTCCTCGATCTCACTATGTAGGATGGCGATGATGATTTGGAGATGATCAGAGCTCTCCAGAAGACCCTCCAGCTAGCTCAGATGGATGGAAATGGCATACAAACGAGATCAAGGTAATCAACTCACAGATCTGACGAAACCCTCAATCATCTCTGTTTTTGGCCGAATTAGAGCTGGAATCCTCACGGAGAACCCTTCCCAACGATTTAGAACTGGATCAAGGATTGAAATGGATGTGATCACGCCCTCTGATGAAGAAATTTTGAAGAAAAACGAAGAACAGTGGACCAAGTGCGAAGAAAACGAAGACTGGTGAAGAGACGCGACGACCTGCGATCGGGAGCTGAGGACAGTTTATATAGTTAAGAAATGGATGGCTCATATTAGCCAACTCTCATCCAATGGTTGATCCTTGTCTGATTTAGATCAAACTTTCCAGATCTTGATCAAGGGTCAAGATCTGTCTCTCAGTGGCTCGGATCTTCCAAATTTGCAGCGGATGACTCAGATCAAGCTGATCTTTGAATGAATGGTCTAGATCTCTCTGATCGTGATCCAACGGCTAGATGATTTCCGATTGGGCTGAAACCTTCAGATCTTGATCCAAGTTCTTGATTAACCTTAACTCCAGCTCGGATTGCCTCAAAGTTCTCAGATGGCCTAGATCTAACCGATTTTGCATCAAACGACCCATATTAGTCGATGCTTGATCATTCGATCCGAGTCCACTTCTGACTCAAGTTTGACCCAGCATGACCTAGGTTCATGATCCTTCCATGCTTGCAAAAGTAGATCAACAATTTAGTTCCAAAATATCCCAATGTGGCAAAATTTACAATAAAACCAAAAAATTGGCTACATTCACAAAACCTAGGATAAATGCAATATTAAGCAAGTAAAATATGGGTCAAATTTGGATGTTAGCATCTAAAATGATCAACAAAATGATACCTATCAACTCCCCCACACTTAAGCTTGAGCGTCTCGCGAAAATTACTAAATATGTATCCCCTAGCTTTTCTCAAACATAAGTAGAAGCAATTGAAAAGAAATTACCTAGGGTTGTTAATTCTAAAAAATCTAAGCTCTATGGATTAGTATCTTGTCCTTAAATCAACAACCTAGCATTTTCATCCTTCATGATTCATTGAGATGAATTTAACTCACTAGCCTTTCAAGGGAAGTTTTTGGTGGCTCTCTTCCTAAGTTCTAAGTACATGATGAAAGTGGAGCTCACTCAAACACACATGCTTTTTGCACTACCATAGGCTTACTTGTTATCTACTCTCCACCATTATTCATGTTTACGATCAACATCTACAGAAATTCATCAAATAAGGGAAAGATATATGAAATGGTAAAAATGAAGCAAAAACTAAGAAAATAGCAAATTTGATAAAGTGGAAGACTTGGATGCTCAAGGATAACTTCAATGCACTTTGCCCTCTTGTCAATCCTCATAATAAAGTCAAAAGTATGATGGAGTGAGGCTTTGGCATTGCCCTCCAAAAATTCGATGAAAAGACCTCATTAATTCCTTTGTGCCAATTTTTCTTTTGCGTGCCAACCTTGCTTTCTTCTCTTTTCTTTTCTGATTTTTTTTTCTTTCTTTCTCTCTAGTAAGGTCAGAATGGTAATGGCGCAATGCTTTGATTTGGATGAGATTCTCTTCACAGATTTAATGGTGCCAAAACTCCAATTGTGTGCTAACTTTGTTTCTCTTTTTTTTTCCAAACTATTTTTTTTCTTCTTTTTTTTTTCTGCTCATCAAATCTTCTAATGGAGCATTTCGGATCAAATTTCATATCAAAGAATTTAAGACATCAAGTAACATAGATGCTCCACATACAATCCTCACTAAACACCTCTTGCAATTCCTCTTTGATACACTTCACCTTCAAGTTAGCACCCTTCTACTTTTATTCTCTTTTTTTTTCTGCTTCAGATTTCAGCTCCACTCAAGTAACTCCAGAATTCAATCTTATTCAAGTCTTCATTCCTTGCAATCCTCTGGTTGTTTGTTTGTTTTTTAAACAGCAGTTAGTACCAACTATCAGTGGGGAACTTCAGTTGTTCCACTCGAAAATTCCTGATCAGAAGACTGGATTTCGACCATTGCCTACTCTGCATTTTCCTTTTCTGCTCTGCTTCAAAAATTTTAGCAGCTACATTTTCTTAAATTCGATCAGCAGTGAATGTGTCCAACAATTTCAGATACATCTTTATACTTGATACCTTGATTCATAACTTCTGAAACTCAGACTCATCTTCAGCTGCATTCTCAGCTTACCTTCTTAATCTTGCTGCATTCCATAGTCTCTTATAGCTGTCGAATTATTGTGCATAACCCTTACCAGCAATCCTTTCAATTCAATTCAGTTTCAGCATCAGATCAATCCAACTACACTTCAATTACTACTCTTGTAACGCCAGCTTTTTTTTTCATTAAGCGGCGTTACGTTAACATACTTAGGGCATGTAGACATCCTAATGCAGCGGAAACCTTTAACTTACACCTACATGCACTTACTACCATTCCTAACATCATAACATGGGAACTTAGCATATTAACTTTATACTTAGCATCATATCATGTCATACTTAGCATCATGTCATACTTAGCATCATGTCATAGAGTCACATTCAAGCACATACTAGTAAAGGTAAAGTTCTATCATAAGACGAGCAAACATATTGTTTCTTGGCCAAGTCACCATCACACACATGTTGTAATGCCCTCCTGCTGCTTCCTTACTGTCCCCTTGCGTGATCTGCGGTATAAGGAAATAAGACTATAAGCACACAGGCTTAGTAAGACTCTTTCCTACTCACTAAAACCATCCATCACTTAATCATGAGCATACGAAACATTAACATACTTAGTGCTTTACTTAGAACATAAGCCTTATCATCACTTAGCATACATTCGACATGTTATGGGCATAGCTTAATCACATTCGTAGCATGGCATAAACATAACCATAAAAACATTCATGGCATGGCATAATACTTGGCATAGACATAAACATCGTAAACATTCATAGCATGACATAATACTTGGCATAGACATAACATAATAAACATAACCTCACAAACATTCTTAGCATGAACCTAAATAAAATCATGGCGTCCTAACTTAGCACAAACCTAATTAAATCATGGCTTCAAAAATTAGCATGACATAAATAAAATCATGACATCCTAACTTAGCATAACATAATTAAATCATGACATCATAAATTAGTATGGACATAAATAAAATCATGGCATCCTAACTTAGCATAAACATAATTAAATCATGGCATCCTAAACTAGCATGAACATAAATAAAATCATGGCATCCTAACTTAGCATAAACATAATTAAATCATGGCATCCTAAACTAGCATAAAATCACGGCATTCTAACTTAGCATAAACATAAATAAAATCATGGCATTCTAATTTAGCATAAACATAATTAAATCATGACATAAACATACCTTCATAAACTTACTTTGCATAATATTCTTATCATAAATATAATGCATAACATGGATGGATGCATGTGGCAATTGCATATATATATAAGGATGCTTAATCTTGAAAAACATGCTTTTAAATACTTTAACATAATCATAACATTCATTGGGCCCTGGCTTGTACAACATTCATTCATCATATGCGCGCATCCCTAAGTAAATACGAGGTAGCTAATCTCGACCTACTAGGGTAAGGACAGCTTCATCGGTAGTCCCGAACCGTAAGGATAGCTTCATCGGTAGTCCCGAACCGTGGACAGCTTCATCGGTAGTCCAGAACCGTGGACCTTACTTAGGTCCGGTACAAGCCCATAAAATAAAATAAAATAAAATGCTTTCACATGCTTCTTCATTCATAATCATTCATAGCATATTCATTCATTCATCATACTTTCATCATACTTAACATCATCGTTATACCTTGAAGGCATGAACTTTAACTTCATTCATCATTTTCATTCTTAAACATGACATATGTACACATCATTCATAAAGCATGGCATACATACAATTTATTCATAAATATGACATACCTACATATCATTCATAAGACATGGCATACATACATATTATTCATAAAACATGACATACATACATATCATTCATAGATCATGGCACATGTCTTAAATATTTATGACCTAATCATATAATTCATGACATATAAACTAATGGTTTGGTTAACATAAAAATTCTTCCATCTTACTTAAACATACCTCTTAGTAACCTATACCCAAGCATCTTGGTAGGTTTAACCCAACCCTAGCCCTAGGTTATGTCCTTGGCCGAAAGTCTCCAAGGAACCCTAGGTCCATGAACCTTCACATAACTTCCCAAACAACATCTCATACACATATACTAGGCCATAGGAACCCTTTGATTCCATACTTAAGGCCAACCCTAAACCTTTAGCCCTAATCTTACTCTTGGCTGAAACTTCAAGGCCATGGGGGTATGGAAAAATTTCCATTAAATACCCCAAATCAATTGTTAAATACCAACCATACCTTACCATAGGGCCATTGGGGCCCTTACTTGAAATAAGTCCTAACTTTCCACCCTAGTAGGGTACTTGGCCGAAACCTATAGGGTCTCTAGGCCATGTGAAGCATTCACATAAACACCCTCCATCTCCCTTATATCATGTTAATACATAAAACACATACTTGAGGTTTTAGACCCAACCCTACCCATGGGGTCTTGTTGTTGGCCGAAACCCTAGGGTATCCTAGGGTACCCCAAAAATTCTAAAAAATTATATTTAATCACTAAACATCATAAGAGTACATTAAACAACATTATCAAGATTTTTAGCATCAACATGGACCCTAAAACCTAGTGGCCGAAACCCATAGGGTCTCTAGGGTGCTTGGTTTTGTTTCTTTCAACATCAAGTCCCAAAACCAACCAATAAATCATGCTAAAACATAAGGAACTATTATACCACAGGTGAGGGAGTCTTACCTTGCTAAAACCAACCAATAACCAACCTGTAACGCCCGCTTTTTTTTTTCATAAAGCGGCGTTACGTTAACATACTTAGGGCATGTAGACATCATAATGCAGCGGAAACCTTTAACTTACACCTACATGCACTTACTACCCTTCCTAACATCATAACATGGGAACTTGGCATATTAACTTTATACTTAGCATCATATCATGTCATACTTGGCATCATGTCATATCTAGCATCATGTCATACTTAGCATTATGTCATACTTAGCATCATGTCATAGAGTCACATTCAAGCCCATAATGGTAAAGGTAAAGTTCTGTCATAAGACGAGCAAACATATTGCTCCTTGGCCAAGTCACTATCACACACATGCTTTAAGGCCCTCCTGCTGCTTCCTTACTGTCCCCTTGCGTGATCTGCGGTATAAGGAAATAAAACTATAAGCACACAGGCTTAGTAAGACTCTTTCCTACTCACTAAAACCATTCATCACTTAATCATGAGCACATGAAACATTAACATACTTAGTGCTTTACTTCGATCATAAGCCTTTATGATCACTTAGCATACATTCAACATGGCATGAACATAACTTAATCACATTCGTAGCATGGTATAAACATGAACATGAAAACATTCATAGCATGGCATCATACTTGGCATAGACATAAACATCGTAAACATTCATAGCATGACATCATACTTGGCATAGACATAAACATCGTAAACATTCATAGCATGACACATACTTGGCCTAGACATAACCACAATAAACATAACCTCATAAACATTCTTAGCATGAACCTAAATAAAATCATGTCATCCTAACTTAGCACCAACATAATTAAATCATGGCATCATGAATTAGCATAAACATAATTAAATCATGGCTTCATAAATTAGCATGGACATAAATAAAATCATAGCATCCTAACCTAGCATAAACATAATTAAATCATGACATCCCAACCTAGCATGAACATAAATAAAATCATGGCATCCTAACTTAGCATAAACATAATTAAATCATGGCATCCTAACCTAGCATGAATATAAATAAAATCATGACATCCTAACTTAGCATAAACATAATTAAATCATGGCTTCATAAATTAGCATGGACATAAATAAAATCATGGCATCCTAACTTAGCATAAACATAATTAAATCATGGCATCATAATTAACATGAACATACTTTGCATCAACATACCTTGCATAAACATACTTTTCCTAAACATACTTTTCATAAACATACTTTTCATAACATAATGCATAACATGAATGGATGCATGTGGCAATTGTGCATATATATATAAGGATGCTTAATCTTTAAAACATGCTTTTAAATACTTGAACATAATCATAACGTTCATTGGGCCCTGGCTTGTACCACATTCATACATCATATGCGCGCATCCCTAAGTAAATACGAGGTAGCTAATCTCGACCTACTAGGGTAAGGACAGCTTCATCGGTAGTCCCGAACCGTAAGGACAGCTTCATCGGTAGTCCCGAACCGTGGACAACTTCATCGGTAGTCCAGAACCGTGGACCTTACTTAGGTCCGGTACAAGCCCATAAAATAAAATAAAATGCTTTCACATGTTTTTTCATTCATCATCATTCATAGCATATTCATTCATTCATCATACTTAACATCATCGTTATGCCTTAAAGGCATGAACTTTAATTTCATTCTTCATTTTTCATTCTTAAACATGGCATATGTACACATCATTCATAAAGCATGGTATACATACATATCATTCATAAGACATGACATACATACATATCATTTATAAGACATGGCATACATACATATTATGTATAGAACATGGCATACATACATATCATTCATAAATCATGACACATGTCTAAACATTGATGACCTAATCATATAGTTCATGACATATAAGCTAAGGTTTTGGTTAACATAGAAATTCTTCCACCTTACTTAAACATACATCTTAGTAACCTAAACCCAAGCATCTTCGTAGGTTTAACCCAACCCTAGCCCTAGGTTAGGTCCTTGGCCGAAAGCCCCAAGGAACCATAGGTCCATGAAACTTCACATAACTTTCCAACAACATCTCATACATACATACTAGGCCATAGGAAACATTTGATCCCATTCTTAAGGCCAACCCTAATCCTTTATCCCTAATCTTGCTCTTGGCCGAAACTTCAAGGCCATGGGGGCATAGAAAAATTCCATTAAAATCCCCAAATCAATTGTTAAACACCAACCACACCTTACCATAGGGCCATTGGGGCCCTTACTTGGAATAAATCCTAACCTTCCACCCTATTAGGGTACTTGGCCGAAACCTATAGGGTTTCTAGGCCATGTGAAACATTCACATAAACACCCTCCATCTCCCCTATATCATGATAATACATCAAACATACACTTGAGGTTTTAGACCCAACCCTACCCATGGGTTATTGATATTGGCCGAAACCTTAGGGTATCCTAGGGTACCCCAAAAATTCTCAAAAATTATATTTAATCTCTAGACATCATGAGAGAACATTAAACAACATTATCAAGATTTTTAGCATCATCATGGACCCTAAAACCTAGTGGCCGAAACCCATAGGGTCTCTAGGGTGCTTGGTTTTGTTTCTTTCAACATCAAGTCCAAAAACCAACCAATAAATCATGCTAAAACATAAGGAACTATTATACCACAGGTGAGGGAGTCTTACCTTGGTTGATCTTGATTTTTAAACCTTAAAAGAGAAGGAAATTGCAAAATCTTTGGACCCTTGAACCCCTTTGCCCTTGTAGCCTTGGAAAACCTTTAGATCTTGGTGATGAGACCTTCTTGTGGAGTTTTCCAAGGGAGAACCTCTCCTTGAGGTTTCGGCTAGGATGATGAAGGAGGAGGAGAGGAAATGCAATTGATGGAAGGAATAAGGTAACTCCCAAACCCCCCTCTTTATAACCCATTAAGGAGGTAAATGAAGAGTCTCTCCATGACCCTTCATCTTCTTCTAAGCCTTAACCAATATCCACTTCATTTCCTCATAACATTCCCTTACTAGGTGAGTTGGTTAGAGCATGCATGGTTGTACAAGAGGTCCAAGGTTCAATCCTTGGTCATGCACCTTATTTTTATTTTATTTTCCTTTTATTTTCCTATGATTTTTCCCAAAATTCTGAAAATCCTCTAAAAATTCCCCCATAATTATGTTAATATTTCTCATTAAAACCCCTTTATATTTATATTAATTTTTCCCTAAAATTCTCCAATAATTATGGTACTAAAAAGCCCATATAAGGCCCATTAGTACTTAGTTTTCTCAATTTAAATGAGAAAATATGGATTTCCAGGCCACCTTTTGTATTAATATTTCTAGGTCCCTCGGAAAATTATCTAGACATGCTCAATATTTTAAGAAAATATTAAGAGAATTTTTCGGGTCGTTACAACTCTGCTCAGAAATTTTTTTCTTCCCTCTGTTTAAGCACAGATTTCCTGCATTAATTGCAGATTATACAGCTTCAAATCAATCTATAACAGTGTTGCTGATCTTACCTTCCTTAATTCCAACTTGATCCAAACCACTTCGGTCCCAATATAACTTCACAGATTTTTTTTTCTTTTGGCATATTTTTTTTTTCATTTTTGTGTGCCACTTGTACTTTGTTTTTTTTTCATTTTTTTCTCTCTCCACCCGAATGAAACTTGGCAAAGAATGGCTTGAATCTCCAAATTAGCAACAAAAATCTGGATGCTCCAATGGTTTCACCTCCTTAACACTTCTTCTTGTTTATTCTTGACACTAAACTCAACTCAACTTGGCACATGTAATTGCAGAAATTTTTTTTCTTTGAAACAAAATGCCTCCTTGATACAAAACAATTCCAAAACACTAACCACCTCCCCCACACTTAATCTTTTGTCCGTCTCGGGCAAAGTAGCATCAAGAAACATCCCAAACAAACAAGTCCATAGAAAAGTATGGTTAAGAGTAGGAAATAAGGAAAGAAAAATAGAGTAAACATGATTATTGCCAAAAATTGATATGGAAAGGTAAACAATTTGATTAGCCTCTATAGATGTGATCCAATCATTGAAATATGGTTTTGAAAGAACCTAAGCAAGTTCTAGAGTACAATCACATATGTGTGTCACAAAAATAATGCTAATTCTCACTAGGCAAAATAATTCATCTCAAATCATCAATTAAGAATCTAAAGCCAAGTAGTACTCAAGCATCCAAGATTTCATCCATTAGCTCAAACCTCAAGTTTTAACAACCAAATTTAATTTATTTTCAAGAGATTCTAAAATGACATGAAGACAACCTATAGGGATACATTTATTCCTACTCATTAAGAAAAATTGCCAAGAGAAAGAACATGGTATTTACAATGTCTCCTATTTATTCTTCTACTCTACTCATGCATTTATTAGCAAGAACTCTTTTTAAAAGAAAATTCTACTTCTAAAGAACATAAAAATGAAACATGCAATGAAAGAAAATGCAAAAAGGAACAAACTCCCCTTTATTTCTGGCAGTCGGAGTCTATCAAGAAATAATCTCCATCGTGGTAGTGGAGGAGTATGGGTATTTGAGAGAGTTGCCTTCATTTGATCAATTTTGTGGTGCATTACTCCCCCACACTTAAACTTTACAGAAAAATGTTCAGGTGGCCGTGGACGATTAATGTTCAACATCCATTTTAGAGGTGGAGTGCTATGAGTCAAACCAAAATCAACTCCTCCCTCTTGATGCTTCTTGAAAATCTTTCCAGGAGGTTGTAGACTGTTTAGATGGAGCACCCATTCCAGAAATCTTTGGAACCCTGCAAAACCATATAAAACCTTTCTCATGCGTGTAGGGTAAGATAGAAGTGTAATACCATCAATCTCTACATAAGATGTATCCAAAAATGTATCACATCCAATAAAATCAATTTTTTGGTACCTCAGTGAATTTTTCACAAGCAGTTTCTATATAAGGTATATCAAGAAATGTTTCACAGTCAATAAAATCAATCTCGGGTACATCCATAAGTTTGTCACACTCAATTTCAGCATAAGATATAGCAAGAGATTCATCACAATAAACAACTTCAATTTCAGACTCTTCTAAAAATTTTTCACAATTAAAATCTATCAAAGGTATATCAAGAAATGTTCCACAGCCAATGAAATTAATCTCGGGTACCTCCATAAGTTTTTCACATTCAACTTCAGCATAAGATATAACAAGAGATTCTTCACAATAAACAACTTCAATTTTAGGCTCTTCTAAAAATTTTTCACAATCAGTTTCAGCATAATATGTATCAAGCATATCATCACAATGAATAAAATCAAGCATGGGTGCCTCTATGAAATTTTCATAATTATTTTTCTCAAAAGATGTATCTAAACATGCTCCATAGGCAATTCTAGACACCTCCATGAAATTTTCTAAAGGAAAAAGAGAAATACTTACCTGATCGTGCTCAAATTCTGGTGGACATTCAACTGGAATAGGTGATCCTTGGGTTCTTGCTCCCAACATGCAAGTCCCTACACTTTCTAGCTTGTCCTCTAAATTTTCTAATGTATCGGTCAATGTTGGTGGTCCCTGGGGCTCTGTGCAATCCCCTACACCTGTAGAATCATCTCCTGTGCATGCTTCCTTAGTAATATCTGCAACAACCTTATTAGAAAAATTAGGACTATTAATAGCAATGTTGTGACAAAATAAAAGATAAGAAAAGTCCTGTAAAGCTTCAGTTTTGAATTCAAGGCTGTCACATGTTTTTCCATCCATCTCCTCTAATGCCTTCACAACTGATGCATCCTCAGCTTTTTCTAAAATCAAGTCTCCTCCCACTATGTCAAATGCAACATCATCAGCAATTAACTGTGCCTCAACAGTCTCATCTGGGGTGTCCATGCTCATAATAGAGTGATCTCCCCTAGGGTCCTTCATGGCATCGAAAATACTAAACTGGACTACTGTGTCCCCCACTTCCATCGAAAGTGTGCCAGCATAAACATCAATCTTTGTTCTGGCAGTCTTCAGAAAAGGCCTCCCAAGGATGAGTGGGGATCTATGTGCAAGATACTCTCCTTCCATGTCTAGAATGTAGAAGTCTGCAGGGAAAATCAACTCCTTCACTTTTACCAAAACATCTTCAATAACTCCTGCCGGGCGGGTCTTGTCACGCCCCGAGACCCCAGGAGCCGCTGGTCCAATAGAAAAACGGACAGCACCTCCCCTGTCCGGCGGACAACTTACACATACATACATCATCATAAATCACGTCCACGCAATTTAAATGGCCTCAGGCCTCAAATCAAGACAGAATATGAAATAAAACTGAGTAACCATACCTGACTGCGGACCGGTCCGAATTACGACAAAAAATACAAGGCATAAGGGTCTCACAAAAGTACAACTATACTGCCGTATAGTATGACTAAAACCCAACACCAACACGACAGCGGAAGAAAAACTTAGAAAGTACTACCAACAGAAATAGACGAAAAATCCGAAGACATCTCGACGAGTACGCGAACTGGGACAGGCTGTCGGGCACGCTCCAGTCAATCATCCTGAAAAAAAAACAAGGAGCTGCGGGATGAGTCATAGAACTCAGCGAATATCTCTTCATATATATACAAGATATTCTAAAATAGCAACAAGGTAATAGACTACCGAAATAAACAGGTATGGGCAGTAATCAGAACAACTGCATAAGAACAATAAGAACTACCATACCAACATAGCAAAGTCGCCAAGACCAGACATGCGGGTCTCCTGTAAGTACATGTCAATCATATGAAGCATCAAGTGAAATCAAGCACAAGTAAGGACATAATAAGCGAATAAACAAGATACAATGACATGGTCACCCCTGCCGTCGGTCAGACATCGTCACCTATATACGGGAGGAAGCTGAGCGGAGGCCACCCTCTGACGTAGGGCTGTGACTGCCGTCCATACTCTGCCATCACTACTCCTGAGCGATCGAGTAGACGGAATGCTGCCGGTGTAACACCCCTACTCCATGGCCTATCCCAGCGAGGTATCCATCAGCCTAAGGGCATCTGTGGAGGACATCTCTGTCTGAGTGCTACCCCTACCCCATGTATATAAATGGGGGAGAGATCTCGCCCTCTCATCTCCTGGTATATGGACTACTCAAGGAGGGACATCTGCCTGCTACCACGCTCCGATTCACTAGCTCATGAGTGCATGAGCAGAGCAGCACAGAGCACTTTACCCATACTCCGTCAACCACTAACCCGTGAGTGGCCGTATGGGTAGGTCAGTATGACTGTCGACCTAGCTCACCCAAAAGGGGCCCCTGCTCGACAGTGATGCACAGTGCAGTATGATGCATAACAACGGTTAAATAGTATCCACTATCTAGTCCACCTATATCAACATGATATGCAAGGATCGTGGAACATGCACCATATCCTAAATCCTACAGGTATAGGTATCACATATCAGTTGTGGCACAACCAGCATTGACAAAACAAATATAATAGTCATGCCACCATTCTATTACTCTATTGCTACTCAAGCATATCAAATATATATATATATCTGTGACAATTCTAAAAGAAGAGTCAGAGATACCCGCCTCCAAATGCAAGGTCCGTGAGCGATGTGAACTCCTGTCCAAAATGATATCCGCAACAAGTAGAATCCAATCAATGTCCTGTTGGGACCGCGTGCATGTTGACATGGATACGGGTTCGTAATTTAAAAAAAATAATTACGTGCAGCGGAAGAATTATCATAAAT
>JAGFNQ010003370.1:0-153314 GCA_024364735.1 Boesenbergia rotunda | reverse complement strand
GATAAAGAGTCGGCGATGGTTAGGTTGACACTTCCCCCATCCGCATCTCTCCCAACGAGAAGAAGAAGCAGCGCGACGCGGTAGGGGCCCTGCGCAACACTAGAGGTGACTGTGGTGAGATCGGAAAATAAGAAGAAAAGGGAAGAAGAAGATCCGGCGCTAGGGCTCGCGGAGAAGAAGAGGGTGTCGCCGCTAGGTCTCGAAAGGGAAATAAAAGCTGCGGCGAGGGAATAGAAGAGAAAGGAAATTATTAATGGCTGGTCCTTTTTACACTTTGCCCCCTCTGATTTTGGACTATTCGACGTAGGTCCTGAAGTTTAGGAACTTTGTATTCTGGTCCCTAAATTTCTAGTATTTTAACATTCTCCCCCACTAATAAGAATTTGTCCCCCAAATTCTGTTATTACTCATAGTAAATGCTAACCACTGTATGTATGAAATACGAATACTGCAATGAATAACAGTAGTACCTCAGTCAAACAAATGAGGATATCAAGCTCGGATAGTGTCCTCGAGCTCCCAAGTCGCCTCTGCATCCGAGTGGTGCTGCCATCCAACTCTGACCAGCCGGATCGTCTTGTTCCGTAGCTGACGCTCCCGGAATCCCATGATCCGTACAGGTACCTCCTCATAAGTAGCGTCAGGCTGGAGCGGAACAGGCACCTCGGATAGAATGTGTGTGGCGTCTGGCACATATCCTTTAAGCGTAGATACATGGAACATGTCGTGGATGCCAATCAAGGAAGGTGGAAGTGCTAGGCGATAAGCTACAGCTCCAATCCTCTCCAGAATCTGGAACAGACCAATATACCATGGAGCTAGCTTACCTCTGAGGCCAAAATGTTTCACCCTCTTCATGGGTGAAACTCACAGAAAAACATGATCACCCACAGCAAACTCTAAAGGTCTATGTCTCCGGTCAGCATAACCCTTCTGGAGATCCTGTGCTGCTGATAATCTCTGTCTGATAGTCCGTACTAACTCTGCCTCGTGCTGAACTCTCTGGGGTCCCAACAGCTGAGTCTCTCCGACCTCATCCCAAAGGGTGGGTGTCCTGCACGCCCTACCGTATAGCACCTCAAATGGTGCCATCTGTATCGCCGAATGAAAGCTATTGTTGTAGGCGAACTCCACCAAGTGCAAATGGTCCTCCCAACTGCCCCCAAAGCCCATCACACACGAGCGCAATAAGTTCTACAAGGTCTGGATAGTACGCTCTGACTGTCTGTCTGTTTGGGGATGAAAAGTTGTACTGAGACGGAGCTCGGTGCCCATAGCCCTCTGCAAACTCTGCCAGAACCGAGATGTAAAGCGCGGATCCCTATCTGGGATAATACTCAAAGGAACTCCGTGCAATCTGACTATCTCCCGGCAATACATCTTTGCTAATCTATCAAGAGAATCTGTCCTCCGGATAGCTAAGAAGTGTGCAGATTTGGTTAGTCGGTCCCCGACTACCCAAATTGCATCATGGCCTCTCCTAGTCCTCGGCAAACCCACAACGAAGTCCATGGTGATGTGTTCCCACTTCCACTCGGGAATGGGGATCTTCTGGAGGAGTCCAGCAGGTCTCTGGTGCTCTGCCTTAACCTGCTGACAGAAGAGACATCTAGCAACAAAGTCCGCGACATCCCTCTTCATGCCGTTCCACCAATAAAAACGTCTCAAATCACGATACATCCGAGTGCTACCCGGATGAATAGTAAAACGGGATCGGTGAGCCTCCTGCAGTAACTCCTCTAAGATAGGGTGCGCCTCTGGTACACACAACCTCCCTCGAAAGTACAGAACTCCCTCCTCATCACGTATGAAATCTGACTGCTCTCCTGAAATCGCCTGACTACCCAGAAACTGAATGTGCTGGTCACTGGCTTGAGCCTCTCTGATCCTCGACTGAATCTCTGACTGAGCCATCAAAGTCACTAGCAACCCTCTCTCTGTCCGAGACTGCTCCTCTAACCCCAGCTCAGAGAAACTTTGAATCAAATCAGTGACCATCACTCTGTGACATGCCAAAACAGCTCTGGACTTCCGACTGAGGGCATCGGCGACTACATTAGCTTTCCCAGGATGGTCGCTAATGGTGCAGTCATAATCCTTCAGAAACTCCATCCACCTCCTCTGTCGAAGATTCATCTCTCGCTGAGTGAATAGATACTGAAGGCTCTTGTGATCTGTGAAGATCTCGAAGGTGACCCCATAAAGATGATGCCTCCAGATCTTTAGCACAAAAATAATAGCAGCCAACTCTCAATCGTGAACGGGGTAGTTCCTCTCATGCTCCTTCAGGTGTCGGGAAGCATAAGTAACCACCCCGTCCATGCTGCATGAGTACCGTGCCCAGTCCCAAGAGAGATGCATCAGTATATAGAGTGAAACCATCTTCTCTAGAAGACAGTACTAGAACAGGTGCAGATACAAGCCTCCGCTTCAGCTCCTGGAAGCTGGTCTCGCAGGCCTCAGTCCATTCAAACTTCACGCATTTCCCGGTCAGGCGTGTAAGTGGTGATGAAATGCTGGAGAAACCTTCGACAAAATGTCGACAATAGCCAGCCGAACCCAGGAACTGCGCAAATTAGAACGATCACCCAATTCACTTCAAACCCTCCCTGAGTCCTAAGTAAATCTATTCCCATTTCCAACCATAAATGGGGATCGTCTATGTTAAATACTGATTTTTAGGGGTTGATTTAAAAATTAGGGGCCTTGTTGGGAATATGAACACTTGAAGGGTCTGTTTGCAAAAAGCCAAATTAAGTTATAAAACCCTAACTCCCTCATTAACTCCCTCATCTCCCCCGACTCCTTCTGCCCGATGCCGCAGCCCTAGCCGACGCCGCCCACGTCTCTCGGTTTCGCCCGATGCCGCCGCCACAGTTCCCGAGCGAGCGACGCCAAGCCCTGCCCTCTGCGAGACTCTTTCTCCTTCCTCTTCTCCTCGCGCAAACCCTAGGCGGCATTCCCTCTCTTCCTTCTCCTCTCTTTTGTGTTGTCGCCCGAAAAACAACGGTTGCCGGTAGTCCTTGTCCGACGAGCGAAGTCGACGAACTTCCTCCCTTCGCCGCCACCGGAAAACAGCAGCCCACCATTTGATCTCGCCGCCCCCAATTTCTTGCGCCGACCACCATCAAGGTAAGGATTTGTTTGTATAGTGTCTATCTTGGTCGAATTGAGCATGGATTGAGGATTTAGGTTGATCAGTGGTGGTAATTCAGGAAACTGGTCAGATTTGGTTTACGCAATTGTTCTTGCTCCAACTGGTGGACAACGTTGTGCTCCAAATTGCGCCTAAGAGTTCCGTGTGCACTGGTGAGATGTTTAAATGTCTGTTGAGATTTATGTTCTTAGTAGGCTTTACACAAATCTTTGTTTATCCAGAAATTATTTTATATAGTTAGTGTATGGTTTAAATAGTCTTGTTCAAATAGTATTGTTGTATTGTTAATAGTTATTCAAAGGGTTTATTGCTAGATGAATGTTTCCTATTAAGTTGTGAGCTAAATTTACATAGGGCGTAGCAAGTGCATAAATATGACAAGAAAAGATCTGTGTTAGGGTTAGGGTGATTTATCTTTATCTACCTGTGAATGTTGGAAGGTTGATTCGAAAATTGATCTAACAACCTAAGTGAACCTATAGTGTTTAAGGGTCAATTAATTAAGTAGATGTTATAATCAGGGTTTATCGTAATTTTTTGTTATATGAAGTTTAACTAATTTATTTAATTGTATAATTAGTTAAACTTATGTATTGACTCAGGACCTTGATTAGGACTTGTTCGGTTGATCGTGGAAGGTCCTTGATGGACCCGAACTAGGTGTCACAAATGTGGGTCTCAAAATTTAGATATGTGAAAAGCTGGAAACCCTTTTTGCTAGCAAAGATGAAAACGTAGTAAAGGGGTCACAGGTCGTATTTTTCCTAGGGCTAGTTGAGGTTGCTTGATTCGAGCTCGAGTTTATGTGTCGTTGATATTTTTGGGTTTCAAATAAAATCTGGGTTTTGGTTTCAAGTTGAAATGAAATCGCAATGAAAATAAAGGAACTTAACTAAATGAGCTAAAACAAAGTAAATGCAACTAAGGAACTCACCCAATGGAAAACCTAATTAACCAAGGCAACTTAACCAATCCTGTAAAACAAATCTGATTTTAAATTGCAAACCAAATGCTAAGCAAAAGAATTAAAACAAAGCTGAAATTTCCAGTGGATACTAATGCCGAAACTTAGACCAATTTGCAGAAATGAAGCTTGATAGTAATGCCAAAATGAGAATTGAATTCAGTAACGAGCTAGACCCGCAACAAACTGATTTCAAACTCTACAACACACTAAAGATTGCATTCCACTTGACACCAACACCTGCCGAAACTTGTCTTGATACAAAGTGCAGAAATTCAGCAAACTTGGCACATAAACAAGGAAAACTGATGTGTTGAAAATGATGCTAAATGCAACACTATAAGCTGATGTAAAGCAAATGAAATTGAAGCAAACAAATCAAATGCAAATTCAAAAATAATTGAATGTAAAGCAACAACTCAGATTCCCAAACTGATGTGCGGAAATGTATCTAATGCAGCAATGAGATGCATGACTTAATGAATCGAATGCATGAATGTATAAATGAAATGAGTGCTGAACTAACAAATGCAAGCTGAATTCTAGTCACTAATCTAAGGCTCAGATAAGATTAAGAAGAGCTAATGATTACTTGACACAAAATTCAGAACAATCAATAAACTTGCTGGATGAAATTTGATACGCAGGGAAGAAAACAGTTGATACGCAACTAATAAAACCAGTGCAGAAATTGAATTCAATCACTATGTAAATGAAACAAACTGCAAGATGAATTCAGAAGATTAAAACTAAGCTAGCTTGATTCAAAAATCAGAAACGGTAGAAAAAAACCTAAAACGCAGGAGAAAAGCTGATACGCAAATGCAGAATTGATACGCAAGCAATGAAGTGTAAAACTAACTGAAATTAAATATGATTGTTCATTAAACAAACTCCTTAACTACTTAACTTGAAGAATTGAAACCTAATTACGACAGAAATGATTCAGAAAAGAAATCTAAGGCATTTTGATACAAAATTCAGACTGAAATAAATTGCAGAAATCGAAATCACAGCTAATTAACAGAAATTCACTAAGAAAACTATCATCAATCCCTTCTCTTAGCTTAAGATCTCTTTGCCGTCACACAAGGGTGAGCCTCGAACCCGTAAGCTCCACAAATCACTGGGAAAAATTAATCTGCGATCAAATCCAGCTCAGCTCTGTTCTTGGGCAAAGTTGGAGCTGGAAACTTCATGGATTGATCTCCCTAATGACCTAGGACCTGCTCTAAGATCGGAATTGACGTGGTCACGCCTTCCACTGAAGAAAATTGCTGAAGAACATGAAGAACAGTGGAAGAAAACGCAAAAGGATGAGCTGCGGCGAAGAAGACGCGACAAGCTGCAATGGGGAGAAAATTTGATTAAATACTTTGAATCCAACGGCTGAGATTACTTTGGATGAATCCAACGGTCGGAACTGCTCTGATCGAACCCAAAATTTGATGATGTTGATCAAGGGTCAGGATCTGCCTCGAGGTAGCTCGGATCTTCTAGATTTGCAATGGATGGCCAAGATCAACTTGATCTTTGAATGGACAGTGTAGAGCCCTCTGAGCTTGATCCAACGGTTGAATAATCTCTGATTTGGATGAAAATTTTAGATCTTGACCTGAGTGCTTGATCAGCCTTAACCCTAGCTCGGATTGCCTCAAAGGTTCCCAGATGGCTCAGATCTAGCCGTTTTTGAATCGGATGACCCAAGTTTGTCTGAAGCTTGATCACTCGATCCGGGTCCACTTCCAACTCAAGTTTGACCCAACATGCCCTAGGTCCATGATCCTTCCAAGCCTACAAAAATAGATCAAAAATTTAGTGGTAAAATAATTCAAATATATCGAGATTTATAATTAAGTCCAAAATAGCAGTAATTTCTAGAACCTAAAATAAATGCAAGATTAAGCAAGTAAAATATGGGTCAAACTTGGATTTTAGCAACTAAAATGATCGACAAAATGATACATATCAGTCCTCGGTTATGAATTTCTTCAATAAAAGGCGGGTATTTCTCCTTTGTACTCGAGTAGTTTCGTTTACCTTAAAGCATGACTATCTTATGTCTAGTAGGTTGCTTGACCTTGTTCTTTGTCGTTTGTTGTTTTAACATCGCCATTGATACTTATTCTTCGTTGATCTTCGAGTGTTCCCGATTTGTATCTATACAGTCCTCTATTGGTTTTCTGTTCTGTAAAGTGCCGCTTGTACGCGAGTACTTAGAAGTCCATTAAACACAGATAGATTTATTTGACATTAGAAATTCCCTACCTAGTAGTGTAGGTGCATAACCGTTGGTTTCGATTTACGATTGGTTGTATTGATGCATCGTATACTCGTTGGATTTTATTGCATCGTTGTTTCTCCGGTTGTTTGTGCATCGTATAACATGCACCATACTTGCACGTTGCATACTAACGACTGTTGGGCTTACATTTGGTTAAGCCGTCGTTAGTCATATTGTTGCTCGATTCACTCAACCACTTGTTGTCATGGTAGTTGTTAGAGTGCGAGCATCTGTCTTGTTATGCCAAACAGTGACACCTTCACCGTTGTTTTAGAGGGATATTAGAGCCGTTGGTGGCTCACCCTCACCGTTGTTTTTTCGAGGGATATTGTAGCTGTGATAGCTCCCCCGATGTACCGGGGTCTGGAGTGTGGACTCCCCAGCATCCTGTCCACTCAACCACACCTTCTGTGGTATTTGTTGTTAGAGTGGTACAGTTGTCACAGCCCTACCCACTCGGTCACACAGATGGGATGTGTTGACGGCTTGACTGGCGTCAGGGGTGACACATGTCATTGCATCATGTGCATACGTATTTCTTTTATGCATTTGCTTGTGTTTGATGCACTTATATGAGCTATGGTTGTTGCACATGATTGACATGCATGTATATCTTGATATTATTGTTGTTGCGTTGTTCTATACCTGCTTAGTCGTTATTTGGACTTTATACCATGTCGATTTACATATGTTATGCATTATTAGGTTTCTATATTTCCTTATGGACTGTACCCTGTTGGATTCTCTACTTGGTTATCTTGTATTATGCCATGCTTATTGTCTACTCATATACCCGCAGAGTCCACCCGGACTCACCACCCCTGCTTCTCTTTTTCTTTCAGATAGCAGGTAGTTGCATTTCTTGGAGCTAGGAGAGGATCCAATTGCCAGTTCCCAGAGTTAGTTATTTTTCCGTATTTGGTTTAGTTGTGTTGTTTTCAGTACTGGGTAAAGTCGTATTTTATTCGTTATTGGATTTTGTCGTTATCAGAGACATTTGAGTTCTCTTTTGGATTGTAGTTTTATTTTATGTTTATGGTGGCTGAGCCACCCATTATCTTTTATTCTAGTATAAACTGCGTGGTTGTGTTTACTTCTATATATGTGATGCTAGCCGCATGTGGCTAAGCTTTTATGGTGAGATATATGTATTATTGCTCCATATTGTCCGCCAAACAGGGGAGATGCTGTCCGATTTTCGAGGAAGCATGTGCCTCTGGGGGCGTGACAGTCTAATATAGCCCAACGGGTCTCTAAGGTTCAATCTTCATCCACTGACATAGCAAATACCTAACCATAACATCCGCGATATCTTTCCCCATATCGGTCCACGAACGGAAACGTCTCAAGTCTCTGTATCTTCGGTATTACCTGCAAAACAACACAAATCAAGCACGGTGAGCCTCACTTGCCTCATAAATGAGGCAATCAAGGAAGCTCCTCCGCAAATAGGTCAGAAAATTTTCAAACCCTAGAAAACGCTAGACCACTCTTCGGACATGCGTCCGAAAATTCTCGAACTACCGAAACGTTCGAAAGCCAAGACTACCACTGTCAACCGTACGACTCAGTGACAATAGAAGCCCTAGCGTCCACGTGCTAGAACCTCTAGCCCTGAGACGAGGAGATAATTGCAACCTCGTCGTCTCCGATGACAATGAACCACCACATGAACTGCTTTGGTGGTCAAATCGTAACCACTCTCACTTGACAACCAACGGTCAACCCCTCGCAGACCGTCCTCTATAACATACACCAGTTATAATCAAATTTCACCGGTGTCACGCTGCTAACACCCATTCCACCGCATCCCAGCGGATCTTGCTTCACGATGTGCTATTGAGAATATCTAACACGTACGACATGTCTATGAGTCATGAAACCTCATAACTAGAATAGCGTAAGACGAGTTGACTAATCGTCTACTCGTAATCAAAATTTCTCCAGTTATCCACTCAAGGTTCAGAAACCCCGGAGTTCCAACTCCATAACATAGAGATACGCTATATCTCAAGAGTATCTCAACATAATCACGAAGTGATTCTTGATTCCCTGATAGTTTCCTCAACTTCTTCCACCCTAAAGGTGGTCTAACCTCGTAAGTGATTCGCCTCAGCGCAAATCATAAGTACTTAGGTACCTCCTCAGTTCACTAAACCAAGTACCAACGGTAACCCGTAAGTGGCAAGCAACTAACTCCACACCTTTTCGGATTGGTACAAGTCACATTTGACGGTACCTTTTAGTTATCTAACCAAGCATAATGAATCTGAGATCAAAAGTCCCACGAAAGTAAGATATCTCTATCCTCTATCAATCGAGATGATAACATCCAATACCATCTCTGCTGCATCACAGCAGATCATGTCCTCCAGACTTGTCATCTAGGATACAACCATTAACATGATACATAAGGGTCCAAGATTAATCACCCACCATAGTCGTAACTAAAATGGATTGACAACACGTTATCCAGCTAAAGTATATCCACGAGTACCTACCAGCCAAGTATATAAATCGATATACAATCTCATCAAAATAATGAAATGTCTAACCCTATTCTAGAGAGTAGATACAAAAGGGGTAAATGAGGCATGTCCTATACCTCGTGTCGCCTGGAGGAGTTTCGTCGCCGCCATGTCCCAATCGCGTCTATCGAGAAAACGACTCCGACATAAAATCCAAAAAAAACACCCATAGGACCACAAGGTATCTCGAGAACCTGGCTCTGATACCAAATAAATTGTCACGCCCCGAGACCCCAGAAGCCGCTGATCCAATAGAAAATCAGACAGCACCTCCCCTGTTCGGCGGACAATTACACATACATACATCATATATATAACACAACCACGCAGTTTAAATGGGCCTCAGGCCTCAGCTCAAAACAGAACATAAAAATAAAACCGTATAAACCATACCTGACTGCGGACCGGTCCGACTTACGACAAAACACAATGCATAACGGCCTCCATGGCTCACAAAAGTACAACTATACTGTCGTATAGTATAACTAAACCCAACACAAAAACTACAGCGGAAGAAAAATACGGAAAATGCTACCAATGAGTACTACCAACAAAATAGAAGAACAATCCCAAAGACATCTCGACGAGTACGCGAACTGGGACAGGCTGTCGGGTACGCTCCAGTCAATCATCCTGAAATAAAAACAAGGAGCTAACGGAATGAGTCATAGAACTCAGCGAATATCTCATCATATATATATACAAGATATTCTAAGATAGCAACAGTGTAATAGACTACCGCAATAACACGTGCATAGGCAGTAATAAGAACAACTACAAGAGAAAAATAAGAACTACCATACCAATGTAGCAGAGTCGCCAAGACCGGACCTAAGGGTCTCCTGTAAGTGCATGTCAATCGTATGCAGTATCAAGTAAATCAAGCATAAGTAAGGGCAAAATAAATGAATACACAAAGTGCAATGACATGGTCACCCCTGTCGTCGGTCAGACATTGTCACCTATGTACGAGAGGAAGTTGAACGGAGGCCACCCTCCGACGTAGGGCTGTGACTGTCGTCCATACTCTGCCATCACTACTCCTGAGCGATCGAGTAGACGGAATGCTGTCGGTGTAATGACCCGGCCCGTCGACCCGACCCCTCGGCCCCTTGGATGGCCAAATTTCATTTTTGGCAGCCCAACAACCTGGCCCCTTTGGTCGTCGACCATCGTTACTCACAAGAACTTCCCACCCCTGGCCAGTGGATTTTTGCCTTCCCCAGGATTTGAACCCTAGATCTGCGGAGTTTGGTTCAGATCGGAACAGATCCGATCGTTGGATGAGTCTGTAACAATCTCAGTCGTCTAAATTAAATGGCATAAGTTTAAATGCAGAATTCCCTCTTCAGATCTGGGTCATCGTCGCGTCTTCGCAGCATCCGCTGTTCTTCCGAGTTCTTCGCATTTCTTCATCAAATTTCTTGTAGTTTTATTCTGAGGCGTGTGCGACCACATCGGATTTAGTTCTCAGCAGGATTTCAGATCATCCAGGTATAATTTTCGGTTAAGTTTGCTAATCGATTGTGTTTTAGGAAGTTTTGGAGAGGGTTTTGCCGGAGTTGGTTTTCACTGATCAAATCACTGTCGATCACTGGATCTCTGTCGTCCGGAGCTGTCGAAGCAACAGAGAGGGGTTCTCGAAGCTGCCCTGATAGTTTCTGAGGTCATTCGTCATCCAGTCAGTCGATGAGGAGGAGATCGCAAGGTGAATCCAGTCCCTGAACATCACTGTGATTGGACAGTCACACCTCTGATCGGTCCCCAGACCGATCAGAGGAAGTCCAGATCTGTCCAGCGACCGATCAGGGAGATCCAAATGCATCAATCCATTGCAGCTTGATCCGGGAGATATATTCCTCATTGGTCTTTGAGCTAGGGGGTTCATAGCTCATCTTTTGTGTGACGGCAAAGGGAAGTTTTGTCGAGAAACTGATTTGATGTTTAATTAGGATTATTTTTGGTTTTAAACGTGTATTTCCTTAAAATTGTGCTAGTTGATACCATTACACTTCAAGCCATGTGCTTAAGCTAAGATTTGTTCTAGTTTTCTTTAATCCGCAATTTCTTTCATGCAATTAGTTCTCTGCAATTTATTACCTGCAATTAGCTCTTTAAGTTCAATTCTATAGTTCAAATTTAATTGCTCAAGTGTTAATTAGGTTAAGTTTAGTTCTTGCAATTTCCTTATTCCTACCATGCTTTAGTCAAGTTAAATTCATTTCATATTGTCATTTCATCTCTTATCGCAAAACCCCCATTTTATCTAGAAAACTCAAACATCAAATGACAAATAACCCTGCAAGCTCGAGTTAAATATTCATTCAACTAGTCCTTGGAAAAATATGACCTAAGGCCCTTCTATTACATTTTTATCTTTGTTAGCCACAGGGTTTTCAGCTTTATAAATTTCTAAATTTGAGACCCACATTCGTGACAGTCTATTTTGGGTCCATCACCTCTCCTGCGCGAACTCCTATCCGCAGGATCGGTCAGCGCTTATCCACTTCACAGGGGAACCTGGGCTGATGGGGGCGCCTAAGCTGACTTGGTCTAGAGGCTTCGTGGCAGCTTGCTTCATTGGTTTTGGTTTTTACCTTGACCTAGGGCGCCCATATCCATACAGGCGCCTAGCCCCAGTGAGGCACCTCACTCCTTTGAGGCGCCTCAGCTGCAGAAACACATTCCTTTGTTCCCTGCAACCAAGGTTAGTTCCAAAACACAAGAAGCAAAATATGTTAGCAATTATTTACAGCCTAAGCTGTCTTGGTTCTGACTTTGAGTCTCCCAAATGGAACCTTAGGTCGAACCGACGCCTACTGTTCCCTGGCACGGGGAACGCGTCCTCACCTACTCCACCGCGAATACTTCATAATTTATCCTGATAGCCGATGGAAAATTTTTATAGGACTGTACCGATCGCCTGAGAATGAATAAACCTCATTAATATATAAGTACATGATATTCAATGTGGAAATGGTAAAAAATTTGCGTTGTAATAATCTGAGTCTGATTTTTTTTTAATATTTAAAATTTACTTTTTGAATAGAAATTTATAGAATATTACGATGCAAATATTAAAATTTTTTTAATATATTAAAATTTGTAGAAATTTTTAAAATTTACTTTTTGAATAGAAATTCGTTAATATATAAACACATGACATTCGTGAAAATATTTTTAAAATATTTATCAAAGTGTTAAAGTTTACCATCTAACTCTATTTATATTTTCTCAAATTTTTTTAAGAATCGAAAAAAGATTTTCATAATAGAAAAGAAAATTTTTAAAAATAATTTTTAAAAAGTAGATTTCTGCTTCAAAAAATTTTGATAATTTTTTTAGAGTGATCAAAATATCACCTATACTTTCTAAAAAATAGTTATTTAAGTAGTTTTAAAATTAAATGTTTAATTTTCTAAAAAAAATCATAAAAATTGTCTAATTGAAAAAAAAAATTACAAAATTTTTTTTGTAGGTAAATATAACTAGTTTCTATCACAAAAAAAATTAAAAACAAATTAAATCTAGAAATAAATTGTTGAAAAGATTTTTCAAGTAATCAAGAAATTCTAAAGCAATTTATTTAATCCTAAATACTCAGTTCTAGCATGTAAAAAAACATTTCACATTTAAAAAAAAATTGGGACAATTGATTAAATTTCCATCCTTGCTAAGAAAAAGTAAGAGATTATTCTAACTTGATTTGTAGGGCTGTTCTAACTTGAAAATGTATGTCACAATCATTTTCATCCATTGTTTTAATTACATCCATTGTAGGATGATCAAAGTGAAAATGCCTAAATAGATATGGATGATTCTTTAGTTTAGGAAAAATTTATTTTACATCTCACAAAGGCTATAGAGTTGTCTTGTATGTGTATTGACATACCATTGATATAAGTGAGATGTTAGAAGGATGAACAAAATTCATGATATTGATTTGGTGCATTTATTTGAGTTTTGATGATTGTGAAGTCCAATCATGGGTAATGTATATGTGCAAGTTGTGTGCATTTAGCCCAAAAATAATGGTTGAAAATTATTTTTGAAAAAGATTTCAAAAAGATTTTAAAAAACCTGGTAAATTCTATTTGTTGATAGGAATTGTCATTGATTAGATGAATAAAAAATTTAGGTGAAACATTAATGTTTTCAATGATTTCTTATTTTGTGTCAGTTTTTGAAAATGTGATGTCTTTTGATACAAAACTATTTTTATATCATAGTATATGCCATAAGTAGTGTTTACGTAAAATTTCATGAAATTTAGAATATTATAGAATTATACCAAGACTCCGTGCCCAATTTCACTCTCTGGGACTTCAACCTAGCCCTCTAAGCTAGGACCTGGCCCTCCAAGCCAGGATTTCATCCAACCTAGCTTCTCAAGCTAGGGCCTGACCCTCCAAGCCAGGATTTCATCCAACCTAGCTTTCCAAGCTAAGACCTGGCCCTCCAAGCCAGGATATCATCCAACCTAGCTCTCCAAGCTAGGACCTGACCCTCCAAGCCAGGATTTCATCCAACCTAGCTTCTCAAGCTAGGACCAAGCCCTCAAAGCCAGGATTTCATTCAACCTAGCTTCTCAAGCTAGGACCTGGCCCTCCAAGCCAGGGTTTCTATCAACCTAGTCCCACTAGGTATGCCTAGTTCCACTAGGTCTTTTCCACTTCACCTAGTCCCCGACCAGGACTCAATCTCAATCATCTCATTAGCCTAAACTAAAATTGGTGTCAACACCAAAATAACAATCAGGGTCAGAATGCATCAACAGTGTTTACGTAAAATTTCATGCTATTTAGAATATCATAGAATTATTTATAAGTTTTCGAAATTGGTCTGAAATTCATTTTTGAAATCAAAAACTCTAATTGATTAGTAAAGATGGCCAATATCGATTAAGACATGCGGAATCGATTGAAAACCAACTCCAATCAATTAATCAGGGTTGTAATCTATTGATAGCTGAAACAAATTAATCGATTAGCTTGGCTATTTTTCGCTGAAATGATCAGATTTCAATCCATTAATTATATATTTTTTTTATCATCGTTACACCTTACCCATTGGTTGAGATGAGCTTTGAAAAGGAGGGAGGTTTGAGGAACAAAGGTGAAGGGAGATGGCATAGGAAGGAGGAAATTGTGTCATATCGAAACACTTGGATCCTACATATTGTCATGTAAGTTGTGAAGGGCATATCCTTATCACAAGATTCTATCATAGATTTTCATAGCTTTCATCTAAATCTATCGAGGTATTGAAATTTATCACAATAAATGATTTTATTTAGATTATTTTGATATTTTTATGTTAAATAAAATCAAATGTTAAATTAGCATCATATTAATCTAAATAATTATGTGATTTAAAGTTTCTACTTAATTTACCGAAAGAAGAAAATTAGTAATTAGAAATCATTTGATAGGTTACTTTGCAAAGGGTTATGACTACATTCCATGAACATAAAATGTGTATGAGTTCTAAGACAAGCAGTGAGATTTCCAAATAGATAGAAAGAAAGATAGTTAGATATATTAACAATATATTTTCAGAGTAAGATTAAAAAATAAAAGATGCACACGAATATGTAAGTAATCAAATTTTATTTCATTTTTTATTGCTCTAATGCGACAATTACTGATGCATCAAAGAAAACCAGATAAACTGAAAGATCTTTAAAATCTAAATAACATGTTTATCATCTAAATCTCATTAGTTGTGTATTGGTGGACTAGCTCTTGGATCGGAATAATCCACCTCAAAACCTAATATATTTTCCTTTCTTTCATCACGAGGCATTGTAGAAAGCGACAAAGAGACTTGAGATGCATCCACAGGACTCTCATCCATGTTCACGACATATTTCTCAGCAACCTGCTCAGGAAAGAAATATTAATCACTTATATGACAGATATAGAAGTGATGAAGTTGAATTAATCAACAAACCTTTGCATTTAGATACGGGCATTGCATACTCCATCAATAGAAAGAGTGATGAGTAGAATGGTGAGGAATAAGCTTGTAGAAGTCGACATGGTGTGGGATCAATAAAGGTGCAGAAAGAGAAAAAAAATCATGCATAAACAATTGTAAACATTTAGCGTTTAAATAATGGCCAATATGTGCGAAAAGATTATCATCGTCTTAATTAATATTCATTAGATACTAAATATGATTGCATGGATTCTCTTATATTACTATTGATTAGATTCTATGTACATTGGATGGATAAATTAAATGGGCTATTATATTACCTTTTTGTGATGGAAAATATTAGTTATTGTCGTATTGAATTATTTCTTCTTTTGGATAAAAAATTGTATTAATGCACCAAATTCTATGTGCTAGGATAAAATGATCTCGTGATTTATTTATTTATTTATTTATTTTTGCTTCTATATGAGTTTTAATTAGAATTTAATACTCTATCATAAAACTTCAATTCGTAATTTGCTATATGATAATGCTATTAACCCTAATCTGCCAGAGCACGAAATTATGCTTTGGCATGATGCAGGGACACCAAACAATAGAATTCCATGCGTCTGCTAAAATACTTGTGGCACGAAGAAATCATATGCTCATGAAGAAATGTACAAGATGTCATATATCTAAACACATGACATATATAGCCATTTGTGCAGTTAATTAGAATTTAACACTAGTCTTCTTTAAAATTACATCGATTCCTAATTTGTTATATGAGGTATCCTATACATGACATAGCAATACTTTTGTCTTGTTGATAATATTATTGCCTCTCAACTAATTTTTTTCACCAAACTCACGTTTACTAAAATGAATCTTGGCAAGTAATTATAATTATTTATTAGCTAAAATTAGATTTGGCTAATAATTTTTAATTTACAAAAGTTATGTTTGGCCTAGTTTAATTTTTTACTAGCTAAAATTATATTTGGCCAGTCATAATAAATTTTTTTTAGCATAGTTAAATTTAGTGAGTAATATTTAATTTTTTTATCGCCCATAATTAGATTTAGCCTATAATTTTATATTTTTTCCCATCAAACTTAGATTTGGCCCGTAATTTTTAATTTATTAATGCTTATAGTCTAATTTAATCGATAGTTTTAATTTTATAGCAGACAAAATTATATATATAGAGAGTGAGACTGTTCAGCTCTAGACACTACATTGCATGCCCCTGCAGACTCGGGCACTTGTATTCAATACAAGCTCCCTGAGTAAATCCCAAGCGCCTGAGATTCATTCAATTTTTTTTAAAATTTTGGGAGTATATTTAGGGTTTAAGATTTTATGATTTAGAGGTTGGGTTATAGTGGATTTATGTTAATAAATTTTTTCGTAGGGTTCATTAGTCCCTTTTGGGTTAAAGTATCTAAATAAAAAAGTTTAGATATTTAAGGGTATATTATATATATTTAGCATTTAAAATTTTAGAATTTAGGGATTGAGTTATAATGAATTTAAGTCAATAAAATTTTTCCTAGAATTCAGGCTTTTATCTTGGGTTATATTGTTCAAAATAATAAATTATAGATACTAATTGGGTATATTATATTATTAATAAATTAATTATTTAAAAATTATTTATTGAATTTAAAAAAAAACTGACCCATGCACCACAATCCATTCAGATGCCTTGGTTAATGGTCGGTAGTAGTATGGTGTTCATAACTAAAAGTTAGATTTGACAAGTAATTTTTTATTGTTTAAAATTTTATTTACTAGTCAAAGGTATGGTTACTAGTAAATTAAAAATATTTATTTGTCACATCCCGAGACCAACAGAGTCGCTGATCCAATATAAAATCGGACAACATCTTTCCTGTCTGGCGAACAATTTACACAAACATATAAACACCCACGCAGTATAAGTAACCTCTGACCTCAAAACACATTATATCATATGAAAATAATAACATCACAACACAAAATACAGTAAAAACTCACCTGAGTTGCCCCTAGGGCAGCGTAGAGCAAAAACCACATCACAAAATCCAACAAAGGACTCAAAAATATAATACCGCATAAATAAATCAAATTCAAGTCTACGGTATCGAAATAAGTACAAAATATAGACTATGCTATAAAAAGAAACGAAACATAGCGGAAACACTCATCTTATGGAGTCGTGGGGACCTGGGACCGACAACTAGGCTCCTTTGGCGAGCTATCATCCTAAAAACAAATGTATTGTGGCGGGGTGGTGAGTCCAAGTGAACTCTGCAGGTATATAAAAAGATATGCATGACAGATCAATAGCTAAATATGTTAAATATCGAATTTTAAGGGGTTGAAAAGGTAAATTTCAGAATATAGGGACCTAGTTAGAATTGTCCGAACTTGGAGGGCTTTATTGCAAAAAGCCAAAACCTAGTTTTAAAATCCTAAAACTTTGTTTCCCGAAGAAGTTTTTCTCCCCGATTCCTACCAAAACCGCCCCCTTCGGTTTTGCTCGACGCCTGACGCCGACGCCGCAGCCCTAGCCGAACGCCGCCGAGCCTTTCCCTGCGCCGCCGCCCTCCGACTGTTCTCCCTTCTCCTTCTTCTCCGACGCACACCGAGCCCTAGCCGTCGCCTCTCCCTCGCGACAGCCACCGCCAGCCCTAGCTTTTTCTTCTTCTCCTTCTTCTCCGGTGCGCACGAGCAGAGCGCCTACTCCTCGTCTTCCTGATTCCTGATTCACTGCCTTGCGCGAGTTTGTCGACGACGCCGACCCTGCCAGCCGACGCCGAGCGTCGACCATCTTGTCGTGATCTTTCCTTTGATTTCGGGTAAGAATTTTATTAGGGATTTCTTTGTACTTGAATGCGTTCAGCATAATAAGATAATAGTAGATGTTATCTTTAGCTTTTTGATAGCGATTATGCGTTGATGTTGGATCGTTGCAGTACTATGGCAAGAGCTTGGATTTAGGGATTTAAGTGTGTAGAGTTTGAGGCATGATCAAATGTTTTGTTGAATTGGCTAGTAAACCTACTGATCAGATTTGGTTTTTGCGGTAAGTTTCACTTGGTTGGTTTTCGTTGTGTTGAAACTGATCAGTAAGTAAGTTGTGATCAGAGGTTTTGGTAATTGAAGCATTTGGTTTGAATGTTGATTTGGGTTGGATGTTAATGTGGTTATACTTGAGTATGTCATATTTATAATGGGTTGATATGATTATGGGTTAAAACAATTAGATTTCGCTAATCAGTAATGCTTGGGATTAGCTACTTGATGTATGGTGGGTTTTAAATTACTGGTAGTTCGTTAGGTTAGTTTGGAAAGTTGACTTAATAACTTAATTTTCATAAATTAGGTTAAGAAGGGATCTGTTGTAAATTGTGGGTTATTTAAATAGAGGTTGTAATTAGAGTTTGTTCGAATTGTGTTTAGTATTTTGTTTAGCTAATTTGTTAATTTTATAATTAGCTAAACCTTATCATTTATACAGGACCTTGATTCGGACTTATTCAGTTGATCGTGGAAGGTTCTCATTTACGAACTTCTACAATTATAAGGTGGGTACTTCTCCTTTGTACTCGAGTAGTTTTTCTTTACCTTAAAAGCATGGTTATATTATGTCTGATAGGTTGCTTGACCTTGTTCTTTGTCGATATTTAAAACATCGCCGTTGAGACTCACTCTTCGTTGATCTTCGAGTATTCTGAATTTGTATCCATACAATCCTCTATTGGTTTTCTGTTCTGTAAGGTGTCGTTTGTACGCGAGCACTTAGAAGTCCATTAAACACAATTAGGTTTATTTGGCATTAGAAATACCCTACCTAGTAGTGTAGGCGCATAATCGTTGTTTTGCGATTTCTGGTTGGTTGTATTGATGCATCGTATACTCGTTGGATTTTATTGCATCGTTGTTTCTCTGGTTGTTCGTGCATCGTATAACATGCACCATACTTGCACGTTGCATACTAACGACTGTTGGGCTTACATTTGGTTAAGCCGTCGTTAGTCATATTGTTGCTCGATTCACTCAACCACTTGTTATCGTGGTAGTTATTAGAGTGCGAGCATCTGTCCTGTTATGCCAAACAGTAACACCCTCACCGTTGTTTTTGGAGGGATGAGTTGTTGGTGGCTCACCCTCACCGTTGTTTTCGAGGGATATTGTAGCTGTTGATAGCTCCCCCGATGCATCGGGGTCTGGAGTGTAGACTCCCCAGCATCCTGTCCACTCAACCACACCTATTGTGGTATTTATTGTTGGAGTGCGTACAGTTGTCACAACCCTACCCACTCGGTCACACAGATAGGATGTGTTGACGGCTTGACTGGCGTCAGGGGTGACACATGTCATTGCATCATGTGCATACGTATTTTGTTTATGCATTTTTCTGTGATTGTTGCATTTATATGAGCTATGGTTGTTGCACATGATTGACATGCATGTATATCTTGGCTTTATTGTTATTGCGTCGTTTTACACCTATTTAGTTGTTATTCGGTTTTATACCATGTCGTATTATATTGGTTATGTATGATTAGGTAAATCCTATAATTCTTATGGACTGTACACTGTTGATTTCTCTACTCTGTTTATCCTTATTATGCCATGCTTATTTGTCTACTCATATACCCGCAGAGTCCACCCGGACTCACCACCCTTGCTTTCCTTTCTGTTGTTTCAGATAGCAGGTAGACGTATTTCTTGGAGCCATGAGAGGATCCAGTTGCCAGTCCCCAGTGTCGAGTTGAGTTATTTTTCGGTATTCGGTTTAGTTGTTTGTTTGCAGTACTTGTAGTTGCATTTTATTCATTATCGGGTTTTGTCCTTATCAGAGTCTTTTGGTGTTCTTTTTGAATTGTAGTTCTTTTATGATTAAGGTGACTGAGCCGCCCGTTATCTTTCCTTTTGATACAAAACTGCGTGGTTGTGATTGTTTNTCACCCGGACTCGCCACCCTTGCTTTCCTTTCTGTTGTTTCAAATAGCAGGTAGACGTATTTCTTGGAGCCATGAGAGGATCCAGTTGCCGGTCCCTAGTGTCGAGTTGAGTTATTTTTCGGTATTCGGTTTAGTTGTTTGTTTGCAGTACTTGTAGTTGCATTTTATTCATTATCGGGTTTTGTCCTTATCAGAGTCTTTTGGTGTTCTTTTTGAATTGTAGTTCTTTTATGATTAAGGTGGCTGAGCCGCCCGTTATCTTTCCTTTTGATACAAAACTGCGTGGTTGTGATTGTTTACTTCTATATATGTGATACTAGCCACCTGTGGCTAAGTTATATGGTAAGATATTATGTATTATTGTCCCATATTGTTCGCCGTACAGGGGAGATGCTGCCCGATTTTTGAGGAAACATGTGCCTCTCGGGGTGTGACAATTTTTGGTATCAGAGCCAAGTTTGCGAGTTCCTTTGGGATCTGTGGATTTTTATGATGTTGTTTTTAGTGCGTCAGTTTGTCCAAGTTTTTATTGTAACGACACGGTCTCTCAACCCCTTTGGCGGCCAAATCAACATTTGGCAGGCCCAACAACCTGGCCCCTCGGGCCCAACTACCTGGTGGCCAAATCAACATTTGGCAGCCCAACTATGTCGTCGACCAACAACCGTGTCGTTACTCACTAGGTCTTTCCACCCCTGGCCAGTGAATTTTTGCCTTCCTCAAGATTCGAACTCTAGACCTCCAGGATAAATACTAGAGTTTATGAATCCTAATACCAAGTGAGCTGCAGCTCACTTGGTATCAGGATTCATAAACTCTAATACTTATCTTGGAGTTCTAGAGTTTGAATCCTGAGGAAGGTAAAAATCCACTGGCCAGGGGTGGAAAGACCTAGTGAGTAACGACACAGTTATTGGTCGTCGACATCGGTTGTTGGTCGACAACATAGTTGGGCTGCCAAATGTTGATTTGGCCGCCAGGTTGTTGGGGCCGAGGGGCCAGGTTGTTCGGCCGCCAAATGTTGATTTGGCCGCCAAAGGGGTTGAGAGACCGTGTCGTTACAAAATATGCAATACAGAAACAATATGATACAGTCTCAACAATAATATCAGAAATATGCATAACTGAAGTAACAAAGGACTGTACATACCAGAAATCAATCTATCCTGATCATAAAAGGACACGTACCATACGACTAAGTGCAGGGTCATCAAACCACACAAATGGTATATCCCGTATGTGAATGTCAAACAAGTGCTGCAAATAAATGCAGCAAACACAATTAAATGCACAAATACATCATATGCACATGATGCAATGACATGGTCACCTCCTAATACCAGTCAAGTCAATAAGACATGCGATAATGTGACGACCGAGTGTGTAAAGCTGTAACACTGTCCGCACTGTGCCATCACTGCTACTGAGTGATTGAGTGGATAGAATGCTGGTGGAGCTCTCGCTCTGCCCCATGTATATATGGGGGAGATGTCTCTCCCATCTCCTCTGGTCTATGGGAAGAGAAGGGATCCCTGCATGCTACCATGCTCGATACCACTATCCATGAGCGGTCTAGCGGAGAAGTACATAGCAAATGCACTCATCCAAAGGTATCCACTAACCCATGAGTGGCCCTGAGTGCATATTATGTGTCGGAAGACGATAGGCTCAACCACAAGGGAGTCGTTGATCGCCGGCATGTAACAATGTAGGGATGGTGCATGACTCTAATGTAGAATTGATTCCGTACGCTAGAGGGCGGGTGAATAGCGTTTCTTCGAAGTCTTTCTTCCTACACGGTTAGTTGCGCAAGCGGAATATACAATAAAAATAATAAAACAATACTAACCAATGCTGACAACGAAATTTACTTGGTATCCACCCCGGACGGGTGACAAATCCAAGAATCCGTCGGTGGATCACTCCCCGGATAACCTCCGGCTAGCTCTCGTCGCTCCTTGTGGGTGGAGAAACCTCGCCACAATCCCAAGCAAACCTCTGAGCACAAAGACTACTATCTTGCCTTTAACCAAGACAAGATTCGTCAAGAGTCTCAGCCCAAACCGAGTTCCCTTTAAATAGAACTCGGCTGAAAACCCTTGCTGGCAGTCGATTGCTCCCAGGGCAGTCGACTTCCCCACTCAGAATTCGACCGTTGACACCCCAACGTTCGAATTCTGCCAGCTCACCAGCTGCTACCAGTTGACTGCTCTCAAGGCAGTCGACTGGTCCTTTACTAAGCCTAGGGTTACACTCCCCGAGTACATTTCACTCCGCACTCGAACCCTAGGACTTCCCGAGTGCAATCACACAGCTCTCGTACCCTCACGACTCGACTGACTACTCACTCAGCAGCCTCGACTATTGCCTTCGCGCCCTCTTCATCTTCGGCTCCCGTCCCTTGGATGCACGCAAGCCTCCAGCTTGCCTCCATGCCATCCTTCACGCATGCTGTCACGCCCCTAGAGGCACCTGCTTCCTCGAAAATCGGGCAGCATCTCCCCTGTACGGCGGACAATATGAGGCAAATATACATACACTCTCCATAAATTCAAGCTCAGCCACAAGCGGCTGGCATCACAATAACAAATAAAAGACACACCACGCAGTTTATATCAATATAATAGATAACGGGTGGCTCAGCCACCATAAACATAAAAGAACTATAATCCAAAGAAAACACAAAAAAGTCTCTGATAATGAGAAAACCCGATAATGAGTAAAATGTAACTACAAGTACTGAAAACGAACAACTAAACTGAATACCGAAAATACTAATTCAACTCGACACTGGGGACTGGCAACTGGATCCTCTCCTGGCTCCAAGAAATACTTCTACCTGCTATCTGAAACAACAGAAAGGAAAGCAGGGGTGGTGAGTCCGGGTGGACTCTGCGGGTATATGAGTAGACAAATAAGCATGGCATAAATAAGATAACGAAGTAGAGAATCAAAGGGTACAGTCCATAAGAAATATCAGATTTACCTAATCATGCATAACCAATATAATACGACATGGTATAAAATCCGAATAACGACTAAGCAGGTATAGAACAACTCAACAACAATAATATCAAGATAGACATGCATGTCAAACATATGCAACAATCATAGCTCATATAAGTGCATCAAACACAAGCAAATGCATAAAAAAAATACGTATGCACATGATGCAATGACATGTGTCACCCCTGACGCCAGTCAAGCCGTCAACACATCCCATCTGTGTGACCGAGTGGGTAGGGCTGTGACAACTGTACCACTCCAACAACAACAATAACCAACAACAACAATAAACCACATAAGGCGTGGTTGAGTGGACAGGATGCTGGGGAGCCTACACTCCAGACCCCTATACCTAGGGGGAGCTATCACAGCTACAAAATATCCCTCAAAAACAAACAACGGTGAGGGTGAGCCACCAACAACTCATCCCTCTAAATACAACGGTGAGGGGTGTCACTGTCTGGCATGACAGGACAACACTCGCACTCCAACCACTACTATGACAACATGTGGTTGAGTGAATCGAGCAACAATATGACTAACGACGGCTTAACCAAATGTAAGCCAACAGTCGTTAGTATGCAACGTGCAAGTATGGTGCATGATATACGATGCACGAACAACCGAAGAAACCACGATGCAATAAAATCCAACGAGTAAAACATGCATCGATACAACTAACCAGAAACCGAAATCCAACGATTATGCATCTACACTACTAGGTAGGGTATTTTCTAATGTCAAATAAACCTAATTGTGTTTTTATGAACTTCTAAGTGCTCATGTACAAACAGCACTTTACAGAACAGAAAACCAATAGTGGACTGTACAGATACGAATTTGAGAATACTCGAAGATCAACGAAGAATAAGTCTCAACGGCGATTTTTAAATAACGACAAAGAACAAGGTCAAGCAACCTATAAGACATAAACTAGCCATGCTTTAAGGTAAAAGAACTACTCGAGTACAAAGGAGAAATACCCGCCTTTTATTATAGAAGTTCGTGAACGAGAATCTTCCACGATCAACTGAACGAGTCTGAAATCAAGGTCCTGTATACAATAATAAAGTTTAGCTATTTATACCAATTACTAAAGATAGCTAAACTACAAGTAAAATAAAATTAGAATAAATCCCTTATGCAACATATGTTTAATTAAATTTAAACAACTCTGGGTTCCTTCTAAAACCATTTAACAAGATTAGGTCATTACTTTAAACTTCTAAACCTTAAGTTAAAAACTAAACTTAACTCCTAATTAATTCGCATCATCATAATTAAGGTCAGATACTATGAATGCTTCCCAGGCAACTATATCAACCCAACCAACAATAATAGGGAAATATCACAGAACACCCTACAAATCCTACTATCTACTATTTCAAAACAGATTGTTCAAGGAATTGAAAACACCAATTACTTCCCAATTCCCATATATGGCTCAGGCAATGCATCACTGTTCTAATCCCAACAGACTTGGCAAAGCAAATCTAAACCTCTGTACTCAATACAACAGCAAGTAAGAATGGCAGAATTGACGAAATCCACAACTCCTAGCACACTTTCCAGAACTGAACTAGCAAAACAGGACCAAGCCATAAATGACAGTTATCGTACCTGATGGGTGGCTGGTGCTAACAACAGGAACAGAAATGAACTGGGGAAAAAGGAGTAGGAAAAGGGTTCGTCGTCTTCGGTAGCGAGGCAAAAATCACCGGAATTAGGCCGGCGACTAGGGCTTGCTCGCTCGGAAGAAGACTCTGCGGCTCGGCTGGCTTACACGAGGAAAGGAGGTGTCGTCTCCTTCGTGTGCGCCTGCGATGGGGACCGAAGTTCGCCGGAAGAGCGGCGGCGTGAGGCGCGGCGGCGAGGAACGGCTAGGGTTCGGCAGGCGTCCGCGTCGAGCAGAAGGGGCAAACGGCGCAGAGAGTGAGTCGGGGAGGGAAGTTAGGGCTTTTAGGGAGTTTTATAACATAACTTTTGGCTTTTTGCAATTTAAACCCAACAATTTTGAAAAATTTGCAACTAGGTCCCTATTTTCGAAATTCACATTTTCAACTCGAAAAATTCGGTATTTAACATTCTCCCCCACTAACAAAAATTTGGTCCCCAAATTTCACTAACAAACCAAACAAATACTAACCAACCACCACAGGTATCAACACCTCAACCATAATATAAATACGAAATGAAAACCAACCATACGCACCTCATGTAAACAGATGAGGGTAGCGAGCTCTGATCGTATCCTCGAGCTCCCAGGTAGCTTCCTCATCAGAGTGGTGCTGCCAACCAACTTTAACCAATCGAACTGTCTTATTCCTCAACCGATGCTCTTTGCGGTCCAGAATCCGCATAGGCACCTCCTCGTAAGTTGCGTCTGGCTGAAGTGTGACCGGCACCTCTGATAACACATGTGTAGGATCAGGTACATATTTCCTCAGCATGGAAACATGAAACACATCGTGAACTCCAGCCAATGACGGTGGTAACGCCAGACGATAAGCGACAGCTCCAATCCGCTCCAAAATCTGGAAAGGTCCAATATAGCGGGAGCTAGCTTACCTCGCAACCCAAACCTCTTCACCCCTTTCGTGGGTGACACTCGTAAGAACACATGATCGCTGACGAAGAACTCCAAGGGTCTGCGTCTCCGATCTGCATAACTCTTCTGACGATCCTGAGCCTCTGACAGACGGCGTCTGATAGTATGGACTAGATCGGCCTCATGCTGAATACTCTGAGGACCTAGCAACTGAGATTCCCCAACCTCTACCCAAAGGGTGGGTGTCCTGCAAGCTCTACCATACAACGCCTCGAAAGGTGCCATCTGAATAGCCGAATGATAGCTATTATTATAAGCAAACTCAACCAAATGCAGGTGATCCTCCCAGTTGCCTCCAAAGTCCATAACGCAAGACCTCAACAAATCCTCCAGTGTCTGAATGGTACGCTCAGACTGTCCGTCCGTCTGCGGATGAAAGGCTGTACTGAATCGAAGCTCGGTACCCATGGCCTGCTGCAAACTCTGCCAAAACCGCGAAGTGAAACGCAGGTCTCTATCTGATATGATACTCAGAGGAACACCATGTAATCTGATAATCTCTCGGCAGTACAACTCTGCCAGCTTGTCCAGAGAATCTGTCCTCTGAATCCCTAAGAAATGAGCAGATTTGGTTAATCGATCAACGATCACCCAAATCGCATCGTGTCTTCTACGAGACCTCGGTAATCCAACAACGAAATCCATCGTAATATGTTCCCACTTCCACTCAGGAATGGGGATCTTCTGTAATAGTCCACCAGGTCTCTGATGCTCGGCCTTCACCTGCTGGCACACGAGACATCTAGCAACAAAATCCGCAATATCTTTCTTCATATCGTTCCACCAGTAAGAACGTCTCAAATCTCGGTACATACGGGTTCCACCTGGATGAATGGCAAACCGAGATCGGTGAGCCTCCTGAAGCAACTCCTCCATAACCGAATGTGACTTAGGTACACACAATCTCCCTTGGAAATATAGAATACCCTCATCATCACGTGTAAAGTCAGTCTGCTGCTCGGAGGCTATCCGGCTGCCTAAGGACTGCAGATGCTGATCACTAGGCTGAGCCTCTCTGATCTTCGTCCTGATCGAAGACTGAGCAACCATAGACACCAACAATCCTTTCTCTGTCTGACTCAGCTCTTCCAGTCCCAATTCTGAGAAGTTCTGAACTAAATCGGTGACCATAACCCGGTGACAAGCCAGAACACTCCGGGATTTTCTGCTGAGTGCATCCGCAACTACATTAGCTTTCCCTGGATGGTAGCTAATAGTACAGTCATAATCCTTCAAGAATTCCATCCATCTTCTCTGACGAAGATTTAGCTCCTTCTGAGTGAACAAATACTTGAGGCTCTTGTGATCCGTAAAAATCTCAAACGTGACGCCGTAGAGATGATGTCTCCATATCTTCAGGGCAAAAATAATGGCTGCAAGCTCTAAGTCATGAACTGGATAATTCTTCTCATGCTCCTTCAGCTGACGAGAAGCATAAGAGACTACCCGTCCATGCTGCATCAAAACTGCACCCAAACCCTGATGTGATGCGTCAGTGTAGAGTACAAATCCGTCCTCGCCTGAAGGTAACACCAATACAGGCGCAGACACCAATCGCCACTTGAGCTCCTGAAAACTAGTCTCGCAAGCTTCTGTCCAAACAAATTTCACGCCTTTTCTGGTCAGACGTGTCAACGGTGAAGCGATGCTGGAAAACCCCTCAACAAATCGTCGATAATAACCAGCCAATCCGAGAAAACTGCGCACCTCCTGAACTGACTTAGGCTGTTCCCAACTAGTGACAGTCTCGATCTTCTGGGGATCTACGGAGATACCTCTACTGGAAACAACGTGTCCGAGAAAACCCACAGAAGACAACCAGAAAGCACACTTGCTAAACTTTGCATACAACTGCTCCCGTCGGAGCGTCTCCAGAACGATACGAAGGTGGCGCGCATGTTCCTCCTCGGAACGGGAGTAAATCAGGATATCGTCGATGAAAACAATAACAAACTGATCCAAATACTCCATAAAAACCCGATTCATCAGATCCATGAATACTGCGGGAGCATTGGTAAGCCCAAATGGCATTACCAAAAACTCGTAATGTCCGTACCGGGTGCGGAAAGCTGTTTTTTGGATATCTGAATCCCTGACCCTCAACTGATGATATCCGGACCGTAAATCAATTTTAGAATACACTGAGGTATCCTTCAACTGATCAAACAAATCCTCAATACGAGGTAGGGGATACTTGTTCTTGATAGTCACGGCATTCAACTGCCGGTAGTCGATGCATAACCTCATAGAACCATCCTTCTTCTTGACGAATAACACTGGTGAACCCCATGGGGATACACTAGGACGAATAAATCCCCTGTCAAGCAACTCTTGAAGTTGGACCTTTAGCTCGTCCAACTCCTTAGGCGCCATACGATACGGAGCCTTTGATGCCGGCGCAGTCCCCGGAATCAACTCGATCACAAATTCAACTTGCCTTCTGGGAGGCAAACCAGGTAGCTCCTCTAGAAATACGTCTGGAAACTCTTGGACCACTGGAACATCCGAGAGTTGAGGGCTACTGCTACCATCAGTGCTGATCAATGATAATAGACCATGTGATATAAGCTTCTGGGCTTGAATTGCAGAGATAATAGAAATCCCATCATCTCTGGTGCCAATGAATTTCCACGAGGGTTGGTTCGGAGGCCGAAACGTGACCACCCTCGCTTGGCAATCAACTGTGGCATGATAAGCCGCCAACGAGTCCATGCCCAGAATGATATCAAATTCTACCATCTCGAGAACTGACAAATCCACGGTGAGGGTATAATTGCCGAAGTCCAATGGACACGCCTTGACTTCCTGCGTGATATCTAATACCTCACCGGATGGTAGAGACACTGATAAACGTTGTGATCTAAAGGTAGGCAATCTACTAATTTTTCCCATAAATAGTCGTGATATGAAAGAATTAGAACTACCAGTATCAACAAGTAATTCAGCAGGAAATGCATAAACCGAAATCATACCACGAAAGACCGATCCATCGGCCCGCTGTGCCTCCTCTCTGGTGACTGCATAAACTCGGCCTGTCTCTGTAGCTGAAGGTGGCAACGCTAAAATCGGCTGCGGCTGAGCAGATGAAGGTCCAGCAGTCTGATGGGGCTGATATCCAGAAGGCCCAACCGATTGCTGAGACTGATAACCCGAAGCTCCAGCCGACGGCTGATGCTGATAAACTGGAGGCTGGTATGCTGGATGTGGCTGCTGATAATACGATCCTGTCCCAGAATATTGAGACCCCACTGGTGAGGAGTACTCATGCCCAGGCATACCATACATCTGGGCTGGTGGTGGAACTGCCTGCTGAGGTCCTGTCTGCTGCGGTCGGAATGACGTCTGAGTATAACGGCCGCCTCGATATGGCCTCTGCGGTCCTGATCGGCCACCCCGAGGAGTAAATGCTGCAGACGTATGCTGAGCCTTCAAAGGACAGCCTCGACTCTCGTGACCCGGAAGTTTACAATAATAACAGATAGGGTGCTCGTGGGGACAATTTGATTTGTCGTGGTCCTTAGAACCACACTGAAAACAATGAGTCGCATCATTAGTAAACCTCCGAGTCTGGTGAGAACCCTGCGACGATCCTGCTGAAAACCGTCCAAACTTCTGGGGTCGAGATCGAGGCACCGAAGTCTCCTGCGTAGCCTGACTCCTGCTACTGCGCTTCTGTCCAACTGTCTGCTGTCTCTGTGTCGCATTTGAACTCTGGGCTGCCTGCTTCCCTTTGTTCTTATCTCCATGCAACTGCTGCTGAATCATCTCAGCATGTAAAGCCCGATCCAAAGCCTCTCGATATGAAGTAGGAACCCATCCAGACAAACGCATCTGGATATATCCAGCTAAGCCCATCATAAACTGGGTCGTCCGCTCCGCCTCCGTAGCAACCAACTGAGGATAAAACTCTGCCAGGCGATTAAATTCCGCCTCATAGTTCATAACTGAGCGGTCTCCCTGATGAAGGGCAAGAAACTCCTGTCGTCGTGCCGTACGAAACGCAGCAGGATAATACTTGCCCTCGAAAGCCTCGTGGAAAGAAACCCAAGAAATCGGCCGTCCACCAATAAAAGTCTTCTGCATATTCCACCAAGTGACGGCCTGATTTCGAAGATGATACGTAGCTAACTCCACCTTCTCTATGTCTGTGAGGGTCATATAACTGAAGGTGTCCTCCAATGTCTCCAACCAGGCACGAGCAGCGTAGGGATCTGGTTCCCCATGGAATAGTGTGAAGCGACCCTTCACAGACGCTGCCAGCAACGGAATCCGAGCTCTGTCCATAAGCCAACTCGCTTGGGCAAGGGGTACCCCTAATGGCACTCCAGGAACTGCCATTGGTGGTACTGATGGACCTGCCTCTGATGGTATGACTGGAACAGCTATCGGATATACAGGAGAAGGTAGTCTCCGTGGTGGAGATCTCAGCTCACCAGAAGGGTCCTGGTGAGCTGATCCCTGACCAGTCGGCTCCACTCTGGTGGGCCTCTCACCCTCCTGATTCGTGTCTCCCTCGGCCTCCTCTGGCCTCCCCCGTGATCGTCGTCCATGACCACGAGCACGGGGTGGAGATAACTCAATACGACGAGGCATATCTGTTAACAAAAGCAACATATATTATTTGGATACAAATTTAACCAAATTTAAACCAACTTACTTCTTGTTTGCCGGGAGAGATCACGTCGCTGCCAAGTCCCATCACAACCATAACCAGAAAATGACTCCGGAAAATAAATCCGAAAAAAAATACAGATAAACCTCGTAAAACAACTCCGTAAACCCACAGACACCAAAACATCGCAAAACCTGGCTTTGATACCAAAAATTGTCACGCCCCAGAGGCACATGCTTCCTCGAAAATCGGGCAGCATCTCCCCTATACGGCGGACAATATGAGGCAAATATACATACACTCTCCATAAATTCAAGCTCAGCCACAAGCGGCTGGCATCGCAATAACAAATAAAAGACACACCACGCAGTTTATATCAATATAACAGATAATGGGTGGCTCAACCACCATAAACATAAAAGAACCATAATCCAAAGAAAACACAAAAGTCTCTGATAATGAGAAAACCCGATAATGAATAAAATGTAACTACAAGTACTGAAAACGAACAACTAAACTGAATACCGAAAATAATAACTCAACTCGACACTGGGGACTGACAACTGGATCCTCTCCTGGCTCCAAGAAATACTTCTACCTGCTATCTGAAACAACAGAAAGGAAAGCAGGGGTCGTGAGTCCGGGTGGACTCTGCGGGTATATGAGTAGACAAATAAGCATGGCATAAATAAGATAACGAAGTAGAGAATCAAAGGGTACAGTCCATAAGAAATATCAGATTTACCTAATCATGCATAACCAATATAATACGACATGGTATAAAATCCGAATAACGACTAAGCAGGTATAGAACAACTCAACAACAATAATATCAAGATAGACATGCATGTCATACATATGCAACAATCATAGCTCATATAAGTGCATCAAACACAAACAAATGTATAAAAGAAATACGTATGCACATGATGCAATGACATGTGTCACCCCTGACGCCAGTCAAGCCGTCAACACATCCCATCTGTGTGATCGAGTGGGTAGGGCTGTGACAACTGTACCACTCTAACAACAACAATAATACCACATAAGGCGTGGTTGAGTGGACAGGATGCTGGGGAGTCTACACTCCAGACCCCTATACCTAGGGGGAGCTATCACAGCTACAAAATATCCCTCAAAAACAAACAACGGTGAGGGTGAGCCACCAACAACTCATCCCTCTAAAAACAACGGTGAGGGTGTCACTGTTTGGCATAACAAGACAAACACTCGCACTCTACTAACTACCACGATAACAAGTGGTTGAGTGAATCGAGCAACAATATGACTAACGACGGCTTAACCAAATGTAAGCCAATAGTCGTTAGTATGCAACGTGCAAGTATGGTGCATGATATACGATGCACGAACAACCGGAGAAACAACGATGCAATAAAAATCCAACAAGTAAAACATGCATCGATACAACCAACCAGAAATCGAAAACCAACGATTATGCACCTACACTACTAGGTAGGGAATTTCTAATGCCAAATAAACCTATCTATGTTTAATGGACTTCTAAGTACTCGCGTACAAGCGGCACGTTACGGAACAGAAAAACCAACAGGGACTGTACGGATACGAATTTGGAATACTCAAAGATCAACGAAGAATAAGTTTCAACGGCAATGTTTTAAATAACGACAAAGAACAAGGTCAAGCAACCTATAAGACATAACTAGTCATGCTTTAAGGTAAAAGAACTACTCGAGTACAAAGGAGAAGTACCCGCCTTTTATTGAAGAACGTATACGAACAGAACCTCCCGTGATCAACTGACGAATCCAAAATCAAGGTCCTGATGGGTGGCTGGTGCTAACAACAGGAACAGAAATGAACTGGGAAAAAGAAGTAGGAAAAGGGTTCGTCGTCTTCGGTAGCGAGGCAAAAATCACCGGAATTAGGCCGGCAACTAGGGCTTGCTCGCTCGGAAGAAGACTCTGTGGCTCGGCTGGCTTACACGAGGAAAGGAGGTGTCGTCTCCTTCGTGTGCGCCTGCGATGGGGACCGAAGTTCGCCGGAAGAGTGGCGGCGTGAGGCGCGGCGGCGAGGAATGGCTAGGGTTCGGCAGGCGTCCGCGTCGAGCAGAAGGGGCAAACGGCGCAGAGAGTGAGTCGGGGAGGGAAGTTAGGGCTTTTAGGGAGTTTTATAACATAACTTTTGGCTTTTTGCAATTAAACCCAACAATTTTGAAAAAATTGCAACTAGGTCCCTATTTCCGAAATTCACATTTTCAACTCGAAAAATTCGGTATTTAACAATATTTAAGGTAAACGATTCTACAAGAATCAAGTAAGAAGTACTCGTCTCAAATGTAGTTCATGCCAAATAACTCTCACATTGAGCTTATCTCAAATTAGAGTCCTGCATCAAAATGTATAGTTTAGCTAATCACATAGGCAACAACTAACTAAATCCAATCCCAAATGTATTAGGAAAACCCCCTAATTGAATGATCATTAATTAACCCTAAATAATGACTATCTTCAATTAATCACAATTCCTTGATTACATTTAATCTAACTATCTTTAACCCTAATCTAATCCATCCAAATGATTAGATTAGGTTTAGCCCTAACATCAACCCTAATTCCAAATCAACCCTAATTAACTCATATTTTAATCAAATCTACAAGATGCATGACTTCTTTACTCTATCAATCCATTTATCAGTGTTTACCCATTTCATCAATTAGCATAATCTATAACCTATACTTAATCATTCTATCATTCATTAATAAATAGGTTGCTAATCTCTAATTAGTAATCAATCAATTCCATTAATTATCATTAATTAGCTATTAATTATTGGTGTTAATCTATGCTAATCAAAAACTCAATTAAGCCGTTACCCTAATAGTGGCTTATGTTAGAAAATGACCGGCAACCATGACGTTGATGACGACAGCAGGAGAAACTCCACTAGGATGTGCTCGATTGGAGCAATCAGTCGAAGGAGCTTCAGTAGCATGACCTCGGGTAGAACGGCGTTGCAGACCATTCGCACCACGCGATTGCAGCCGCAACCATGCAAGATCGTGTGCGATCAAGGGCCAGGGTGGCAGTGGATCATTCGAGCTAGGGCACGGAAGAGAAGGGAGAAGACGGCGTGGGCTGAGGTGGAGACAGGGACGATGACTCTCACCAGGGTCGACGGCATCACCTCTCGCGGCGACGGCGACTACTGCGTAGCCGAACGTCCTCGAGCAAAGGAGAGAGTGGTGACAGGCAATGGATTGAGGAGAAGGCGACGTCGGCTTGAGGAGAAAGGCTCATGATCAACAAATAGGGTGGTGTCGGCGATCCGTGGCACAACTGGGAGACGAGATCGCGTGGGGGGAGAGGGAGTGGGCGACCGTTTAAATTTGCGGGCATGTTTATCTTTATTTAAATAAGGTTTCTTTTGTTTACTTTTGCGAACATAATAAATTTTCTTATGTTTATATTTTGATTTTTGTTTTAATGGGGTCCTAGTTTTTTCCTATAAGGGGTGCTTGTTGGTATATATATATATATATATATATATATATATATATATATATATATATATTTCAAAAAATTTAAACTTTATCTCAGTTAATTCGAAACTAGTCTATTTTGTGCCCATTTATCTCGCAAACATTTCTATAAATTTCAGAATTTTTTTCATAAGATTAACTCCACGTTTACCCTTATGTATTCTATTTGCCATATTTTACACCTCCGATTAAATTAAGGCTACGTTTGGTAGGGGGTAATGTAATCCGGTCTGTAATGTAATCAAGTTTGTAATGTAATGTAATGTAATCTTGATTACATTGTTATGTTTGGTAATGAGTTGTATATAATCTTTGATAACCATTATAAGTTGGATTCTTTTGTTTGGTGAGGGGCAATTCATCCTGTAATGTAACCAAGATTGACGACCGACGACCGTCGCCGGGCGGCCGGTGACCATTGACCGGCCGGCGAACGCCGGCCGGCGGCGGCGGTCGCCAGCCGACGGCGGCGGCGGTCGCCAGCCGGCGGCGGCGGCGGTCGCCAGCCGGCGGCGGCGGCGGTCGCCGGCGGCCGGCAGGCGGCGACCAACGACTATCACCGCCCGACCGACGACTGTCGCCGCCCGACTGACGACTTTACAAGCTGTAATGTAATCCAGATTACGGAGGTTTTGGTTTGTAATCCAGATTACAAATCATCAACCTCTTTTGTAATCGAGATTACATTACATTACAATCTTAAAGTGATTCCAAACAAAAGAATCCAACTTGTAATGTAATCTCGATTACATTACAGGGTGGATTACACCCTACCAAACGTAGCCTAAGGTACTTCCAATGAACCGAGAGGTCTCCATTCAGCTAGATCAGTCGAATGTTGGCAAATTTCATCCACTTAGAGTCAATCCTAGTCAACCGAGGCGCCTCGAGTTGCCACATCAACAAATAGTGCTCAAGAGCTAGGAGTTCAATAACAAACACTGTAATCATCTTCTATATTTTATTTTGAGTTTCCAAAGTTTATAAGAGCCTACTCCGCTATCACAAAAAATATTTTAGTTAAGTTTTCATTGTCTTGGATTAACAACCACCTAGGTTGTAACCAAGTAACCCTCTGTCTCTTATTTATTTTATGTTATCTATTTCTGTTTAATTAAGTGTGTCCTTGCTAGTTAGTTAGGAAGAGAAATTCTAATTTTGATTGCATGTTGTCTATTCACCCATCTTTAGCTAGTTCACCCAATCCAACAATTTTCTCTTGCTAACATTCCCGTTGGACTTTTGGTCATCAAGTGTCTAATCAACCTTTTATCTATTTGGATTTTTTTTCTTGTCAACTTTCTTGTTGGACTTCCGATTCACATATTGATCAAATATCGAAACTTAAACTCGAGCCAAGCCGAGCTTAGTCAACCTGGTCAATCTTGACCTGAGGTCTATTATATCAATAATCTTCCCTTTTTGATATTTGATAATATATTTAAGTTAGGCTAACTCATTCTCCCAACTCCCTTCTTCATCTCATGTCAAAACATAAATGAGGGTTTCCTAACTTAAACCCTACTTTCATCTCCCTCTTTGATACACATAAAAAATTTCTTCTGAAGTTCCATCCATCATTCTCCTTTCTTACCCAAATTATGCCTTTAAAGTGAACCCTCCTCTCAAAACATACTCCAACTTCTATCATTGCACCAACAATGATTTGGAATTTCTAAACCTTTACGAAATCCCAAAGTCGAAGACATGGGGTTGAGAATTCAACTTTGAATCTAAACCTCCTCATCAATTCCACACTCATTTAACTATCGCCCCCTCATTTTCATCAAGAAAATTACCCTTAAATAATAATCGAACCATTTCATAGGATTAGGAATAGTTAAATTACCTAAGTATAGTTTAATCGATTGAAATAAACTCATTTCAGTTAAAATGATCAGCAGCTACCAATCTTTTGGTATCAGTTACCAATCGATTATTGACACTTATATCAATTGATTGGTGTCAGCTATCAATCGATTGTTATATGTACCAATTGATTGATAATAGTTACCAATTGATTGGTGTATCTAATTTTTTAAATTCAATTTCTTATCAAATTTTGAAAATTCATAAGCAATTCTATGATTTTTAAAAATTAGAAAATTTCATGTAGACATTATTTGTGTCAAATATATTAGGAAAAAATAATTTTATATGAAAATATATTTTATTTTCAAAAAATAATACAAAATTGAAAATCATTGAAAACTTTATCATGAAAATTTTAATATTTCACTCTAACTTTGAATACGAGTTTAGAATTCACCAATCGATTATCACCTCTCACTAATTGATTGATAATCCTAAATTTAGCTTTTCAAGGATGAGTTTACGTCTTACCTAGTATCCAGTTGACCTCAATCTACCTAGGCTTCCACTATTCAATATTCAGTCAATTATTACCTGTTGAGACTTCCCGTTACATAACTTTTGGTCAACCTTGAGCTACTAAGATTTTTTCATCAAGTGTTCGATCCTCCTTGATCCACTTGGACTTTCTTTTCCAACCTTCCCATTGAGCTTCCGATCACTAAGTATCCGGTCAACTTTTGACCTACTTAGACTTTCTTCTTGATAACCTTTCTGTTAAACTTTTGATCACCAAGTATCCAATCAATTCTTGACTCATTTGAATTTTCTCACCCCCGTTAAAATTTGGATTCACATATAAAAATTTTAAATTGAAAGATTTAATAATTTAGTAATTTTATCCATTGAAATAAAAAATTATTATCAAAATATAAATATCAAAATTTAATTAATAATTTTGCATCTCAAAAAATCAAAAAATTAAATTTAATATAAAAATTTATTTTTAAAAATTAATATCTTATTTTTTCAAAAAAAAATTTAAACCCATCATTTTTCCGTCCCAAGTCTACGAGAGCAAATTTGTAAACTTTAGTATTTCTGTATTTGTTGAAAGCAAATTGTAAATCCCCAATTTAGATATGGTACCATGACTTGTCAAGGACATGCCAAAAAATTTGATCAATTTTATCAGTATATGTTCAAGTGCAATCGGACCCCCAAAAAAAAAAAAAATCTTCGAATTGCATTCTCCCTCAAAACTAAAAGAGAATGGAAGAAAAACACTAAGTAGTGAAAGTTAAATTTAAGAATATATTTTCGTCCACAAAACACTAATTTTAGCTTTTTAAAAAAGAAAAAAAAAAACCGCCAGATTGCCGATAGATCATAGAAGTGAGGAGTTACGGTTTGGAAACCCTGTCGACAAGTAACCAATATAATAATTATGTTCAATTAGTTGGGGCCGGTTTGATATTGCGTCTTCTTGCATTAAATAGTTTGACGTAATTGACGTTCAAGTTGAGTCTCACATGTTGACTTCTCCATCAGACAAGGAAACTTGTTCCAGGATGCAAATTTATATCTTCATGAATGTCTATGATGAATAGTCAGTAAGATTTGCTGAGATTTTGGACTTATAAATTGCATGCACGCTTAACTTATTGCCCTCGTCAAATGATGCGAGTTAAGTAGGAAAAAATAAGATGAATGAAAACGAAAACCGTAAAAGCATGAGATGTATGTACATATCTATTGAAGTTACTAGTTAGTATAGGTTCTTGAGAAAATTTGCAGATGAACTACTTTGTCATGCAGAGGCACCATAAAGTAATAAAACTTGAACTGATGTAATACCGGTATTTTACGTTCTGCCCTCAATCTAGCTGAGGAAATTGAATGCGTATTTTAAATGAAGTAGAAGAAAATGAGAAAACTAAGGAAAAAGGGATTGAAAACAAGCCACGTGTGGTTCATATGATAATTTTATAAGTCTGAATGGGTTAAAAGTGTAACATAGAATATAATACAGTCAGATGAACAACTTCCAAAATGGCAATATCACAATCGCAAATGAGCTAGTAAACTGAATTGTTTTTTTTAAAAAATAAAATAATAATAATAATATACATCAACCTAATCTCATATGCAATTGAGAACTATTCAAAAGTGAATTGGTACATCAAAATTCACCTAGATCAGGTGGGAAAAATTAATGTATTGTATCATGTGATCGTATAATAATACTAATCCTAATACTAACAATAATAATGCATTGATGCTTGTGACTATATATTTTTTTTCAGTAGTAAGTAAATACTTGTAATCAACTCAAATTTTTAGGTGTTTGATCCCAACAGGAAGAGATTGTTTAACAGAGGATTCGTACGTAGCTTACTGAAACCAAGGGAAAAAATGAAAAACCAAAGTTGCCCTCTGAAATTGGTCCCATTTTAATTATAAAATTTATAAGACTGTTTTTCCCACTTGATCGTTTTTATTTTAGAATAAATAATACTTTGTCATCCTTTATTATTATTTTTGTCCATTTGTCTTGAATAAACAGACCCACAAGAAAATCATTATAGATAATTTTAATATCTTATTGTCTTTACTAATGTCAAACGACGACGACGACAACAAAGAAAAAAAAAACATTCATCCATAAAAATAATTTACATGTGTGGGAGTGACCTAAGCGATCTCATGCTCGAAGTTTTTTAGTTAGACCAACCGATTGAGATATTATATAAAAATGCATTGGACCAATTAACTGATTGCTTGATTCGATGGAATGATCTAGTCACAAGATTTGATTATTACAAGCAAGGGTTCTTTTAAAATTTCATTTCATTTAAATATCTTTCAAAATTTTAAACTAATTTAAACTTAAGAGTTTTTTTTTCAATTTTTTTTCCCTTAAAAGGTACTTTTGATGGAAAAGTAAATAATATTTAAAAGTATAAATTACCCCTCCTTCCAATAAAGTAATTAAAATAAAGTTAATTATACAAGAGAAAGGGAACATGAGGAAGTGTATAAATGAGCAAACCATGCATCTTATGCTTCTCCTCTCAGCAGAATCAGCAAGACCACCCTCCTCTCAGGCATCGAATGGGGAGATCTCCTTGCTCCGATGACAACGGCCTCAAGAAGGGCCCCTGGACACCTGAAGAAGACCACAAACTGGTCCAGTACATCCAAAAGAATGGCCATGGCAGCTGGAGAGCCCTCCCTAAACTTGCAGGTAACACTCTCACTCTCTCTCTCTCTCTCTCTTTCTCCCTGTGTCCTCTCACCATTTCAAAGGTTGTGATCTCTATTTCAGGACTCAATAGATGTGGCAAGAGTTGCAGGCTAAGGTGGACCAACTACTTGAGGCCAGACATCAAGAGAGGCAAGTTTTCAGCAGAGGAAGAGCAGACTATTCTCAACCTCCATTCCGCTCTAGGCAACAAGTACTGATCTCTACTCTTCGTATAGCAACTACACTACTCCTCAACTATCCATTTCAATTCACCTTTGAGAAATTTGTAGGTGGTCTGCAATTGCAATGCATCTTCCTGGTCGGACAGACAACGAGATCAAGAACTTCTGGAACACTCACCTCAAGAAGAAGCTGATCCAAATGGGGTTCGACCCCATGACTCACCGCCCGAGAACTGACTTCTTCGCGGCCTTTCCCCAGCTCTTGGCCCTCCTCCAACTCCGCGAGCTCATTGGTCATCAAGCCGAGGCAAACCAAGTTGCCAAGCTCCGGTACTTTCAGGACTTGTTGCATTCTGCAAACCGCATGAGCAATGGTTTCAACACCTCCACAAGTATTGCATTGGACACCATGTTGGCTTCTCCTTCTCCGTTGATTCCGTCTCTCCCTGCTGTCGATCACGATATGATCAACGGCACTTTTAACCAGATTGAGGAATTGCCGCCCTTCTTCGAGGCACCTGTGAACAACGAGACCAACCAAGGTTTCAGCTTAATTAACGAGGAAGACATCAACAATAGCCCAGGAACAGCATTTGAATCGCCTCACTCAGCTCTTCCTCCTCTCGTTGATGTCCCACTGGCCATCCAAGAGGACGATCGTAGCATTTCTAACTGCGTTGGAAACGATACTACTTCGTTCTGGTCTGAGCTCTTGCTTGATGACCAATTCATGGCTGAGTTTGCCGGAAATTTGTAGGCGCAGAATCTTATACTGTGTCTCATTCGGCTGCATATTCGTCTGGAGTATGATTCTGCTATCTAACAGAGCATACCATCCATGAATAATGCATCAAAATTTGTTTGGTTTTGTTTGCAGTGATCCAATAAACAGTCCTGCACTCTTGAAGGTCATGCGCATTTAGTAAAAGAAGTGATAAAATAACTTAATTTATAGGCATGTCAAGCATTTTACAATGTTGACCTTTATTATTAAAAAAATTCACACATATTTATATAATATAAGGTAATTACGATTTCATAGTCTCCTCGTATTAATTTTAATATTGTGAATTCTTCTCTATCTATGATTTAATTTTCAACATAAATTTATATATTTATTACTTAACAATTTTCAATATCTTAACCACATAAACACGAATCTTCTACATTATTCAAGATCGGCAACTAAGACAACTCTCAAGTCTCAGGAGGTGTGCACGAAACCTTTGAAAGAAAAATCTAGAACTGGTAATGAATATCAAGATTTTGTAAAAAATTAACAGCCATGAACATCCTAAATTTTATAAGAAGTAAAGTAACCTGACATAAAGTAATATAAATAACCTTATGATGTTATGCTCTATGTACGTCCTTGAAAGACAAAAGGAAATGAAGTATTGTCTTATTTCGTGCTCTCCTACTTCAAGACAGTGTTGTTCTTACAATGCTCCATTGTTTTTGGTACTATGATTCTGGTAGATAGACTTGTATTTTGCTACCATAGAGATCTTCCGTTTGAACCGTTGCTCGCTAGATCACTGAGTGCAAAAAAAGTTATATGAAGCTGCTTAACCATTCTCAAGATTGGAATTGTTCTGAATTGAAGGGCATCCAACGGTATTCAGCACAAGTTGCAAGTCTGCCTCCTCATTTTTCACAAGAGAAACTAGCTATTATAAATTAGCAGAGTCCACGAGACTGAAGAGCAGTCTGAAATAGTTGAGTCATTTTGTAAGAAAAACTGAAACTAACGTCCGTATTAAATGAACTGATCTGCTCAAAGACACTACTTTTGTCTCTGCTGATGCATCACAGTAGGTAAAGATGTTGATTTTAGGTTTTCTTTAAGTTGTTGGGTTTACCTTGCTGTTGCTGTGAGCCCTCCTTGCTGTGGATTCTAATATGAGGTTGAATTTGTGTCATTGGGTGCTATTGCTCGGATTGGAGGGGATGTAGTAGAATATGTAGGATTTGGTGTGTTGTTAGGTTAGCTTCATGTGGTATGCTCTGCTAATGCTATGAGTTATAGGAATCTTGTAGTAATTTTTCCTTTTGATCAGTTGTGGTTGGGTGTAGTTTGTTAAATTGGGTTAGTCGTTAACTTTGTTTGCGCTTTGGGATTTAACCTAATAACCCAATTTTGTTAAATTGGGTTAAGAAGGGACCATGGTTGTTTTAGATTTAATTAAATGGATTTTGAAATTTGGGTTAGATCTTGATTATGTTTAGCAACAAGTTTTGCTAATTTATTTCTTGTATAAATAGTTAAACTTAGTCTTTGATACAGGACTTTGACTTTGGACTCGCATTGTTGATTGTGAGAAATTCACTTCGATTCGCACACTGCATTTACGAGGCAGATATTTATTGCTTGATTCTATATCTCTTTTTATCTTAAATGTATGGTAATTCGGTTATCTGAGTAGGTTATGTACCTTAAATCTATTTTGCTTGTATTTCCTGCTTGATATTTTTCCTTGCTTGACCTTGAGTTATAATCAAAGTTTTCAATTATACAATCTCAATTCTTATTTACTAGTCTAAAAGTACCGCATATACGCGAGTACTTTAGAACCATCATGTGACCTATCTAGAGTGTGGTTGACATTAGATATACCCTACCCAATAGATTAGTTGTATGTTTATTTATTATGATATTTAATTGCATGATGGTTGATCTGATTAAGGTTATGTACATTAGTATCATGCACCATATTGCATTATTGTATGCTGACAATTATCGACTTCTTTGTGGTTAAACATGTCGTCAATCATATAGTGGTCTGACCACTCAACTATTGGAGATAGTCATAGTTGTCAGAGTGCAAACAGTTGTCCTGTCGTGCTACACTCAACCACTCAGGGATGGTGGAGTTGTAATCGACAGTGACACCCCTTCCATTATTTACGAGGGATAGGTAGACCCATGGGGTTTAGAGGTCACACTCCCTCTTGTTCTTAGGGTTTAGAGGTCACACTCCCCCTTGTTCATGGAGTTAGAGGTCACATTCCTCTGGGGTCTTTGATATAGAGTGGTTGTGCTCCCCCTTGTTACTAGAGTTTAGAGGTTGTTCCTCCTTGTTCTTAGGGTTCGGGATTGAGATTTTTCTCTCAGCATTCTGTCCACTTCGCCACTCAGAAGAGATGGTTATAAGAGTGTGTATAGTTGTCACATCTCTTATCCAGTCGACCACGTAAATGTGATGTGATGGTTGTGAGATTGGTGTGTAGGGTTGACACATTTCCATGCGACGCATCTTGCATTTGTTTGAGTTATAATTGTTGCACTTAATTAACATGTATATATAGATTATGATTTACATTGAATATTATATGATCTAAATTTGATCAGTAGTACGAGTAGCTTACTAATATGTTATGGGGATTTTCTTATCATGCCCCTGCATGTTATACGGATTTTAGGTATATATATTTGTATAGTTATGCATTTAATTTATGTTCTATATCCCAGAAATTATATACTGTTGCTTCTATTTATTTGATTATCCTATTTTATATCATGCATTTGTCTATCTATTATACTTGTATAGTTCGTTCGGACTCACCACCGTTTGCTTCCATATTTGTTTTAGAAAGTTGATAACTGCGATTCGTACTACTAGGAGATGATCCAGATGCTAGTCCCACAGAGTCTAGTACTTGTCGTTGGTTCTTTAATTTCGCTATTGGACTTGTCTTTATTTATGTTCTTTTGTAGACTTGTCTTTATTTTTATCGTGGACTTTTGGTTTGTCACCGTATGTTATGGAGTTTATTATATTATTATTAACTGTGTGGTTGTGATGTTTTATTATTTTATTTGCTGCTATGATTATGTAGTGGCCAATCGTGTGAGATTGTGCTATATATATTGTGTTGAGATGTATGTATAAATATTCAGATTGTCCTCTATACATGGGAGATGTTGCTCATTTTCTGAGCAGGCATGGGCCCTGAGGCGTGGCAATGAAAGTCTTTCCGGCACGATGGACGATCTTCAAGTAGTAGGAGGAATCAAGAAGCTCGATAACAAAAACTACAACACGCGAACAACATGTATGAAGTCTTATCTACAAGGTCAAGATCTTTAGAAGGTTGTCGGTGGTGGTGAAACTACGCAACCGACAAAAGATGCCAATGATATCCTGCAGAAAATAAAAGATTAAGGCAGATAAAACAGTGTTTGCTTTAAAGATAATAATTGAAGAAGAAATATTGGAGCACATTTGAGGTGTCAAAACACAAAAGGAAGTGTGGAATATCTTTGCTATACTTTTTTCAAAGAAGAATGATGCAAGATTACAACTTCTGGAGAATGAGTTGTTGTCAATAGCGCAACGTGACAAGATGATTACACAATATTTCTACAAGGTGAAGTTGATATGTTACGAAATTTCAGAGTTAGATCTAACAACTCCTATTGGGAAAATTAGGATAAAGAGAATAATTATTCATGGTTTGATACTAGAATTTTGAGGGTTTGTTGCTGCTATACAGGGATGTCCAACACAACCATCACTTCTTGAGTTTGAAAATTCACTTACAGGTCAAGAAGCTATGACTAAGCAAATGGTAGAAGTCTTGCTAAAAGGTGAGGAGGAAACACTCTACACTAGGAAAAGTAAGTGCAATTTCAAGCGGTACACTGGTAATGGATCTAAAAAAGATGACTACAAGGTGAAAAGTTATCAAAGAAATGGAGACCCTCATCCAGAGGGAGCCGCAAAGAATTTTAATGATCATAGAAAGTTTGTTGGTGAGTGTTACAACTATGAGAAGGTGGGTCACATGACAAAAGATTGTTGGACAGAGAAAACGTTTGTTCAAAATAATATGACTACTTCCAGTTCTAAGGAGAATAGAGAAGATGATTGGATGCAGAAGCTTTGATTGCTATAGAGGAAAAGAATTAGCTTTCACAACAATGTCAGGACAAATTGACTACAAAAATGATTGGATCATAGATTCAGGCTGCTCAAATCACATGACAGGTGACAAAGAAAAGTTGCAAAATTTATTTGAATACAAGGGAAATCGTATGGTTGTTACATCTAACAACTCAAGGTTAGCAATAGCTCAAATTGATAAAACGATAATTACGCCTCAATATAATTTTAACCAAGTGTCACTTCAAGATGTCTATTATGTCCTAGGAATGAAGAAAAATTTACTATATGTGACTCAATTAACATCATCAAGTCACTATGTTATATTTGGTCCTCAAAATATAAAGGTATATTGAAACCTCAAAATCTCAGAAACACCAATAATGGAGAGGCAACGATTAAAATTTCTCTACATGATATCAACAGAGTTTGCATATATAGACAAGACAAGAAAAAGTGAAACAATAGATGAATGGTATATGTGGTTAGGTCATGTTAATTATTCCAAATTAAACATGATGATGAAGAAGTTGATGCTCAAGGGACTTCCTCAACTAGACATATGACAGACACGATATGTACGAGATGTCAGTATGGTAAAACACACCAATTACCATATCGGGAGTCAAATTTTAAAGTAAAGAATCATTAGAGTTAGTTCACTATTATGTGTTCGGGCATGTTAAGCAACCATTAATTAGTGGTATGCAATATATAGTGACATTCATTGATGACTTTTCAAGATATGTATGGATCTTATTTATAAAAGATAAATATGATACATTCTCAATGTTTAAAAAGTTCAAGCAGTCAATTGAAGAAGAATTGGGAAAGAAGATATGTTATTTGCGCACAAACAATAGGAGAGAATATAGCTAAAGAGAGTTCTCTCAATACTTAAGAGAAAGTCAAATATATCATCCATATACATGTGCTAACACACCATAGTAGAATGATGTTACGGAAAGAAAGAACTGACATCTTATAGAAATTTATTAGAGTATGTTGCATGACAAGAATAACCTGAATGATTTTGGGCTGAAGCAATGAGGCATGCAACTTTTGTCATTAACAATCTACCTCAACCAAGGTTAGAATTAGTTTCACCCTTTGAGAAATTATGGAATATAAAGCCTACAGTTAGCTACCATCGAGTATTTGGCTATGTATGTTATGTATTTGTTCCTTATTATTTACGAAGCAAGTTCGACAAGAAAGCTATTAGATATATCTTTGTAGGATACGATAGCCAGAGAAAAGGGTGGAAATGTTGCCACCCAACAAGCAGAAAATGTTACACTTCATGAGATATAGTGTTCGATTAAGCATCTTCTTAGTGGACCTCAGAGAAGGAGGTGTTGGCAAAATCTAAAGACTTTGAAGACAAATTACAATAAAAGATAAAGAAGCATATAGTTCAACTTCAATCAAGTTCAGATAAATCAGGAGATCCAAATAAAAATGATGTTGAGCAAAGAGTGGTTTAAAGTCCTTAGTGAACTGGCATATATCAACCAAATGAAAAAGAGAGGCCTAGTGAAATGGAAGAATTAACTCCACAATCTCAACTCCGAAGGTCAATAAGTACACGAAAGCTAAATCTAAAATATGTCAATGCAGCTATAGTTAAAGAAGCAATAGAGCCTGATATGTTTGAAGAAGCATCACAAAGTTCAGAGTGAGTGACAGCTATGAAAGAAGAGATTGATGCACTACAGCAAAATTAAACATGGGATGTCATACCAAAACCAAGAAATGTGAAACTCATTTCTTGCAAGTGGGGTTTCAAAATAAAGAATCGTCCAGATGGGTTAATCAAGAGGTATAAGACACGATTGATAGCTCATTGTTGTTGAGGCAATCTATGGTCCATGGGACCATATATTTTAATGTTTGGGCAAAGAGTTTAAGTTAGGTTTATCCTTGTATTTGATATGTGCATTTGAGTGTACAAGTTCTGCAGGACACACATAGACTTAGCTTGACGGCTTCGGGTCCGGTGAAGGATGGTGCATCCGAGGGACCATGGACAAGGCATGTACGATGAGCCGAATGAAGTGCACTTCGAGGTATACGCGAAGGATGGCATGTGGAGACGAGCCGAGGGCTTGTATGCATTCGAGGGACGAGAGCCAAAGTCGAAGAAAGTTTGAAGGCAACAGGTCGAGGATGCAAGAAGAGTCAAGTGAGTCGTGAGGGTTAGAGTGTTGAGTGAATTGTACTCAGGAAGGGAAACCCTTGGATTAGGGTTTGGTCAGTCGACTGCGGCTGGGAACAGTCAACTGGTAGAGCTCACAGAAAGATCAATCAACTGATCTTTTGTGCAGTCGACTAGTGTCGGTTGGAATTTGAATGTTGGGCTGTAACATTTGAATTTGGCTGGAGTAGTCCATTGGTGTTAACACCAATCAACTGGTAACGGCTAGTTCAGCTACGAGCTCTATTTAAGGGAGCACGGTTTGGCTGGCTAGGGTTGACAAAATTGATCTTGGTTAGAAGCCAATTAGTAATCTTGGTGCTCAGGAATTGTTGCAAGGTTGTGGTGAGGTTTCTCCACCCACAAGGAGCGACACAAGCTAGCCGGAGGCTTTCCGGGGACTCATCCACCAACAGATCGGGATCATCCACCTTACGGGTGTTGGCGTTGGGATTCCGCACTGTTTCCCCAGATTAAAATTCTATGGATAGAATTATCTGCACAGTGGCAAAAAGCTTCCCGAACGACCTACTTCATCAACCTTGCTTTAATCGATTGAGTGATCGCTTGAACAAACCGGTTGTTCAAGCAATCAAGCTTCTTATCGATCCGCAACGGTTCTTTTTAATAAAGCTTCGATCGCCGGTTCTTGTGCTTGATTCGGGATCCAAGAAAAGGAAAAAATAAATACAAGCAGAATAGAACAACAAAATATACCTCTTGATCTTCTATTGTATTCCTATCCTCTTCTTGGGCGTCGTGTGGGTGACGATCTTCTAAGAATGAAAGCCATCGAAAACCACCCTCCTCCTATTCCTTCTTGCGTCGGCCAAAGGAGAAGCCTCTCCTTCCTTGCGTGACCTAGCCGCCTACCACCTTTGTTGATGCGCCGCACGCCCAAGGAGAAGAGAAGAAGAAAGGATTTTCTTCCCCTCTCCCTAAACCCTTGCCGCCCCTCTCCTTCTTGCCGGCGCCGCACACCCAAAGAGAGAGAGAGAGAGAAGGAAAATAATAGGCTTAGGGCTTTCTCATGATGACTTATAAGGGTATTTATAGGCTACAATAGGGACCATGAGGAGGAGTTGGTTATGGTCTCCTAACGGATCTTTAACCTGATCCGTTAGTAATAACCCGCTCCACTAAAGGGTTATTATTGAACTACCGCACCAACCCATATTAAAATATGGGCTCCTTCTTATTATGTGTACATTATTTTTCCGTGTTTAAGATATCGCATGTCCGTTAATTAATTAAATTACTGATAATTTAATTAATTAACATATAACACCAAGAGTAGTATCACTCAACTTCATTATTATCTAGATTCTGAAAATTGGACCGGACATTGAACCGGTCGAGGCAAGGGTTCAGAGGTTTAGAGGTTTAACCGATTTAACCGGGGGTCCAACCGGGATATAATCGGTATATAATAAAGCATATATTTATATAAATATATGAAACTAACGACTTATCCAACTACTTTCTTCAATATTGGATCAACTAGGTTGAGCATGTGATATGTTTTTGTTAGCAACTCAGCACGGTATTCTTGAAAAAATAGTTAGTTTCAAAGAAAAATTCAAGTTTAAAACCATTGGGTTCAAGAAATCTGGATACGAATTGAAAAATCTTATTAAAAGTTAAAATTATATCACGATAGCATTTGTTCACCAATAAACACTTAAACAGAGGACACTAGCAAAGCACATGCAAAATCACTTTTCCAAATATGTCATTACTGCCTTCATATGCCAGCACGATGACGCAACGAGACTGGCAGCGGGACGAGGCTAGCGGAGGCAGGGCGACGCAACGAGGCTGGTGGAGGCGGGGCAACACGGCGAGAGGCTAGCGGTGGTGGCTCTCTTGCAGGCAAACAACAAGTTTGTTCGTTTGGAACTTTAGGTGAAAGCAAACTAGGTTTTTGACATTTTATTTTTCAATTTTCAATTTTTAGTAAGAAAACAAAACTGCAAAAGGGAAAAAAAATCAAAAAATGAAAAATAAAATAAACCAAGCTGGTTTGACCGATTTTGTCGGTTTGCCCGGTTCACCGGTTCCCGGCCTATTCAAAACGGTTCATACCTGGTTCTTGAGTAGTCGGTTTTTAGAGTCAACTCGGATCGAAAATCTGATCGATTCCCGGTTCAACCGGTCTAACCGATCGGTCCGGTCCGATTTTGAGAACACTGATTATCATGTCGGACCAAATCCACCTGTAGAATTTACATGGTAATCCTTATGAGCTCCTCAAGGGGGCATCATCAACCTAAATAATTAGGACACAATTTCCTTCTATAATCAACGGTACACCATATAAATAATATTATTTTCTAATTTACCGGACCTATTGACTTAACGAATAAATCTCGCCCATTGGTAAATTAAAGAAATAAATATTAAGTATATATACCCATTATTATATCAGGATTAAGAGCATGTACATCCATAATAACCGAGCTCTTATTCAATTATATAGTCAGTATAAATCGAATCACCTCAAAATGGTCCTACTCAATACACACAAAGTGCACTAGTGTAATTCTATAGTCAAGATAGACTAATTCCAAATTACACTACAACCGTTCCAATGGTTTATCCAAATCCATCTTGGTTGTGAGCTACTACTTATACTTTACAAGGAACTGATAACATAATCTTCTGTGTGGCACCACACACCATGTTATCTATAGTGTAAAGTAATGGACAATTGCATACATATAGCAAATATAAAATGCAAACATATGACCACTGTGATTCTTATTCCAAAATAGATGTTCATAAAAAGCTAGGCTTATAGTATGCATCCTAACAATTGTTGGTGCAAAATGCATCAGTAATGAACAGTCATCCTCTAGGGTTTTGATGTTTGACAATATATTAAAGTTAGTGACAATGTATATGTTAGACAATATAAGGTGTAGTCAATGTAATCAAGGGTTAAACCAAACAGGACCTTATGTTTGGTAGGGTAAACTCAGGTTTGATCAGTTTGACAAAGGGTTAAACCAAACAGGATCTGATGTTTGGCAGAATGAATAGAACCCATGGTTGGTCAGTTTGACCGAGGGATTAAACCAAACCGGACTTGAGGTTTGGGATTATATTTACCTAAAGATTGGAAGAAGTCTAGTCAGGATCATGATGACTAGCAAAGGAGTGATTTTGGTGGAAGAAACCCTGCTGAGTGAAGCAGGGTCCTAGCAAAGGAAGCTAGGTGGAAGAAATCCTAGTGAGTGAAGTAGGTGAACTAAATCCTGGTGAGTGAAGCTAGGTTCTAGTGAGTGAAGCAAGGTTGGACTAAGTCCTGGTGAGTGAAGTTGGGCACGAAGTCTTGGTTCGGGGGACTGAGCACTAAATCCTGGTCGGGGATCGGGCAATGGAGTCTTTGCCGAGCGAGGATTGCAGACAGAAGTAGAGACAGGTCGAGGTCGGACATCTCGAGATCCAAGTTCTCGGAGGTCGATCAAAAGTCTAGTCGGAGGTCCTGATTGGCAAAAGCTTTAGTCGAGCGGGAATCGCGAACAGAAGTAGAGACGGGTCGAGGTCGGACGTCTCGACATTCAGGTTCTCGGAGGCTGAGTGAAAGTCCAACCGGAGGTTCCGGTTGGCAAAAGTAACTTCTCCAGGGTGGAGTAGGTGAGGACGCGTTCCTCGGGAAAGGAAACATTAGGCGTCGGTTCGACCTAGGGTTTCGGGTGAAATCCAAAGTCAGAACCAATAAGTTAATGCTAAAATTATTTATGTTTTTGTCTTGTGTTTGTTGTCTTGCAGGTACCTGGAGTTGGAGGCAAGATATGGAAGTAAACGCAGGAGAAACGGACCTGGGAAAACCCTTCCTGGGCGCCTGACTTGAATCAAGCGCCTAAGAAGAGTTAGGCGCCCCAGATTGGGGCAGCCCATCCCAAGCCAGGCGCCTGTTGCTTCCCAGGCGCCTGGGAAGGCCTGATTCTATCCTTCCGCGAGTTCGTTGCTACGGATAGAATTTTGACCACACATGGCAGGCGCCCGAGAAGCTAATATATAAAGGGGTTCGACCCCTCATCTCAGAACATCACTTTCCACATCCGCTAAAGCAGTCTGTGTGAAGCAAACACGCTCATGTCGAAGCTCTGCGACCAAGGAGGCTCCAGGAAGAAGTGCACGACGCTTCGGACTTCCAGAGTTGGCCGAGTTTTTTTTTGTTTGCTTTTTATTTACGAATTCAATTTATTTATTCTTTGTTTGTAATTCGAACTGTAAGATGGGTTTCTCCGCCTCAAGAAAGTTCGGAAAGGAGATCATTACTGGACTCACGATTGAGTACTTAGGCCTTGGATGTACTGACCTTGGGGGGTTGGGAACCAAGTAAATCCCGCGTGTTTCTTTGGGTTATTTTTGTCTTTCTTATTCTATTTTCCGCTGCATACTAACCATGATAGAAAGTCAAAGTTTTCCAACGAAATTTTGGCGAATTGTTCAAGTCGATATTCACCCCCTATTGACCGGCACCGATCCTACAACAATCTCCCACTTATACTAAAAGACTATGCTGCCAATCAAACTGCCATACATCTGATTCCCATCCCCTCAACATGCCTATCATAAGCTTTCACTGGAAGGGTCTTAGTGAAAGGATCTGTCAGGTTATCTGCTGATGCAATCTTGGCGATAACAACTTTTCCTCACTTTACGATGTCTCATATCAGGTGGTACTTACGCTCAATGTGTTTACTTGCCTTATGGGCTCATGGTTCCTTCAAGTTTGCTACTGCACCACTGTTATCACAATAAATTGTGATAGCTTTGAGCAAACTAGGAATCACCTCTAAGTCCATCAAGAAGTTTCTGAGTCATACAACTTCTTTGGCTGCCTCAGAGGCTGTCATATACTTAGCTTCCATGGTGGAGTCCGCAACGTATTTCTGCTTAATACTCCTCCATACTATGGCTCCACCTCCTAAAGTAAACACATAACCCGAGGTAGACTTACTGTTATCCCTATCTGATTGGAAATCAGAATCTGTGTAACCCACAGGAAGCAAATGATCTGCCTGGTAAACTAGTATATAATTTCTAGTCTTTTTCAGATACTTTAATATATGTTTTACCGCAGTCCAATGTTCTTGTTCTGGATTACTTTGATATCTGCTAACCATGCCCACGACAAAGCAGATATCTGGTCTCGTACATAACATAGCATACATTAGGCTTCCTACAGCCGAAGTATAAGGAATTATCTTCATCTCCTCTATCTCCTTTGATGTTTTAGGACACATCTCCTTAGATAAAGGTACTCCATGCCGAAAAGGTAGAAAATCTTTCTTGGAGTTTTGCATGCTAAAACGAGCTAGGATAGTGTCAATATACGAAGCTTGAGATAAGCACAACATCCTTTTCTTGCGATATCTTATAACTTTAATCCCAAGGATATGTCCAACTTCTCCCAAGTCCTTCATATCAAACTGCTTGGACAACTATACTCTTACGTCTAACAACACTTTGACATTGTTGCCAATGAGCAAAATATCATCTACGTATAGTACAAGAAATATCACTACGTTTCCATCACTCCTCTTGTATACACAAGACTTATCTGGACATTGTATGAATCCATAAGACTGGATTACCTCATCAAACCGGATGTTCCAAGATCTTGAAGCTTGTTTCAATCCATAAATGGACCGATTAAGCTTGCACACAAGATGCTCTTTACCCTTTGCAATGAATCCCTCTGGTTGCTTCATATAGATGTTTTCTTCAAGACTTCCGTTAAGAAAAGCTATCTTGACATCTATTTGCCAAACCTCATAATCCATATGAGGAGCAATAGACAAGAGAATCCGGATAGACTTAAGCATGGCTATCGGTGAAAAGGTTTCCTCATAATCGATCCCCTCTTTCTGAGTATACCCCTTCACAACAAGTCTCGCTTTAAAGGTTTCCACCTTTCTGTCTGATACTCTCTTCCTTTTGTAGACTCATTTACATCCAATGGCTTTTACACCATCTGGTGGTTCTACAAGCTCCCATACTTGATTAGAATTCATAGATTCTTCTTAGAGTTCATCACCTTTTGCCAAGATATCACATCTTTATCTTGGAGTGCTTCGTCATAGGTCCAAGGATCATGTTCATGTTCACCAAGGACCAAGTCTGAAGACTCTCCCAAAAACATGAATCTGTCAGGTTGCCTAACAACCCTCCCACTACGACGAGGTACTACCTGTGTATCATCCATGACATGCGGTGCAGTCACTTGTGGTATATCATCCTGTACCGTTGGTACTGAAGTAGGAATTTTCCCTCTTATTTCCTCTAGAACAATCTTACTCATAGGCTTGTGGTTCATTACATAGTCCTCTTCTAAAAATCGAGCATTCATGCTAACAATGACCTCCTGTTCTTTAGGACTATAAAACAAACCATCTTTCGTTCCTCTAGGATAGCCCACAAACAAGCGAACTTCCGTACGAGATTCTAACTTATCAGCGTCTCTCTTCAGCACATGTGCTGGACTATCCCAAATCTGATTATATCTTAGACTAGGGTTACGCTCATTCCACAATTCTGTGGGAGTAGAGGGTACTGATTTAGAAGAGACCAAATTCAGAATATACACTGTCGTTTCCAGAGCATACCCCCAGAACGAATTTGGTAATTTAGAATAACCCATCATCGATCTAACTATTTCCATAAGAGTCTTATTCCTTCGTTCCACCACACCGTTCTGTTGAGGCGTACCAGGTGTGGACAATTGAGATTGAATCCCAGTCTCTGATAAGTAACTTCTAAATTCTCCTAAGAGGTACTCACCACCACGATCAGACCGTAGTGTCTTGATACTTCTACCATGACGTTTCTCCACATCAGCCTTGTACTCTTTGAACTTGTCAAAACACTCAGACTTGCGGCGCATCAAGTAAATATATCCATATCTTGAATAATCGTCTATAAATGAGACGAAATATTCAAAGCTACCTCTTGCCTGGATAGACATAGGACCGCACAAATCAGAATGAACCAATTCCAACACTTCTTTGACTCTATACCCCTTGGCTTTAAAAGGCCTTTTGGTCATTTTTTCTTCCAAGCAAGATTCGCAGGTTGGGAAATTTTCCACTACCAATGAACCCAAAGGTCCATCGGCTATCAACCTTTGAATTCTACTCAAGTTAATATGACCCAACCTTAGATGCCAAAGATATGTTTGGTTCATTTTCGAAGATTCTTTTCTCTTATTAGAATTAGAAGATGTGTTATTAATTTCCATTTGCATCGTGGGAATAATTGAATTAAGAGTATACAAATTGTTAACCAACGCACTAGAACAAATAAAAACCCTATTCCTTTTGATAACAATGCTGTCATTAAAAGATACAGAATATCTATCCATGAATAATTTAGAACTGAAATCAAGTTCTTTCTAAAACAAGGTACGTAAAGATAATTTCTCTAAACCAAAGATTTATTCATAGCAATAAATAAATGAACATCTCCCACTGCAATAGCCGCCACCTCCGTAGCATTGCCCATGTAAACGGTAATCTCACCCTCACGTAGTCGTCTGGTTTCCTGGAACCCCTACAATAAATTACAGACATGATCAGTGGCTCCCGTGTCTACGCACCAGGTACCGGTAGATAACACCGCTAAACATGTTTCAACAACTAATGAAAAAGATATACCTTGATTGTTCTCCTTTCGGCGGGGACAGCCCACCTTTCAATGTTCAGCCTGCTTGCATGTGAAGCACTTGCCTTTCGGCTTCTTCACTCCATCTTGTGGTCCTTGAGGTCCAGTCGCTTTCTTTGCCGAACCAACCTATTTCTTCTTCTTCTTTCCGTCTTTCGGCTTAGAAGCAGAAACGTTTTTAGCAACGTAAGATTGAGGACTTTGACGAAATAACCCTTCTGTTGCCTGGAGTTTTGTCAAAAGTTCCACCAACGAATACATCCTTTTGTTCATGTTGTTGTTCAGGAGGAACTGCTCAAAACTCTTTGGTAGCGTCTGGAGAATGATATCGACCTAGGTTTCCCCGTCAATTTCAGCTCCAAGGACTTCCATCTCATTTAAATGAGTCATATTCTTGAGAACATGATCACTCACGGGTGTCCCCTCAGCCATGGTGGTCGTCATCAAGTTTCTCATGGCCTCTTGCCTGCCAGCCCTATTCTGGTGTCCTAAGAGTTTCTTGAGATTGAGCATCATGTCATAGGCAGTGGCGAAGGCCTGATGTTGATGTTGTAGTACATTTGACATGGAAGCCAAAATGTAACATCGCGTCATCTCATCTGCTTTTACCCACTTCCTATAACTCTCTTTCTCCTCTTCACTAGAATCATCTCTGGGCTTACTAGGACAGACCTTAAAAAGTACAAATTTATACTCCTCAATAGTCAAGACAATATCCAAATTTCTTTTCCAATCAATGTAATTTGAACCAGTAAGTTTATTTTCTTTTAAAATCACAGCAAGAGGATTGAAAGTCATAATGAAATCCTGAGAATCACATTGGTCAAAACATTAGAATTTAAAATAATATTGATTCCTCAAACAATAAAAATTTTAAATTCACCAATACCACAAAATACCGTGAATTTTGTATGCCACGATAGTGTGGACGTATACTAATTCAAACATTTGTAAGAGGAGATATTACCCATTAATTTTATTATCTTGTAAACCTTATTTTTTTGACAAATAAAATTAATAGTTGGTTTATCTTCGGCCATACAAATAATAGCAGTGACTCCGATGGGGAGGATACTATTAATTGCATCTAAGTGTACACCATTACTTGATTACTAAGTCCATTATCTAGGATTATGTCCCTTCCGATGGGGAAAATCACATACTCCTAAAAAAATTCTTAAAATCATCCATAAGGAAGTTTGATCTAGTGATCCGCAAAACAAACTCATCCGATGTGGAGACAGACACTCAAAGCCAACGTGCAAGTTTGAATGCATCACTTTCAAACCAGTAATGGAGGCCACAGGACTCAAAGATTCCCTCTCCCACTTAATAATTTTAAAACGAGGAATTTTTCAAGCAACCACAACAACCATATCAAACAGCAAGCAATAAATATGAAAATAAAAATTTTCAACTATTATGGCATTGTAGGTTCCACTGTTCTCCAATACGCCTCCAGTCGATCATGCCTCCTCTCTTAGCCGCAGAAGCAAGAACCCGAGCCGAGAAATTTTTTTTAATTTATATCCATCGGTCTTATACTCCACAAAGGAGTTTACATAAAATCTAAATCGAAATAAATTAAAACTAAGCGGCGAACATTGCCGTATTTAATTACAATTAAATACAAATAGCCTCGTCAACCCCGAGGATTCAAATAAACAATCACACAACATCATACACAATCACACAGCCATAATAGTTGGATCTAATGTCTGCAACCAAAAAGTCAGCGTATTACACATCCTACTATTATCCGGCTTAAATTATATATGAAAAGCATGAAAGTAACCGAATTCAAAACACACAGAACCGGAAACCATCACTCTGATACCAATTGTTGGCATTGGGATTCCGCATTGTTTCCCCGAATTAAAATTCTATGGACAGAATTAATCCACACAGTGAGGAAAAGCTTCCCGAACAACTTACTTTATCAACCTTGCTTTAATCGATTGAGTGATCGCTTGAATAAACCGGTTGTTCAAGCAATCAAGCTCCTTATCGATCCGCAGCGGTTCTTTTTGATAAGCTTCGATCGCCGGTTCTTGTGCTTGATTTGATATCTAAGAAAAGGAAAAAATAAATACAAGCGGAATAGAAAAATAAAATATACCTATTGATCTTCTATTATATCCCTATCCTCTTCTTAGACGTCGTGTGGGCGACGATCTTCCAAGAATGAAAGCCACCGAAAACCCTCCTCCTATTCCTTCTTGCATCGGCCAAAAGGAGAAGCCTCTCCTTCCTTGCGTGACCTAGCCGCCTCCCACCTTCCTTGATGCGCCGCACGCCCAAAGGAGATGATCGAAGAAGAGAAGAGAAGAAGAAAGGATTTTCTTCCCCTCTCCCTAAACCCTAGCTGTTGAATCCGATACTTTTATCTCGCTCTGAAAAAAAAAAAAAAAATTCTTCAGGAAAATTTCTAGAGTTTCGGGGACTAAATTGATATAAAAACTAAACCTTAAGGACTAGAATGTAAATTTTCCAAAATTAGGGACTAAAATGTAATAAAACTAAAAGTTTCAAGGGCTAATGTGTAAGGAATTAAAACCCTAGGGGTGATTTTGTGAATAGGCAGAACTTGGCTGGACTAAAGTGCAAAATGCCACAGCTTATTAACCCACTCTTCCCCCGGTTGTCGCGACAACCCCCGCAGCCGCACCTTTCTGTTTCCCTTCACGCGCGTGCCCTAGCCGACTCCACTTGCGATCGAGAAGCAACGACGACGCCGCCCCTTCCTTCTTCATCGTCTACCTCTTCTCTCTTCCTCTCTTTCTCTCTAGCCGGTCGCACACCCTAACCCATTGCGTTGCACGAGCAGGGTTGTGTTTCCATCGCCGTGCCCTAATCGGAAGCTGCTGTACTTGTCTACTCGAGCCTGTTCTTGAGGTTCCGGTGAGTTGGGAGTTTGCAGTAGCTTGAGATCTTGGATTTAGGGCTAGGCAGGGCCTCAGATCCTGTTCTTGCTGGATTCGGCAGAAAGCTCCGGCGGAATGCGACCTGGCGTTTGAGGTAGGGATGAAATCAATGTGCATTTTGATTAATCTGTCCTGTTACTGGAATAGAAGGGGTAGTATGTTGATTGAATGGATAAATTGTGTTGCAGCTTCGAATTTGAGGGTGTTTGGTAGGGATTTGAATTCTGTGGCAAATTGTCTTCTGGGATTTGGCTGCGGTGGCCGGGGGATCTGTTCTTCCTCAACTCGGGTTGCTGTGAAGGCTGTGAATTGAGGTAAGGCCTTTGATTTATCTGGAGCATGATGTGGATGATCTATTTGAATCAAGGTATACGGGTAATTACAAGATGAATTGTTGTAATTGATTTTAACACTGTATTGGGATTTAGAACTGTGATGTGAAACGCCCTATGCTAGGTTGTGGGGAATAAGTTTGAATCTGTAATTACAATAGCTCAGTTTGGTTGTGGCTATATTGGATTAGAGCTAATGGCAGGTTTAGTATGGAAATTGGTATTACACTAACTCTAGCCGCGTTGGATTTGGGGTTTAGGATTTAAACCTAAAGTAACACCTAAACCTAAATCTAAATTACATGGGGTAATTAAGAACCTTCCATTTAATTAAAGGGAATTAAATGAAAAAGGATGGATTAGGTTAACCCTAAAACGGATTAGGGATTAATTAGCTAGTTGTTATTTGTGTAAAAGCTAATTAAATTAAATCCATGATACAGGAGCTTGACTTGGATTATATTTTGACGGGTGGTTCTGTCTCGTTGATACGGACTTCACCTATTCGGAGGCGGGTACCCTTTGACTTATCTATTTTGATATTGTCATTTTGTTATGCATAGAATGTTATAGATAGCAGTAAGATCCTACGCTATCCCTGGTTATTATGTTTGATCTGGATATTGTGGTTTACCCCTGTTTATTAGGTCAGTTCTGGATACTTGTTGTTTATCCTTGAGTTATTATGCTGTTAGTTCCATACAGTCTCTAGTATTGTCATCTCTACATGTATGCTTAGATATCGTAGGGTATCTCTTGCATTTGACTTTGAGGGATCTGTATTTCAGTTCAGTATACCTTGTAGGATACCTGTATTTCCTGTTATAGGATTTCAGACTGAGACTTAGCATACTGAGGACTTGGGGAGGGAGGTATGTGTATCTATCATACACCATCCTTGCACTGTTGCATGCCGGCGATCAGCGACTCCCTTGTGGTTGAGCCTAATCGTCTTCCGGTACATGACGGGCACACACGGCCACTCATGGGTTAGTGGATACCGTAGATGTGTGCATTTGCCCTGTATTGCTCCGTTCGGCCACTATTTGGAGGGTGAGCGCGGGCGTGGTAGCAGCCAGGGATCCCTTCTCGTACTGAGCCACGAGGAGATGAGAGCTTGACTCCCCCATTGCTTGGGGTCGGAGCGGAGTCTCCACCAGCATCCTGTCCACCCGGTCACTCAGGAGCAGTGATGGCAGGGTGTACAGTTGTCATAGCCCTACCCGTTCAGACGTCCCTATGACAGGTGTACGTTGATCTGTCTGGTGTCAGGGGTGACACATGTCATTGCACCATGTGCATATTTTGCATCGTGCATTGTTTGCTGCACTTATTTGCTGCACTTGTTTGACATCGCATATTCTGGAGACTTGTTATCTGAGACTATAAGCCTATTTGTCTTCTTTTGGTATTTCTTACCCTCTGTATAGGTTGGATGGATTCAGGTATGTACCTACCCAGTATTTTCAGTTCCAGTCTTTCCCTATTGTTGATATGAGACTGTATTAGTAGAACTCTTGTTGTTAGTATAACTTTCTATGCATATCTATTGGGTATCCGCTGAGCTATGGACTCACCCCGTTGCCATATATATATTTATTTCAGGTTGATGTCTGCGAGGAGATCCCGAGCCGCCAGTCCCCAGCTCCCGAGGAGCCCTTTTTGGTTTTCCTTGTTTTGTTATGGACCCTGTAGCATTCCTATGCTTCCGCTGTATGTTTTGAACATGTATGCACGTTCTGTTTGAAGGTATTGTACTTTGAGTCCTATGTTGGACTTCGTTCGGTTTTGGCTTTGTTCCTGCCCCCTGGCAGCTCAGGTGAGTTCGGATATGGTTTTTCGATAGTTATAATCATATAACTGTTGTTTTTGCATATATCTGAGGCCTGAGGCCCTTTAAACTGCGTGGTTGTGCTATATATATATTGTATACAGGTTATATTATCTGTGTGTATGTGTAAATTGTCCGCCGGACAGGGGAGGTGCTGTCCGATTTTCTATTGGATCAGCGGCTCCTGGGTCTCGGGGCGTGACACTAGCTGCCCCTCTCCTTCTTGTTGGCACCGCACACCCAGAGAGAGAGAGAGAGAGAGAAGGAAAATAATAGGCTTAGGGCTTTCTCATAATGGCTTATAAGGGTATTTATAGGCTACAATAGGGATCATGAGGAGGAGTTGGTTATGGTCTCCTAACGGATCTTTAACCCGATCCGTTAATAATAACCCGCTCCACTAAAGGGTTATTATTGAACTACCGCACCAACCTCATATTAAAATATGGGCTCCTTCTTATTATGTGTACATTATCTCCCCGTGTTTAAGATATCACATGTCTGTTAATTAATTAAATTACTGACAATTTAATTAATTAACATATAACTCCAAGAGTAGTACCACTCAACTTCATTATCATGTCGGACCAAATCCACCTGCAGGATTTACAAGATAATCCTTATGAGTTCTTTAAGGGGACATCATCAACCTAAATAATTAGGACATGATTTCCTTCTATAATCAACGACACACCATATAAATAATATTATTTTTCAATTTACCGGGCCTATTGACTTAACGAATAAATCTCGCCCATTGGTAAATTAAAAAAATAAATATTAAGTATATGTGCCCGTTATTATATAAGGATTAAGAGCATGTGCATCCATAATAACCGAGGTTTTGTTCAATTATATAGTCAGTATAAATCGAATCACCTCAAAACGGTCATGCTCAATACACACAAAGTGCACTAGTGTAATTCTATAGTCAATATAGACTAATACCAAATTACACTACAACCATTTCAATGGTTTATCCAAATTCATCTTAGTTGCGAGCTACTACTTATACATTTCAAGGAACTGATAACATAATCTTCTGTGTGGCACCACACACCATGTTATCTACAGTGTGAAGTAATGGACAATTGCATACATATAACAAATATAAAATGCAAACACATGACCACTGTGATTCTTATTCCAAAATAGATGTTCATATAAAAGCTAGGCTTATAGTGTACATCCTAACAACGGGTTGTCGTGGAGTAGGAGCTTTATCTCCAAACCACGTTAAATTGGTTTGTGTTCTTCCTTGTTAGTTTTAGTTTATATAGTATTCCGTTGACACTAACAAGTGTAGGAAGAACGAGTGAATTAGTGGGTGATCGGATATTCATCTCCCTCTAGCCATATGATCAAATCCCAATAAGTAGTATTAGAGCGAGGTTGCTCATCTACGGACTAATCGTCGGGAGAGCAAAGCGCTAGAGGAAAATGACAGACGAAGAAAGATTGGGGGACGACATCACCATTCCACCTCCCTATGATCACGAGAATTTTGACTATTGGAGGTTACGGGTGAAGAGGCGGTTCGACATGAATTGGGACTTGATGATAGCCATCGATGATCCATTCGAAACCCCAAAAGACAAGCACGGGAAGAAGCTCTGACCACGCTATTGGACCAATGAGCAACAATCACTATCAAAGGTAAATAATAAGGTAATATCAATTTTGATTAATGTTTTACCTAATGATGTGATTAGCTGTGTAGGTGAATATAAGAACGCTCATGAATTATGGAGCAAAGTGATTGCTCTTCATGAAAACCCTACATGAGTACAAGAAGAAGAAGAGCCCAAGGAGATGGGCTTATTGGTCCAAGAGGAGGAGAAAGACCAATCGGATAAAGAGATGAGCTCAATATCCAAAGAGGAGAAGAAAGAAGATGAACAATCATCAACCTCTTCAAGTGAAGTGGCACAAGAAGATAAAGAAACATCATCCACTTCATCCAAGGTTGAAGAGGAAACCAAGACAAATGAAGAAGAGATCTTGGAAGTCAACCTTGCAAACACCTCTACCAAAACAAAATCAATGGATCACATAATTTACTTTGGGTGCAATCAAAAGGGACACTACAAGGACAAGTGCCCATTAGATAAGAAAAAAGAGGTAAACCCTGAACTCATTTCCATTCCTTTAGATTCTAATGTGGGTTATAGGAAAAACAAGGAGAAGAAGCACATTCGGTGGTTCACGTGTGGTGAGCTAGGACACTACCACACCAAATGCTCAAGGAAAGGAGAATTCAAGAAATTAGAGCATTTGAGGAAATGAGAGAAGAAGGAGAAAAAGAAGAGCTCACATCAAGGGGGAGCTACAAGGGTAAGGGAGGTAATCCCTAATTTGAAATGTAATTTAAATTTAAATTTTTCCATGCATTCTAAGAATAATTTTTCTTATTTATCCATGCATAATTTTGGGTTCAAATATCATGATAGGAAAAGGGTTAATAATGCATATCAAAACCCTAGAAAATTATGTCATGATAAACCTAGAACCATTAGACCTAAAGACTAAGGCATTAATCCCAAGAAGGAGAGATACATGCCTAGACAAATGGGTAGATCTAGGAATGTCTAAGGTGGACATGTTTATTCTACGTTTAGGAATCTAGAAAGGGAAAATCAAGCTTTGAGAGCAAAGTTTGAGAAATTAAAGAAAACCCTAGGTAGATTCACTATTGGATCTAAGGGATTAGGTATGATGTCGGATGACCAAAAACCCAACAATGATAGATCGGGTTTGGGATACCGATCTAAGTCCTCAAATGCCAATGAAAAGATATATGCTAGGGCAGAATATAACTATAGCAAGGAGGTGAAGTCCAAAAATGGCAAAGGAGTATCATTTAAGGGCAAGAAGACCTTAACCAAGGACAAGATATTCAAGGTTAAGAAAGTTAGGTTTGTAGGCCAAGAGTCATCAGAGGTACACCGGTGTGGCCTTGTGATTATAAATGAGTCATCTAGGGAGGTGGCTAAGGTTAAGAGCTCAAGAGAGAGCTCTAAGAGTCAATTTGGAAATCATGGTCAATGGATCTCAGGTGGTTTCTACTTGGGAGTCTAGATAGACTATGGCGTGTGCCAAAGGATTTGGAGACAGACTTGAGTCTCAATCCTTGGGTTTTGACACATTGGATTTATGTTTCATGCATGAAAATATGATATTGGAGTTATATTGCATAAAAATTAGTTGTTGATGTATAAATGTCATATACATCAATGCTAGGGATACATTATGGTTTGACATGGGCAGATACATCAAGAGAAAGCCAAAACTAGGACTTTAAGTCAAAGTTCAATTGAACTATTTAGATAATTTTGAATTTTGTGTTAAACTTGAGATTGATGACAGATATATTTTTGAATGTAATTTTCCCAAGTAGACACGGGTATCACAAACCTCTTCATAAAACTTGGGAATTTTCAGATATTTGTGAATTTATTGATGCATTTCTGAAATTGGGTCAGAGATTCTGAAATAGGCTGATATCAGGGTATCAGTTGACTGATGCAGAGGTCAGTCGACTGATAATTCTGTAAGGTTGGTTTTTGACAAGGTCAGTTGACTGGTAACTATCTCAGTCGACTGATACAGGCTAAAACTATTTTCAACAAAGTCAAAAATATCTTAATGATATCAAACTTGTGTATAATCTTATGGGGGTTATTACACAATATTTATGATCATTAAAAGATAAAGAATCCAATAATTGAGAGATTATTGGAGTTCTTTTTTATGTGTGGCAAAGGGGGAGAAGTGTTAGGTTTAAGTCGGAAACCAAACATGCATTTGCATAAAATTCTAGGTTAAGGGGGTGCTTAGGTGAAGGGGGGAGCATTGTTGCTCATTTATTGGCAAAAGGGGAGCCTTGTGAACGGTTTTTAAAAAAGCCTTTGTATGTCCAATGTAAGGGGAGCCTTAGAGTGGTTCTTAAAAAGCCCGTTTGGTAAAAATCCAAACTCATGGGGAGTTTAGGTGTAGGGGATGTCTTATGATAGGATCCATGTATGTTTGCATATGTATTGGCAGTGTAAGTCCAAGATGTAGCCTTGGCAACATAAGTCCATTTGGTGTTTAGCGTTTGTATTTGCTATTTGTTTTCCAAACTTAAACGTCTTGTCAAACAACAAAAAGGGGGAGATTGTTGTGGTAATCTATGGTCCGTGGAACCATGTGTTTTGATGTTATAGCAAAAGGTTTAAGTTAGGTTTACCCTTATATTTAATATGTGTATTTGAGTGTGCAGGTTCTACATGATACACATAGACTTAGCTTGACGGCTTCAAGTCTGGTGAAAGATAGTGCATCCGAGGGACCGTGGACAAGGCATGAACAATGAGCTGAGGGAAGCGCCTTTTGAGGCATACGCGAAGGATAGTATGTGGAGATGAGCCGCAGACTTGTATGCATCCGAGGGACGAGAGCCAAAGTCGAAGAAGGCTTGAAGGCAATAAGTCGAAGCTGCAAAAAGAGTCAAGCGAGTCGTGAGGGTCCGAGTGGTGAGTGAATTGTACTCGGGAAGAGAAACCTTAAGTTTAGGGTTTAGACAGTCGACTACTGCTGGGAGCAGTCGACTGGTAGAGCTCATAGAAAGATCAGTTTACTAGTGTCGACCGGAATTCGAACGTTGGGTTGTAACGTTCGAATTTGGCTAGAGCAGTCGACTAGTGTTGGCACCAATCGACTGGCAACGGCTAGTTCAACCACGAGCTCTATTTAAGGAAGCTCAGTTTGGCTTGCTAGGGTTGACTAAATTGGTCTTGGTTAGAGGCCAATTAGTAGTCTTGGTACTCAGGAATTATTGTAAGGTTGTGGTGAGATTTCTCCACCCACAAGGAGCGACACGAGTTAGCCCGAGGCTTTCCGGAGACTCATCCACCGACGGATCGAGATCGTTCACCTTACAGACTGTCGTAGAGTAGGAGTTTTATCTCCAAACCAAGTTAAATTGGTTTGTGTTCTTCCTTGTAGTTTTAGTTTATATAGTATTCCGTTGCGCACTAACAAGTGTAAGAAGAACGAGTGAATTAGTGGGTGATCGACTATTCACTCCTCTCTAGTTGTACGATCAAGTCCCAACAGTGGTTTCTTTCAACAGTATGGACTAGACTATGATGAAACATTTAGTCCAGTGGTGAAACTAACAACTGTAAGAGTCCTACTTGCACTTACAACCAATAAAGACTGGAATTTATGGCAAATGGATGTGAAGAATGTTTTTCTTCAAGGAGACTTAGATCGAAAAATTTATATGATCCAACCAATAGGTTTTCAGAACCAACATCATTCTGATTATGTGTGTAAGCTGCGGAAAGTATTTTACGGATCGAAACAAGCACTCAGTGCGTGGTATAGTAAGATTATTGAATTTCTAAATTAAAGTGGTTATTTAGTAACATTTGTAGATTCTAGCTTATTTGTTAAATCAAATGAAGGAAAGTTAGCTATGGTACTAGTATATGTGGATGCCTATACTTAGTCATAACTGGTGATGACCAAGCAGACATTCTTCAAACGAAGGAGAATTTATCGGTCCGATTTCAAATGAAAGAACTTACAGAGCTTAAACACTTTCTTGGTTTAAAGATTGATCGCACACAAAAAAGAATATTTCTTTGTCAACAAAAATATTCCAAAGATTTGTTGAAAAGGCTTAGAATGCTCGAATGCAAATCAATTTCAACACATATAGAACCAAGTTTTAGAATGTGTGCACACGAAGGGAAAAATTTAGAAGATGCAACTATGTATCGACAATTAGTAGGTAGTCTCATCTACTTAACCTTGACTTGATATTTCTTATGCAGTAAATGTAATAAGTCGGTACATGCAAAATCCAACAAAACCTCATTTGGAAACAGTTTGATGTATACTAAGATATGTGAAAAGCATAATTGATTATGGTCTTTTGTATAGAACAATTGGAGACTACAAGTTAGTAGGTTACTGTGATGCTGACTATGCAAGAAATATGACACCAAAAGGTCAACAACTAATTATATATTCAAGCTTAGTTCTGAAATAATTTCTTGGTGCAGTAAAAGACAGATCATTGTCAACCATTGAAGCTAAATATCGCGCAGCAGCAATGGCAGCTCAAGAGAGCACATGATTGATACAACTAATGAATAACCTACATCAACCAGTAGAGTATGCAGTTCCAATGTATTGTGATAATCAATCGAAAATTCATTTGGCAGAAAATCCAATTTTTCATTCAAGAACTAAACTTGTTGAAGTGCATTAACATTTTATCAGAGAAAAGTTCTGCAAGAAGAAATTAAGATGAGACAAATCAATACAAATGATCAAGTTGAAGACTTATTCACAAAAGGCTTGAGTGTCGATAATTTCAAATAGTTTCGTAATGAATAAGAATAAGAACTTATGGATAGGAGTATTTTTCTTATTCAATGGTTAGGAATGACAATTTGTTAATAGATAGAAATAAAACTTATGGTTGGGAGTATTTTTTCATTCAATGGATAAGAATTAAATGTTAGGACCAGTAGAAGAGCTAGAGGGGGGTGATTAGCTCCGATCGCTTCGTTGTAGATTTGTTGCAGTGGAAACTTGAAGCCTAACACCTTCTTCTTTACTTGGTATCTACCTCCTTGAAGTGACTAATCCAAATATCCACTCTTCCTCAATCTCACATCTACTATGAAAGTCTCCTTCGTGGAGGTTGAGAAACCTCATACAAGCTCACAAGAAATACAAGATCAACAAGCAAAACCCAGATAAATTCTTATAAGATTTGTACAAATATCGCTTTGTTTATCTTACTTTCTTCTAGCTTGGAATCACCCTTTGATGCTTGGAAATGTAGCAACACTTTGTCCCCAAGAGCTCACAAGAATGGGCAAAGAAAGAAGAGAAGAGATCTGCTGCTTCAACATGCATGAAAATCCTATATACATGCTACCTAGGGTTACCAATCGATTACCATGTTAGATCTAGTCGTTCAACGACTAGTAATGAAGCTTAATCGATTAGCCAATCGATTAAGAAGGTCTTAATCAATTTCCCAATCGATTTAGTATGTTTCTATGATCACGCGTGACACAGTCACCAATCGATCGCTTGAACAATTAGCCAACTCTTAATCGATCGCCCAATCAATTAAGAGGGCTTTTGTTCTCATGACAAAAGCCCACCAATCGATCACCTGATCGATTAGTGTTGCCCTTAATCGATCATCAAATCGGATCATTCTGTTTCTCACGAGAAATAGTGCTCCAATCAATCACCTGATTGATTAGATTGGTCCAATTGATTACCTAATTAATTGTCCATGCCTAATTTGCCTAAACCAAGTCTAGGGTTACTTTGCCTAACTTTCGATCAACCATGACATGTTGGGTCTTACTCACCAAGTGTTCGGTCAACCCTTGACCGACTTGGACTTTTCCTTGCCTAGTTCCCAACAAGGACTTCTCTTACGCTAAGTGTTTGGCTCCCCGCTAATCCACCTTAGTATTCACATAGTTCCCAACTAGGTTTGCTTGGTCCCACTAGAGTTTCCCTTTGCCTAACCATAATTAGGTCTAATATCTCGGTAGACTTCCACCTTGCCAATGTGCAATCTCCTAGATCCACTTTGACTTCACCTAGTTTCCAACTACATCTACCTAATCTCACTAAGACTTTACTTTGACTAACCGTAGTTAGGTTTTCACTAGTCAAATCTCCAGTCAACCTTAACCCACTTAATATGTTTCACACAACGTCCAAACATCATTATCAAACATTGAAACTCAAGCTCACCTGAGCTTAGTCAAACTTGTCAACCTTGACCTAAAGAAGATTGCACCAACAATTTCTCCTTTTTGATGTTTCACAATATGTTTAAGTTAGGCTAACTAATATTCACCCGACTTGCTTCTTCATCCCTTGCCAAAACATAAATGAGAGTTTCTCTAATTTAAACCTTACATTTTCTCCCCCTTTGACACATATCAAAAACTCTCTCCTTGAGAGTCAATTTGTTCAAAGGTACCTAATGAAAGTCTCATACCTTTCATTGTTTTCAATGCTCAACCTTGAGCATATATCCATCACAATAAAGATTTCCAATCCTCAATGTCTCCTTGTCTTTATTAATGAAAAAAAATCATACTTTTAATGAAGACCTCCCCTGAAAACATTCCCTAAACTTTTATCACTACACTAACAATGATTTTTGAGTTCCTAAATCTTTAAGAAAGCTCAAAGCAAAGTTATGAGGTTTTGAAAATTCAATTTTGAATCTGAACCTCTCCTTAACCTCCAATTTTGCACCATAAACCTCTCATTTTTTTGTTTTCATCATGAAAATTATCCTAATATACTTGTAAAAGTATTCTAGAGGGTTAGAGATTGTTAGGTTACTCAAAATTAGGTTAAAGGACTGAAATCAGACAATTTCAGCCGAAAATAGTCATGTCAATTGATTGGTGTTGGGTCCCAATCGATTAAACCACACCTTAATCGATCACCTGATCACTTATGGTTGTCTTAATTGATTAACTGATCAATTATGTGTGCTTCTGTGTTCACGAAAAACCTTCACCAATCGATTGCCTAATCGATCGATCACTTGATCAATTGAGAGCTTCTGATTTCTGAAAGCAATTTTGTATTCAATTTCAGAAACTCCTAAATAATTCTACAAAATTCAAAAAATAGTAAAATTTTGTATAGACATTATTTATTGTTGGAACCCGGATGGCTAGAGAGGGGGGTGAATATAGCCAAACACTTTGACCTTTGGCACTTATCAAATTTCTGCACTCAACCTTATCAGTAGCACAGCGGAAGAAACAATGGAAACAAAGCAGTGCAGAAAACAGAAACAGAAAACGAAGGCAAACAAACACAACTAGCAAGATCGCTAACAAGGAGGGTTTACAAGGTTCGGGGATAACTTGCCCCTACTCCTTGGCGTGCCCTTAAGGTGGGCGATCCCTTGATCGTCGGCAGATCAAGCCTCGGTTATCACCGGATAGAAAGTAACCTCCTTCTCGGTGGAGAAACCTCTCCACAGCGTTTCAATCACAGATATATGTTTAAGCACAATGAAACAACAAGAAAGATCTTACTTAGCACTTAGCAAAGACAAGAACATAGCAAGCTCCCTCAGAGCTCCACCCAGCGACGATCTCACGCAAGAGCCCTCTCCTCGTGTCTTCTCGCTGTTGGACTCGGAGCTTCTTGTTCTCTCCTTCAAGCGCTCAAATGGTGAATGGTTGCTTCACAGATTGTAGTTGCTTGCACAAGATGATGGAACTTCAGAACATGCAAGCAAGATGTGGAGAACACAAAGGCGCAGCAAGAACTCAGTTCGCGAACTCTAGAACTCTGCTTCAACGAAGCCTTCTTCCGCCCTTTTGTTTCTCCACTCAGCACCAGGTGACAGCATCTCCTGCAGCCTCCAGCTGCTTCCCTGCCAACGCCAGCTACCACTGAGCCCTCCCTGGACTTCCTGAGCTCCCCTCAGCCAAGCTCCAGTCAGCAGCTCCAGTCTGCAGCTCCAGCCGTTGCAACCTGAGATGGAAAACGGACAAACCTGCTCCAAGGAAAGCCTCCATTGACTTCTCCTTGAGTGTTTGAATCCTTCCCTGTCACCTGCAGCTTGATCAGAGTATTAGAACAGCATATCACTCAGTAAATCAAGAATCAGAAGTTAAGCGCAGAGAATCGGATACGTTCAGACGGGATCAGAGCGTTTGACAGTGCATTTTGAATTAAAGTGATCGGTCATCGGACCGATCAGAGAGCCTCCTGATCGGTCACCAGACCGATCAGGCTGGGTCCAGACCGATCAGGCTCCGTCCTGATCGGTCCCCAACGCTCAATTAGAAATCGCGATTTCTTTGGGACTCTCCTGGATCGATCACCAGACCGATCCCAGGTTGTGGATCGATCACCCGACCGATCCACCCCTTTATCGGGCAATTTCTGAGCTTCGCAGTCCAGACTTCCTGATCGATCACCGGACCGATCAGGAAACCTCCTGATCGGTCACCAGACCGATCAGGTCATGACCAGACCGATCAGGCTCCGTCCTGATCGATCATAGAGAGGAACCTGCGATGCTGGATCGTTCTCCAGAACGATCTGCACAGTGATCCTGATCGGTCACCAGACCGATCAGGAGCAGTTCAGCAAGGGAACTCAACCTCACTGTTTGCTCCCTGATCGGTCACCAGACCGATCAGGAGCAACGCAATGGGTGAAACGCATACTCCCTGATCAGTCACCAGACCGATCAGTCATCACTGGATCGGTCACCAGACCGATCCACGAAGGAGCACCGTGCCAACTCCCTGATCGGTCACCAGACCGATCCAGGGGCTCCAACCTAGCCCTCCAAGCTAGGATTTCATCCACCTTAGCCCTCCAAGCTAAAGATTTTTCACCTAACCCTCCAAGTTGGGAATTTGCACCTAACCCTCCAAGTTAGGACTTTTCACCTAGCCCTCCAAGCTAGGACTTTTCACCCAACTCTTCCGGATTAGGACTTTCCAAACCTAGCCCTCCAAGCTAGGACCTGACCCTCTAAGCCAGGACTTTTTCACCTAACTCTCCAAGATGGGAATTTTCACCTAACCCTCCAAGTTAGGACTTTTCACCTAGCCCTCCAAACTAGGACTTTTCACCCACCTCTTCCGAATTAGGACTTTTCACACACCTAGGCCTTCAAGCTAGGATTTTCAACACCTAACCCTCCAGGTTAGGATTTTCCAACACCTAGCCCTCCAAGCTAGGATTTTCCATACCATGCATGATCCCCGACCAAGACTTAATCATAATCATCATAATCAACCTAAACTAAAATCGATGTCAACACCAAAACAACAATCAGGGTCAGACTGCATCAACAATCTCCCCCTTTTTGTTGTTTGACAATCCGATTTTAAGTTTAGGGATTCTCAATCAATTTCTCAACTTCCAGAATCATAGGGGAATCAAGATCCTCCCCCTACAATATAATCATCCTAAACTTAACCAACCAACACTCTCCCCCTTTGTCGAACACCGAAAAGGGGTCTAGACGGGATGTTAAGTTTAAACCATACTCCCCCTCAACCCTAGGGGTATCCCAAAATAACAAAGATTTGATTGATTTATGATAAGCATATGAATACATATGACAAACAGATATAGGCATGACAAAACAAGCATATGTATCATATGAGCATGGCAGCATAAGCATGAACATAGCTATGTATTAAATATGCAGATAGTACAGCATAGCATCAACAATAAGCATACACAAGTAAAATAGACATGCAAGCAAACTCAGAAAAATCAAAGCATAAACCATCCAGAGAAATAACAAGATGCAAGACATATGCATCAAAGTCAAAGTACAAACAAATAGAACACTCATCATAAAAGTTAATGTCATCAATCCCCTGCGTGGTCATCATCTGAGGAATCAGCAATGTAGATAACGTCCCTTGGTAGAGGAATGCTGGGGGACCCACCACCAGGATACGCATGATGGTACCACTCCTCATACCACGCATCCTGGAATGAGATGATCGCAGAGACATCAGATGGCAGAGCATCGAGACGGCGATCGAAAGACTGACACTCTGAGCTGACCTCCCGTCGCCAGAGCTCGGAGATATACAACTCGCGCTCCATCATCCGCTCTATCTCCGCAACCTGCCAGCGTAGGTCAGGAGCCCACCCGTCGTAATCTGCAGTATCAGCTGGCGGCCCCTGGTCATGAACTGCTCTCGGTAGCTCCCCCTCACGTCTGCGATCCTTCCACCTCAACCCCTGGGGCTCGAGAACAATGCCGGACTGAGCGAGCATGCGACGGTCCAGACGGCAGTCTTGTCGAACCATGGGTACAATGCAGCCCTATGAAACATCAATGCCAACCGACTCCAGCCAGGCAGTGATGATATGGCCAAATGGCATGTAGACTGTCTGGGTGTACGGCAGACTATGGACAATGATAGAGAAATAGACCAAAGCCACTGGATCAAAATCTAACTGCTGATGCATTCCGTAGAGCATCAAGCAGTGGAATGGGTGAATCTCATCCAGGTGTTTCGAAGTAGTTGGTAGGAGACAATTGGTGATGATCTTAAACAACACATAGTCAACAGGAGAAAGGCGAAGAGCAGGAAATGTGGGAAAATCACGGGTGCGCTCACCGGAACCCCTTGGCCTGGGATGACCTAGAAAGTACTCGTAGATGGAATCAGGAGTTACTCCATCGAAGGGAACCGGAAGAGGATCAGGAGGGTAAGGGTAAAAGAAAGAAATCATTTTCTGACCGGCGACAACCAAGAAAATCAGTAAAAGTCGATCGATTAAAATCAAGGTCGACACTGGCAACACGAGTCCTCCACCCCGTTCCCTCTCCACTCACCATGTTATTATAGAATTCAGAGACCAAGTCAAGGTTGATCGGCCTCTCAAGGTAAAGAATTGATTGAAGATTATAATGTGCAATAACTTGTCGGACTGTTGGGCAATGTTCATAGATGAAGGATTGGTCTATAGTTCGACATGGCATTAGTTTGAAATTGTGCCACTGGAAGTTTAGAGCCAAAGTAATATTATGAAATCTAGTATGTGAGGGTGGTGGAGGCCTTGGAGGAGGTGTAGATGTTGAAGGGCCTTTGCCCTTTGAGCTTCCCTCCATAGGTTCATTACCCTTAGAAGATTTTCTAGAGATTGGAATTTGTCATAATAGAGGATTTGATCAAGTGATTCGAATCATAATATAAGTTAAGATTTGAACAAGATGTAATCAAGGACCCAATTAGAGAACGTGATCAAGACACCATGATTGAGAAAACACAGTTCAATCAGAGACACAAGGTAAACATGATCATACGAACACAATTTAAGCATGAGGAAGAATTGATCAAGAGTAAGATATGGCACAGATGGGTCACGGCCAACACACGAAGGTCACGGCATAATACAAAATATGGTTAGCGTTAAAACATAATCTATGAACTGATTTGAAGGGCAAACTGAGACAAAAACTTACTTAGGTGCCATTGGTGAGGTTCTTGAAATCTGAAAGGAAGAAAGGCTTGCGCAGGAGAAACCTTCGGCGCAAGAGAGATCGCAAAGCCCTTCAGCAAGAGAGAACGCCGCAGGACGCAGGAAGAAGACAGAGCTCGGAAGAGCCCTCTTAGAACCGCACGCGCACACTCACGAGAGGAAGACGAAGGCACTGGGGAAGCTCTCGCACGAAGTGAAGGTCGCGCAAGTGGGAGGTTTCGGCGCTAGGGTTCGGCAATGAAAGGTTTCGAAGAAATTAATCGGTTGGTGGATCGGTCCACCAACCACAATTTAATGCATTTGAATGGATCACCGTTCGATCTGATAGTGCCCGGACCGATCAGGCTTTAGCCTGATCGAACTGACCTGGGCCTGATCGGTCGGGTGACCGATCAGGCGCTCTCCTGATCGATTGGCTGATCGATCAGGACACGAACAGTAGGGTCCGAAGGGAAACTTGTGAGCACCCTGATCGGTCTGTGGACCGATCACCATAGGGTGCCAGATCGGTCTGGAGATCGATCCAGGCTAGCTCAGTAAGTTTGGTCAAGATTTCATAAGGTCACTGCTGCCCCTCTGATCGGTCTGTTGACCGATCGTTACAGGATGGAGCCAGATCGGTCCAGGGACCGATCAGCCCTACTCCTGATCGGTCCAGTGACCGATCGGGGTTCCTGAAACTTTCAGATACGATCTGAAACTTTCAATTTCAGATTGTTACATGATTTCCAAAGGGATTTAGTGAAGGATATCGATCTTGGAAGCCGTCCCTCGTCTATAATTGATCCCCAATCAAGGATCAAAGGTCCTTAGGGTTTGAACAAGTCACTTTGCTCCACCAAAGTGGAGTCAAACTCAAACAACAATCATTCAAACAATTTGTGTCAAATCCAAGGTTCCAATCAAGTTTCCTTGATTGGAATGTCCAAGTATGATCATGGAGCCAAATATACATATGTTATGCATTGGTTTTTCCCATACTTGGTCACCGAAGTGATTATTATCTCGTCAACTTAATTTCTCAAGGGATGCATTGACATTTTGAGAAATTTAGTTGATCCTAACATCTCACCCCATTTCTAGCAAACAAAAACGTTTTGGTAAACCTTATAGTTTGTGTGAGATGTCCCCAAAGTTACCCAATTGTTTCCCAACAATTCGAAATAATCATGAAGGGTTTTGTATGCATTTAGGAAAACTATGAAGCGCGACACATTCCCAACTCCCGTCTTAGGAAACTAAATTCATTTTCGGGGAGTGGTTTAGTGAAAATGTCAGCTAGGTTTGATTTGGACTCTACATGTGAGAGTACAATTTCTCCCCTAGCCACATGATCTCTAATAAAGTGGTGACGCACTTCAATATGTTTAGTCCTAGAATGATTGACTGGATTCGTAGTTAGGTTAATTGTGTTAATGTTATCACATAACACTTGCACACCCTTGTAACTCAATCCATAGTCCTCTAAAGTATGTATCATCCACAACAATTGCGATACGCTCTCTCCCATGGCGATGTATTCTGCCTCGGTCGTGGAGAGAGCAACACAATGTTGCTTCCGACTTGACCAACTCACTAAGGACGAGCCTAAGAATTGGTAACCCCCACTTGTGCTCTTCCGGTCCAACTTACATCCAGCGTAGTCGGAATCCGTATAGCCAATTAAATCAAATGATTCGGTATGGGGGTACCAAAGACCGACTCCAATTGTGCCTTTGAGATATCTCAAAATTCGCTTAACAGCGATCAAATGAGATTCCTTGGCACACACTTGATACCTAGCGCACATACCCACAGCAAATAGGATATCCGGTCGACTAGCTGTGAGGTATAGCAAACTACCTATCATGCTTCGATATTGAGTTAAATCAACGGATTTACCACTCTCATCATTGTCTAATCTTGTGTTTGTAGCCATGGGAGTGGTTACCTCTTTTGAATCACTCATGTTAAATTTTCGAAACATTTCTTGTGTATACTTTGATTGGTGCACATGGATACCATCGCGAGTTTGCTTGATTTCAAGTCCAAGGAAGAAAGTCAACTCTCCCACTAGACTCATTTCAAATTCACTCTCCATGTGTCTAATGAACTCATTTAAATAGCCTTTATTGTTTGAGCCACAAATTATGTCATCGACATATACTTGGGCTACAAAAATATTATCACCATCTCTTCGTAGAAATAGTGTAGGGTCTATTTGGCCTCTAACGAAGCCCTTCTCAATTAGGAATGTCGACAGCCGCTCATACCAAGCCCGGGTGCTTGTTTAAGGCCATAAAGTGCCTTTTTGAGCTTGAACACGTGGTTTGGAAATTCGGAATTCTCAAACCCCGGTGGTTGTTCGACGTAGACCTCTTCTCTTATTAGACCATTTAGAAAGGCCGATTTGACATTGTTAAATACCGAATTTTTCGAGTTGAAAAGGTGAATTTCGGAAATAGGGACCTAGTTGCAATTTTTCAAAATTGTAAGGGTTTATTTGCAAAACAAGTCAAAGTTAAGTTATAAACCCCTAAGCCCTAACTTCCCGATTCAGTTCGTTTCTTCCCCCACTGCTCGGCGCTGATTTCCTCTCTGCCCTAGCCGACAGCGGAGCCGCACGCGAGCGGTTCCTCCTAGCGATCGCCGCCAGTCGCCGGCCTCTGTTCTCCCTTCTTCTTCTTCTTCTCCGGCGCGCACGAGCAGAGCACACCGCCGTCGTGCGAAGCCCTGGCCGACTGCGCGAAGCCTTAGCCGACGGCCGACCCTGCACGATTTCATCTCCATCTTTGTTGGTGTGAGTTCAGGTAAGGGTTGTGATGTTTGTAATGTTGTGCCAAGCTTGGAAAAATAGTTGGTGCTTGGATGTTTGATCCGAATTTTATAGTATTCTGTTCTTTGAGATTCTTTGGAAGGGTTCGGTCATGAGAAATCAGGGTAAGGGGTTTTGTTGTTCTTGATGGATGTAGGATATAGCTAGGTCTTGCGTTTTGATTTTAGATAAATTCATTCTTGTTCTTGTTGATCTGCCATGAGCCCTTCCCTGTCGATGGATCTGATTTTAACTCGGATTCCTTTGGATGCGGGTTCAATTCGGCTTAGACTTGATGTGCTTCAGTTTGTGATTAAAGGATATGCTGTGAAAGGTAGAATCTATGTTTATGGATTGTTTAGGTTGGAATTGTTATATGATTGCTAATCTTGTAGTTGTGTTAGATTAGCATGTAAAGGTGTAGTTGATGGTGTTCGGTTGGAATTTTGGTTCGGTGGGTTGATGTTGATAGTGTGCCTTGTAGTTCTGTTTTGGTTGTTTAATCAAGTTTAACATTAAATTTGCTATTTTATTAATTGTGAAATTAGCTAAATTTTATTTCGGTGACAGGACCGTGAATCGGACTTGTTTGGTGGATCGTGAGAAATTTATTTCGGTCACGTTCTTCAATAAAAAGGCGCCTTTTTATTGTAACGACACGGTCTCTCAACCCATTGGCGGCCAAATCAACATTTGGCGGCCCAACAACCTGGCCCCTCGGCCCAACAACCTGGCGGCCAAATCAACATTTGGCGGCCCAACTATGTCGTCGACCAACAACCGATGTCGACGACCAACAACCGTGTCGTTACTCACTAGGTCTTTCCACCCCTGGCCAGTGAATTTTTGCCTTCCTCAGGATTCGAACTCTAGACCTCCAGGATAAGTACTAGAGTTTATGAATCCTGATACCAAGTGAGCTGCAGGTGGTTCGTGAATGGGCTCACTAGACACAAGTTCAGCCTCAGAATCCGGCTGATCTATGGATTGTCTAGGCTCACCGTCATCGGATTCATCACCATCAACAACATTTGGACTTTCATTCAAACTTAGTCTCCTAAGTTCGAATTAGACTTCATCTTCTGGTTGACCATTGACTTTTGGAATTTCTTCAAATACAACATCAGAAGACTCCTCAACCAGTCTAGACTTCTTGTTGTAGACTCGATAGGCTTTGCTAACGAGGGAGTACCTGACTAGTATCCCTTCATCAGCCTTTGCCATGAACTTTCCAAGGTGGTCCTTGGTGTTTAGGATGAACACCTTATAACCAAACACCCGAAGGTGTTTAACTGTAGGTGGTTTCCCAAACCAAAGCTCATGGGAAGTCTTTCCTAAAAACCTATGAACGAGGACCCGGTTTTGCACATAGCAAGCTGTATTTACAGCTTCGGCCCATAAGTAACTCGGGAGTGAGTACTCATTAAGCATGCTTCGTGCAGCCTCTTGTAGAACACGGTTCTTCCTCTCTACAACACCATTTTGTTGTGGTGTTCTAGGAGTAGAGAACTCATGTCTATACCCTCTATCCTGACAAAATTCTAAAAATCTCTGATTTTGAAATTCACCTCCATGATCACTTCTAATTGTCTTAATTGTTAATGATTTCTCATTTTCTACCCTCCTACAAAAAGAAATGAAAACATCTAAGGTTTGGTCCTTATATTTTAAAAAGTAAGTCCATGTATATCTAATGAAATCATCAATGATCACAAAGCAATATCAACTTCTATTCAATGATATGATAGTACTACAATCAAATAGATCCATGTGAAGTAAATCTTGTTGGTGCAGGAAGCACCATATCGAACCTGGTTTTGATATTGGCAAAGGATTCAAAGTTAAGTTTATTTGTGATCTAACGTTGTTCACTGAGTGTGCAGAAAAAGCCCTAGCGAAGGACTGCTAGGCACCTGGCGAATGACTGCCAGTATCTAAGCCCTAGCGAGGGACTGCTAGGCACCTGGCGAAGGACTGCCAGTATCAAGCCCTAGCGAAGGACTGTTAGGCACCTGGCGAAGGACTGCCAGCAACCAAGCCCTAGCGAAGGACTGCTAGGCAACTGGCGAAGGACTGCCAGCATCCAAGACCTAGCGAAGGACTGCTAGGCGCCAGGCGAAGGACAGCTTGGGAATAAAGCCCTAGCGAAGGAATGCTAGGCACCGGGCAAAGGACAGCTCGGCATCCAAGCCCTGACAAAGGACCGTCAGGCAAAAGTCCAACCAAAGGAGCGGTTGGCATCAGGTACATTCTCCCCAGAGGAGTAGGTGAGGACGCGTTCCCCGTCGAGGGAACAGTAGGCGTCGGTTCGACCTAGGGCTCCATTTTGGAGACCAAAGTCAGAACCAAGACAGCTAAGGCTGTATAAACTAATAATTAATTGGTTTATTGTGTTTTGGACTAACCCTAGATGCAGGACCGAAGGAACGTGTGTCTGCAACTCAGAGAGCCTCAAAGGAGTGAGGCAACAGCTGAGCAGGGCGCCCTGAGTGTCCAGGGCACCCCCAAGGTGAACCAGAACCAAGTGAAGCAAAAAGGGCTTCGGCTGCTTACTGGGCAGGGCGCCCTCAGCAGCCAGGGCGCCCTCAGCAGCCAGGGCGCCCTCAGCAGCCAAGGCGCTGATAAGCACCATTTTATTGATTATTTTAATTGCTAAAATCCATGTTTGATCCATGTTTTTATTGCTTAATTATGATTTTACCCTAGGTTTTGGAACTTTATCTTATTTTGGACTTAATTGCAAAATTACACAATTTTTGGATTATTTGGCCACTAATTTTCTGATATATTTTTGTAGGCATCAAAGGATCCTGGACCTAGGGCATATTGGGTCAAACCTGAGTCGGATGTGAACCGGATCGAATTATCAAGCCTACGATTAATCCGGGCCGTCCAATTCAAGAGCGGCTAGATCTGAGCCATCCGGGACGATCTGAAGCAATCCGAGCTAGGGTTAGGGTTGATCAAGCTCTATGATCAAGATCTGAAGGTTTCATCCCAATCAGAGCTAAATCAACCGTTGGATCAAGCAAGGAGGGCTCTAGAGCGTCCATTCACAGATAGAGTTGATCTGGACCATCCGTTGCATATCTAGAGGATCCGAGCTACCACAAGGCAGATCCTGACCCCAGATCATCATCATAAAAGTTTGGCTCAAATCAGACCAAGATCTGCCGTTGGATTTCATCAAAGCAATCTGAGTCGTCCATTGGTTTCTATTTAATCAAAATTTCGCCGCAGCCAGCCTTGTCGCGTCTCCGCCGCTACAGCACTCTTCTTCAGTTTCTTCTCGTTTCTTTAGCTAGTTTCTTCATCCAAGGAGGCGCGATCCCTCAATCTATCATCAAAGCAAGGGTTAGGTCAGTGAAGAGAATCTCAGTGAAGTTTCAGATGTGATTTTTGCTCGATAGCAAAGTTGCGCGAGGTCTCGGCAGCGTTGCTATCCAATTTCAGCGAGCTCAGCTATGCTCCATTTCCGCTGCATCCGAGCTGACCAGAGGGGTTCCCTGGAAGGTTTCGGTCACTCCCTAATCCCAATCGCAAGCCACCACAGCGAGTTTGATGAAGTTGGAAGCTGATTTCAGTTTGAGCAGGGATCTGATCAGATTCGGTAGCAGAGGCAATTTTCACTGATTTGTGGAGCTTGCGGGTCCGAGGTTCTCCCTTGATTGACGACCAAGGAGCTCTTGAGTTGGAGAATGGTTGAGGAGTAGCTTAGATAGTTTAATTTCATAGTTTGTAGCTGTAATTTCAAGTCTGCGCACATTTCTGTTTCAGTTTCCGTAACAGTTGCTGTAGTTTCCATTTCCACTTCGATTTTGTCTTAATTAGGTTCAATTCTTGCAGGTAGTTAGTTGGTGAACTTGTGTAGTGATAGATTGCATTTAATTTCAGTTTATTTCTCTGTTTGATAGCTTGCGTATCATCTCGGCAGTTTTTCTCCTGTTGCGTATCAGATTGTTAAGCTGTGTGCCAGTTCTTTTCTGCAAATTCGTTTTAGTTCTGAATTCCTTAGCTTATTTCGCACTTAGTATGTTAATTTAGTTGAATTAAGTTGTTCCCTTTTAGTTTTATCTTTTAGTTGTTGTTTAGTGTAATATTTCTGCATTTCCACTTAATTTCTGCATTCTTTAATTGAATGTCTTCAGTTTCGATTTCAGCACACCAAAAGGTTTGTGTTTGGTAAACCATTGCACTGAATTCCGCTTAATCGATTAGTTCCTGTATTCAGCTATTGCATTTCTGCAATAGCTTCAACCTTCAGTCCCTTCATTTCTGAATTCTGTTTGCTTCTTCTCTGCAATTTCTGACAACTTGCGTGCCAGATTTTTAAACCCTGCGTATCATTCCTGAATTCCCTTCTGCATATCATTTGCTTTCTTGCAAACCAACTCATCAGTTCAGCAACTTATATTAGTTTCTGAAAATTACAGTTTCTGCAATTTCCAGATATCAGAATTGGATTGGTGAGTTTAGAATTACGGGATTGAATTCAAACATTTGGTTTGAGTACTCATTATCAGTTTAATCTGTTGTGCTGCATTTAGTGTCAACTTGTTTTGCATTGATTTCAATTTCTGTGACCCAGTTTCCATTCCTGCGATTAAAGTCATTTCTGAACTTTTCAGTTTGTAAGTGCTCGAATTTGTATCAGAGAAGCTCATGCATCAATCGGTTTCTGAATTTTGTATCTCATCTCTTCAATTATCAGATTCTGCACTCAGCTTAATGTCTGAAGCTTGGCCCACATTTGAATTGTTTTTCTGCACTCTTGCAACTGATTTCTGCATCAAGAACAACTCTGAATTGATTGGTCCAATTCCTGTTCCTAGCATCAGATTTCTATATTGGCAAATAAGTTTGAATAATTGAGTATCAAGTTTGTTTCAAAGCTTTGATTTGTATCAAGTCTTATTCCTGAATTGGCTTAGCAATTGTTTTACAGCCCTGTTTAGATGCATTTACTCAGCAATTATTTTACACTTTAAATCAGATTTTGTTTTCCGGAATTGGATAAGTGTGTTGGTTGATTAAGTTTCTCATTAGTTAAGTGCACAAATTGCATTGCCTTTGTTTGATTCATTAATGTAAGTTTTCTTCTTTTTATTGTGTCTCCATTTATAATTGAACTCAAACCCAGAACTTAAGTGAAACCCAAAAACACAAACGACACATAAATACAAGCGCGAATCACACAACGTCAACTAGTCCCCGAGAAAAATACGACCTGTGGCCCCTATATTACATTTTCATATTTTGATTGTAAAAAGGGTTTCCAGTTATTCATTCATATTTAAATCTGATGGTCCCAAATTTCGTGACAAATTTAACATAGTATTTAGGGGCCGTCAAATTTTTGGCGCCGTTGCCGGGGAAGCAACTAGTTGATTTGTTTGATTTTTGCTTGTATGCTTTTTGATATATCATTGGGTTCTGTTTTATTTTGCTTTATCTTTCATATACGGGTGCTGCCATTTTTCTTGTTTGTTTTGTGACAGGACTGCCAGTTCAGAATGTTTTCATCTACTTACCAGCAGCCGTGTCAACAATTCCAACAAAATCAGCAACCAAATCAAAATTTCCAACATTCCTGTGAAAATTTTCAACAACCAAACCAGTTTTTTCAACCTAATTGTCAGCCAAGTCAGCCTTTCCAATTTTAGCAGCCAAGTCAATCAAATTTTCAACAGTTTCAGCATGGGCAGCCACCATTTCAGAATTTTGATCAACAAAGTCAGCAATTTCAGCTACCATGTCAACAATTTCAGCCACCACAAGCATTTCAATCACAATTCCAACCATTTCAGCCGGATTTTCAGCCAATTCAACCAATTTTCCAGAATTTTCAGAATGGGCAGCCACTATTGCAAAGTTTTCAGCCCCAAATTCAGCTAGTTCAACCATCCTTTCAGCCACAATTTCAACAATTTCAGCAGGATTGTCAACCAAGTCAAAATTTTCAGCAAGGGTTCCAACCGATTCAGTTAAACCAATATCAAAATCAGAATGGATCACAACCTTCACAGTAATATTTTCCACAAAATGATCAGAATTTTCAGCCTTCATTTCAGAGTTTTCAATTTCAGAACCATAATTTTCAGCAATCTTCACCTAATTGTTGTGATCCAAATTTTCAGCAGTTTAATCAAGGAGGCTTTGATGATCCAGATTGGAGTGAGGAACAACAACAGAGGGTTGAGGATATGTTTCAACAGATGATGCAGCAACAACAAGCTCAGCAGCAAAATTTCCAACAAGTCCTACAACAACAGCAAATTTTACAACAACAATGGCAAGGCATCGAACAACGCCTTGCACAATTAGTTGATCAATGGAATCAAATACAAGCTCAAAGATTAGAACAATCAGATGATTCTATAGGTGTAGGGGATTGCACAGAGCCCCAGGAACCACCTATATTGATTGATGCATCAGAAAATTCAGAGGATAGGATTGAGAGTGTAGGGGATTGCACAGAGCCCCAAGAATCACCCATTCCTATTTCACAGGACCATTCTCATCTTTTATTTTGTGATTATAGTATTATTGAAGGTCCTGATTTTTCTAATTTGGTTGTTGCAGGAATAATTGAGGACACATGTATTGAAGAAAGTGTAGGGGATTGCACTAAGCCCCAAGGACCACCACAATTACCAGATAGTGTAGGGACTTGCATGGTGGAAGCAAGCACCCAAGGATCACCTATTCCAGTTGAGTGTCCACCTGAGCTTGAGGCTGAAGAGGAGCTCGAACATGACCAGGAGGAGAACTCAGATACATCTACTTTTGTAGAATCTCCAGGTGCTTTTCAGCACGATCAGGTAAATTCTTCTCCTAACTTTTCTGAAATTGCATAGAGGTACCTCAAACTGATTTTATTGTTTGTGATATACTTAGGGATACATCTCTTGTAAAAATAATTGTGAAAAATCCCTAGAGGTACCTAGTGTTAAATTGCTTGAAAATGAAGCATGTGTGTTACATTAGATGAAATGCTGAGTGTGAAAATTTTTAGAGGCCTGCAATTGATGTTGATTTTTGTGATGAGTCTCTTGATATATCTTATGCTGACAATAATTTGAAAAATTCATTGAGACACCTAATTTGATTTCATGGCTGTGATACTTGCCTGATATATCTTGGTAGAAAAATCGTTGCGAAATTTCTATTGAAGTGCCAAGATTGATTTTATTATTTGTGATGAGTTTTGGATGCAAATGTTGTAGGAAATAATGTGAAAAATTTATTGAGCACACAAATTGATTTATTGGACATGATGCAGATTTGGATTCATTCATGCAGAAACTGACATTATTTTATTTCTTTCTGACCCTGCACGCTTGAGAGAGGTATTACATTGTTTTGCAGGGTCTAGAAGACTTCAGGAGTGGGTGCTCCAACTGAACAGACTTCAGCCTCCTGGAAGGACTTCTGAAAGGCACAAGAAGGAGGAGATGATCTTACTTTAATAATAGCACTCCACCCTTGAATGGCTCTTGAACCTGAATTGCCTTAGGCCACCGGAGAAATTTTGCAAAGTTCAAGTGTGGGGGAGTCCGAATTCTCCCGCCACCCAATCCTCCACTACCACGATGGAGGCTACTTCTGGATGACTCCGCCCACCAGAAATAAAGGGGAGTTTTTCTTTTTGCATTTTCTTTTATCACATTTTTCACTTTTATGTTTTCTAGAGTAAATTGAATAAATAGACATTGTAAATACCATGTCTTTTCTTTTAGCACTTTTCTTGCATGAGTGGAAATAAATGTATCCCTTAGGTTATCTCATGTCATTTAGAGTCTTTTGAAAATAAATTAAATTTGGTTGTCAAAACTTAGGGTTTGAGCTAATGGATGAATCTTGGATGCTTGAGTACTACTTGGTTTAGATTCTTAATTGATGACTTGAGATGGATTATTTTTACCTAGTGAGATTAGCCTTATATTTGTGACACACATGTTATTGTGCTCTAGAACTTGCTTAGGTTCTTTCAAAACCATACTTCGATGATTGGATCACATCTATAGAGACTAATCATTTGTTCACTTTTTTCCATTAATTTTGGCAAAATCATGTCTATTCTATTGTCTTTCCTTATTCCTAATCTTAACCCCAATTTTTCTATGGATTTGTTTGCTTGGGATGTTTTCTAGATACTACTTTGCCCGAGACGGACAAAGATTTAAGTGTGGGGGAGTGATTGATGATTTGGAATGAATTTTCATCAAGGATGCACCTCATGTCGGAAAAAAAAAATTTTACCCAATTGAGTGGAGCTTGGTACCAAGAACAAGTGAGATTTCAGTTTTGAATTGGAGGTGAAGTGTTTCTCTCAACGCAACCATCATTGATTCCGGTTGAAGGAAGATTTCTGTGGACTTAAAAGAAAAAAAAACAGAGAAATGAAACTTTATGTGCCAAAGTAAGGAAAGAAAAAAAATACTTGGATCGGAAATGATGTGGGTTGTCAAGGATTGTTAACAACCTTTGTTTAAGTCTGAATTGGAGGCTGAGAAATTGAATGGAAGCTAAATTGAATCTGTGCAGAATTTTCAGTGTGCAATCGAAATTGTGCCAAAACAGAAATTTTTGTGCAGAATTTTTTGTGCCAAAACAGAAGAATTTCGTGCAGGGTAGTAAACATGTGATGCTAACTGATGTGAAGGAAGTAGAGGATGCAAGAATGAAGAACCTAGCTATTCTAGATGCTGAATTCTCAAGCCGGGTAGATGCTGAATTCTGAAACAGGAGAATGCGGAAAAAGTCTGAAACAATTGCAATTTTGTGGGCAGAGTTGAACTTGCTTGCAGCTGCACTTTGTTAGAAGGTCAGATACATTTTGCCAGAGTTTAATTGGGAACTGAAAATAATCTGAAATGAAGCTGTAAAATCGGAATTGAAGCTGAACAGCAGCTTAACATAAGCTGAAAAATCTGAATTTGAAGCAGCTGAACATAATTTGAATTAAGATTGTGAGAAAGTGAGTAAAGGCTGAGAAAATCAAAAGATTGCAGAATTCTGGAGATCAGAAAATCCAAGTAGAAGCTGTTGATCAGGAACACAATTCGGAATGCTGACCATAAGCTGGAAAAATCTGGGCTGAGCTGCAAGAAAGAGGTTGCTGCCGAGTGTTGAAATAAGAGCTACTGAAGTTAGATAAACTGAAGCAAGGGAAACTGCAAAAATCTGGAATAGAATCTGTTGAAGAGCTTATGTGAATCTGCTGAAAAGAAAAAAAATATCTTCAAGGAACCAAGTGGCACGCAATCATTTAAATGAAGAAAATTTTGTACCAAGGACTAAATAGCACCCAAATGCAGTTATGTAAAGAAAATTCAGTAGCTCTGAAGACTGAATTGAAGCTGAGAGTAATTTGAATTGAAGCAAAGGAGAATTGTAACCTGCCGAGGCTTGACTTGGAGCTGCTAAAGGGATGTAAACTAATCTGCAAAGCTCTAATCTGGTAAAGGACAGTTATTGAAGCTTGATTGCAAAGAAATTCTGAACTGAAGCTGGAAGGGAATCATAGAAGTCAAAATTCTGTGCTTAATTCTGATTGAGGGCTGAAACATTCATGTTTGCAGCTGTGAAAAAAATTTCTGTGCAGATTTAGTTATTGAAGTGTAGTGGACTGATTTGAGCTGGAATTTTGAACTGAATTCCAATGACAGCTGTTGAAATCTGAAGCTGAAAAGCTGAGTTTGAAATGAATCAAAAAAATCTGTAAGAAGCAGTCCCAGATCAGAAAGAAGTTGTGAGCTGACCAAATTCTGGAAAATGCTGAAACTGCCAAATCTGAACTGCATTGAAATTGTTGCTGCCAAGTGCTCCATCTGGGAGCTACTGAGTGAAAGCTGATACAAGCTGGATTGAAGGCTGAAGAAATGCTGAAACTGCAGCTGTAATTCACTGAATTGAGAGTAGAAAAAAGCAGAAAAAGAAGAAAAAGACAATGCTGAAATGTTTGTGCCAAAGAGGATAGCTATTCATTTAAAGGGTCACGGAAAGGGATGAGTTGAAGCTGATGTTTGATCAGAATTCAAGCACAAAGAGAGTTGCAAGCAAAATGGCCACAACATATCTGAATTCTGAAATTTCTGCACAAGTTTGTACCAACTTGGGACCAAAATTGGTTTGACTCAAAAGTAGGGAAGTCAAGAGCAGCCATCTGTGGTTATAAACTCTGAATTGAAGTGAATTGAAGGCTGATGAAGCTCTGAATTTAAGCTGAGAGGAAGTTCTGAGCTAAGTGGAGTTATCAAGCATGAAAAATGTATCTGAAATTTTTAGGCACACTCACTGCTGATCAAATCTAAGGAAAATGTAGCTGCAGGAAAAACTTCTTTGGAGCAAAGTAGGAAAGGAAATGCAGTTTAGGCAATGAGGGAATCCAATCTGCTGATCAGGGATTCGAATGGAATAACTGAAATTCTCCACTGATTGTTGATGCTAACTGATGGTTATGAAGCTTGCTGGAAAGAAAGAAAGAAGAGAAAGAAGAATGAGAAAAGAAAAGCAAAATGGCACAACAAAGTAGAAGATTGGCACGTTGAACCAAGGAAGGAGTTTTTCATCCAAATCGAATGCAGTTATCGAAATCTGACTTCACACATTTTTATATCACTAGAGGACTGTTAAGAGAAGCAAAGAGCATCAAAAACATCCTCAAGCACTCAAGTCTTCCACTTTATAACTTTGCCACTTTTCTTGACTCTTATTTCATTTCTTATCATTTTTATGTTTTTCAGTGGTTTTTATAGATGTTGATCCTAATCATGAATAATGGTGGAGATTAGATAATAAGCAAGCCTATGGTAGTGCAAGAATCATATATGTTTGAGTGAGCTCCACTTTCATCATCAAGTTAGAACTTAAGGAGAGAGCCACCAAAATTTTCCTTGAAAGGCTATGAGTTAGATTCATCTCAATGACTCATGATTGATGAAAAGGCTAAGTTGTTGATTTAAGGACAAGATACTAATCCATAGAGCTTAGATTTATGAGAATTGACGACCCTAGGTAATTTCTTTTCATTTGCTTCTAATTATGCTTAAGGAAGCCTAAGGGATACATATTTACTATTTTCGCGAGACGCTCAAGGCTAAGTGTGGGGGAGTGGATAGATACCATTTTGTTGATTATTTTAATTGCTTAAATCCATGTTTGACTTATGTTTTTATTGCTAAAATTGTGATTTTACCCTAGGTTTTGGAACTTTATCTTATTTTGGACTTAATTGCAAAATTATATAATTTTTGGATTATTTGGCCACTAATTTTCTGATATATTTTTATAGGCATGAAAGGATCCTGGACCTAGGGCATACTGGGTCAAACCTGAGTCGGATGTGAACCGGATCGAATTATCAAGCCTACGATTAATCCGGGCCGTCCGAGTCAAGAGCGGCTAGATCTGAGCCATCCGGGACGATCTGAAGCAATCCGAGCTAGGGTTAGGGTTGATCAAGCTCTATGATCAAGATCTGAAGGTTTCATTCCAATCAGAGCTAAATCAACCGTTGGATCAAGCAAGGAGGGCTCTAGAGCGTCCATTCACAGATAGAGTTGATCTGGACCATCCGTTGCACATCTGGAGGATCCGAGCTACCACAAGGCAGATCCTGACCCCAGATCATCATCATAAAAGTTTGGCTCAAATCAGACCAAGATCAGCCGTTGGATTGAAGTGGATCAATCTGGACCGTCCATTGTTTCCTATTTAATCAGAAATGCGCCCGCAGCTAACCTTCGTCGCGTCTCCGCCGCTACAGTAGCCTTCATCGTTCTTCTTCAGTTTTTCAGTGTTTTCTCTCATTTTCCGGGGCGCGACCCCTCGATTCTTCATCAAGATCATCTTCTGGATCTTTGGAGGTCATTTTTGTTGGAGAATTCAGCTCGAATTCGCGCCGGAAGAGGGTTGTTTGAGGGTTTCGGCAGCTCAGCAGTCCAGTCACTTGCGCCTCTTCCATAAGCCATTTCCGACCATCTGAGCCGGCTGTAGGGGTTCTCAGGTGAGCCCAGGTGGTCCGCGAATCACCACAACAATCACCATCGACTGAGGCCAAGGAAATTGGGTTGAAATTCCATTATGACGCAGTTTGAGCAGAGTTCATCATGCGAGGCTGATTTCCACTGATTTGCTGTGCCTAGGGGTTCGAAGCCGGCTCTTGCTTGACGACCAAGAAGATTTTGAGCTTAGGGAAGATTGAGGAGTAGTTTAGCTAGCTAATTTTCATGTTTTGTAGCTTAAATTCCATTTCTGCCGAATTCTGTTTTGTTTCCTGCAAATTTCAGTTTTCAGTTATCTTAGTTTGTAAGTTTTGAATTGTTTAGTTTAATTAGGATTTTAATCTTCAATGTCAGTAAGTTAGGAACTTGTTTAGTGATAGATTGAGTTAAATTTCAGTTTGTTTTAGTTTATCTTGTTGTGTGCCATTTTGTATGCTTGCGTATCATTTAATTTCTGAAACTGAAATTCAGTTTCAGAATTCTTCAGTTTGTTTCCTTTTTAGTGAGCTAATTTAGTTGGATTAAGTTTGTTTAGATCTTAGTTTCATTCCTGAATTCTGTTTAGCTTTGGTAAATCGAAATTTCAATTTGCTCTCCACTTAGATCACTGCGCAACCTCATTCCCTGTTTCTTACTTCTTGCGTGCCAAGCATTCTTTCATTTCTGCACTTTGTGCCAAAGGACAACTCAGCATTCGATTGGTGCCAAGTTTAACATGGTTTCGTGTGTATCATTGCAATTGAATCAAGCTTGAATTGAATTCAATTTGATCAGAAATTTCAGGTTTAAAATCTGCAACTTCAATTACAGTTTCTGCACAATTATTTGCTGCTGAAGTTTGAATCCAATTTGTTTACTTCACATCCATTCACTTCACATCAGTAGCTTTGTTTGATTTGCATCCAATTCATGACATGTGAAACTGTTCAGTTATTTCTTTACTCAATTCGAATCTGAATTGTGCAGCTTTGAACACTCACTGATTTTGTATCAAGCTTAACTAAGTAGCTGACTTGTATTTGGATATTCTAAATTCTGCTTTTTCCATTTCACTCAGCATGTATCAGTTCTAGTTTGCATTGTATCAGTTCAATGCTTCTGAAGTTTGAATCAAGGGAACTTTAGCTTTTTCGAATCTCATTTGAACCTTGGATTTTGCATTCGAATTTGGTTGGATTTGAGTTTGTTCTACATATGAAATTCTGCACAATCTATTTCTGAATTTCTCTCTTCAGAATTGTATATCATTTCAATGGAAGTTTAACTTTTCAAGCTGAGCTAATTGCTTTCGCATTAGAATTGCTAGTGTGTAGTTGCTGCAATCTTCAGATTCTTCTTTACACATTGAAGTTTACCTCTTGCATGTTTGTATCAAGTAGTAAATGTTAGAATGGATTGCATTTAAGCTCGTTTGCTGCTGAAAAATTCCCTGCACTGTTTTTGTTCATCTTTGAAGAAATTTACTTTGCATTCCTGATCAGGTTTGTCTTCCGAATTTGGTTGAGTGCCTTAGGTGATTAATTTTTCCATTGATGGAATTGTTGATTGCCATCACCTGTTAGTTTATTAGCTAAGTTCCTTTTCTTCCTACTGAGTTTTCATTTCCGAATTGCAACCCAAACCCAATTTATTTTGAAACCCGAAAAACACAAACGACACATAAATACGAGCTTGAATCGAACAACGTCAACTAGCCCCGAGAAAAATACGACCTGTGGCACCCTATATTACATTTTCAGATTTTGATTGTAAAAGGGTTTCCAGCTATTCATTTATAAATTCTAAATTTGAGTTGGCCCAAGGACATTCCATATCAACCAAGGACAACCATCATAGCCCAAGAGTTGGCAGACTTCCTCACAGAATTATCCAATCAAGCGGAAGGCGAGGAATGGAAGGTTTATGTAGACTGATCATCCAATCAACAGGGCAGTGGAGTCAGGGTACTCCTCATATCCCCTTAGGAGGACGTGATCTCACTCTACATCCGGCTCAACATCAGGGCCTCTAATAACAAAGCCAAATATGAGACTTTATTAGTTGTGCTTTAGGCAGCCAAACAGGTAGAGGGTTCCCCGAGTCACCATCTCCTCAGACTCATAGCTGGTGGCCCAACAGAGAGTTGAGAATTTCAGGATCCGAAATGTGTGGTTACTAGGTTATGCTAAAATATTTGAGAAGCTCCGATCAAATTTTCAGGAGGTCAAACTGGATAACATACTTTCGGAGTGGAAGACTAAAGACAGTGTATCCTAAGTTTTTCTAGTCTCTCAAGTGTAACAACTTACAAACCCAGACACCCCAGTTGATTGGAGGACACCCGTCATCGACTACCTTACTCGAAGAGTGCCTAAGAGCCTTGAGCAAGCCAAAAAAACTTAAGAGGAGAGCATCTTGGTTCACACTAATTGGGGATGTCTTATCTTGTCAGTCGTTCTCTCGACCCCTTCTCAAATGTCTCAGCCCGGAAGATGCCGATTACGTTATAAGAGAGATCCACAAGAGTATTTATGGAAATCATATAGGGGGAGAACCCTAGCTCAAAAGGTACTACTTGTTGGGTATTTTTGGCCGACTCTACAGGTGGATATAGCTCGCCTACCCTATTAGAAGTATTAAAATCTCTCTCATTGCCTGGCTGAATTCTTGAAGACTTCTATAGTGGCTTGTCCATTTGATTAATGGGGCTTGAATATTGTTGGATATTTTCCCCAAGGACGACATCAAAGGATGTTTCTCTTAGTTGTCGTAGACTATTTTTCCAAGTGGGTAGAAACTGCCTATTAGCATGAATTACAGAAGGAGAAGTCATAAAGTTCCTATGGCAAAACATCGCGTGTCGATTCAGACTCCCCCATAAATTGATCTCTAACAACGGTCAACAGTTTCAGGATTGTCGCCTTAAAGAATGATGCTAATGACTAAGCATACAACAAACCTTTACTTCAATAGCATATTCCTAAAGCAATGGACAAGTCGAGATAGCGAACAAAGAGATAGTCAGAGGGCTAAAAATCAAACTAGACCACGTCCAAGGAAGTTTAGTGGACGAATTACCTAGTATCCTCTGGGTCTATCGAACCACCACTAGGGAAAGTACTCAAATGACATATTTTTATCTCATATGTGGGGGAGAAGTGGTGGTCTTGGTAGAAGTTGGTGACGAGTCCACTAGGAGAAGCACCTATAGAAGCGAGAATGACGACTTACGTCTCCTTGACTTGGACCTGATCACTGAAACCCGAGAAAAAGCTACAGTCTGACTAGATGCATATCGTCAATGGATGTGCCTCAACTACAACAAACGAGTCATCCCACACTCTTTCTAACTTGGTGATCTAGTTTGGAATAAGATAAAGCCAATAGGCGAGATAGGTAAGTTAGAACCTCAATGGGAGGGACCCTTCAAGGTCGTCAAGAAGCTTGACTCTAGTGCCTACTACCAAGCCAACGAAGAAGGGAAAAGACTGGACCAACTGTGGAGCGCTCGTCACTTGAAACCCTACAACTTATGAAACTCGTCTGATGCCCCATGGTCATTTTATTCTTTACATTGTCTTTTTTTCCCCTTTTTTATACATACTTTTTATCAAGAAACAAAAACCTCTTTTTTCCAGAGTAGTTCTCCTTGGTCTATAGTATCAACCTCTCCTTCTCATGGACGAGCATATATCATATGGCCTGTGTCATTTTCAGGGACCAAACTTTCCTGACTCAGACATAGTCGAGGTCGAGATCCACGGGTTACCGTATCAACCTCTCCCTTGTCAAGGACGAGCACATATCATATCATTTGCATTCTTTTCAAAGCCCAAACTCTCCTGACTCAAACATAGTCGGGGTCGAGATCCTTGAGTTATGGTATCAATCTCTCTCTTCTCAAGGACGAGTGCATGCCATATTTCCTACATCCTTTTTAAGGCCTAACTCCCCTGACTCAGACATAGTCGGGGTCGAAATCCTCGTGTTGCGATATCAACCTCTCTCTTCTTAGAGATGAGCACATATCGTATCGCCTATATGTTAGTGCATAATGCACTAAGTCAAACCTGTGTTTTGATATTGGCAAAAGGGTTCAAAAGTTAAGGGTTAATTGGTGTCTAACAAGGTTCTTGAGTGTACAGGAAAAGCCCTAGCGAAGGAATACTAGGCACTGGCGAAGGACTGCCAGAATGGACAAAGCCCTAGCGAAGGAATACTAGGCACTGGCGAAGGACTGCCAGAATGGACAAAGCCCTAGCGAAGGAATACTAGGCACTGGCGAAGGACTGCCAGAATGGACAAAGCCCTAGCGAAGGAATGCTAGGCACTGGCGAAGGACTGCCAGAAGAAAAGACCTAGCGAAGGGCTGCTAGGCACCAAGCGAAGGGCAGCTTGGTACCTCAAGACCTGGCGAAGGACTGCTGGGCAAAAGTCCAACTGGAGGAGCCGGTTGGCACCAGGTAAATTCTCCCGAGAGGAGTAGGTGAGGACGCGTTCCCCTTGAGGGAACATTAGGCGTCGGTTCGACCTAGGGCTCCATTTTGGAGACCAAAGTCAGAACCAAGACAGCTGAGGCTGTATAACCTATTATCTTATTGTTTTATTGTGTTTTGGACTAACCCTGGATGCAGGACCGAAGGAACGAGTGTCTGCAGCTCAGAGTGCCTCAAAGGAGTGAGGCAACAGCTGACCAGGGCGCCCGGAGTGTACCGGGCGCCCCCATGGTGAACACAAAACACAACAAGACAAGAAAGACTTCGACAGTACATACCCAGGGCGCCCCCGCTGTCCCGGGCGCCCCCATAGCGAACCAACTCAGCCGCGTCTGCGCTACACGCCCAGGGCGCCCCCGCTGTCCCGGGCACCCCCAGCCAGACTTACCGAGGAGAGCTCAGCGCTGCAGATAAGGCTTTGACCGGTCAATGCGGGCGCCCCGAGTCATCCGGGCGCCCCGGTCAAACCGGATCCCGAGGATAAGGGGATCAGACGGCGACCGAGCAACAACCGGATCTGCTGCCACGTGGGGGGGCGCCCCCGTCGACCAGGGCGCCCCCAGGCCCTATATAAAGGGCCCTCGACCTCCTTCTTCAGATCATCAATCACTGCGACACTTCTGCGCTCTTCTGCTTCCGCGACACGCTCCAGAAATCTTCCAACTCGAGCTGACGACGTCCCGCTGCTCCGAAACTTCGATCTACACCGGACGTCGGTAACGAAGAGCTGTATTTAAAGTTTACTAAACTGTTCTTGTTATTATCTTTCCTGTAAACTTTTACGAACTTATAGAATTGCCCGCAGAAAACGGTCAACGACCGTGGGCCTTGGAGTAGGAGTCGACCCAGGCTCCGAACCAAGTAAAACGACCGTGTTAGCGTTGTTTTTGCTCTGTTTTATTCCGCTGCGCACTTACTCTTTTTAAATCCGAACGAATTGCGACATTCACCCTCCCCCTCTCTCGCATTTCTCGATCCAACAAGTGGTATCAGAGCGGGGAATTCAAACTTGGTGCAACCACCAGTTTGAAAATTTTTCGGATTTCTTTCGTTTTTCTCTCTCAATTTTTTTTAAATTTTCGTTCGAATTTTTCTTTCAAGGTTGGTGCAACACCCCTTGAAATTATTTTTATTTCTTTTCTTCCCGCACTACTAATCCAAGACCAAGTCTTGGAATATTCTTGTTTTTTTTAATTTCAGAACAAATGGCCATCCAAGAAGGCTTTAGCACCGCCAGACCTCCACTTTTCAGTGGAGAAGACTTTCCTTACTGGAAAAGTCGAATGGAGGTCCACCTGAAAACCCAGGTGGATATGTGGATAATCATCCAGTCTGGACTGATGATTCCCACAAATGCTGATGGCGTACCACAAAACTACTCAGAGTGGGACACTGCCCTCAAACGCAAAATTGAAGCTGACGCCAAGGCAACTCAGACTCTTCAATGCGGACTGACAAAAGAGGAGCTGAACCGCGTAGGCCCATTCAACAGTGCCAAGGAGCTATGGGCTAAACTGATCGAGCTCCACGAAGGAACTTCAGATACAAGGATCAGCAAACGGGACCTGCTACTGAACAAGCTCTTCACTATCAAAATGGCAGATAACGAGACAGCAGCCCAGCTCCATGCCAGAATCCAGGAATTGATGAACGGTCTTCACGCAATAGGTCACCAGGTTCAAAACCGTGATCTTATAAGGTATGCCTTAAACGCGTTCCCTAGGACCACCTTGTGGGCATCTATGGTAGATGCATACAAGGTCTCTAGAGATCTTTCAAAAATTAAGTTAGATGAGTTATTCTCTGAACTTGAACTGCATGAACAAACTAACTGCAATTTGGCCGAGAAAAGTATAGCTTTCTTTGCAGGGAAAACAGGAAGAATGACTAAGAAGAAAACTCAAGTTGAACCCGAGTCTACCTCAGATTCAGAAACAGAAGATCAAGAAGAAGATCAATCTGAACTGGTCCGGCTAGCTCGAAGCTACTACAAAAAGTTGAAGAACCAAACCAACACACGGAGAACAAGCCGAAGAAAGGATGAACCAGCTGAACCAGCAACTGACAAACACAAGCCCAACGTAACCTGCTACGAATGCAAGAAGAAGGGTCACTACAAGACTGAGTGTCCAAGTCTAAAGGAGTCCAAAAAGACCAGAAAGAAGAAGGCACTCCAAGCAACCTGGGACGAGTCTTCCTCAGAAGAAGAAGAAGAAGCACCCCAGTCCAATCTTCTAGCCCTGACCGCTTCGGATCAAATCGAGACTGACTCAGACTCAGACCGGGACGACGGCAAGCTGACATTTTCCGACGACGGCGAAATAAGGGTAACGGGTTTTTCGAAATTACAATTGAATTCGCTTATTTCCTATCTATCCCGAGATTTGGCGAAAGCCAAACTCCGAATCGAGTCCCTCAGACAGGAAGTAAAACTCCTGAAAGAGGGAGCTGATTCTAAATCCTTAACTGAGAAACTTCAGGAAGGAACCCCTGATCAAGTTGAAAAACTTGAATCAGAGAATTCCTCCCTGAAAACTCAAGTTAAGGACTTAAGAACAGCTTTAGAACGATTCACTTCTGGTTCCAAGAATCTTGATCTGATTCTGGGAAAACAGAAGTCTGTTCTAAACCGATCCGGACTTGGCTATAGAACCAAATCTCGGCAAAGATCTTACTTTGCTGTACTGAACCAGTCAAGACCTAAGGTTCAGGCATGGGTGCCAAAACGGTGCCTGACTAAACCAACTGGTTCAAATCAATTTTGGATCCCCAAGGACAAGATTCACATCTTGCCTAACCCATACAGAGGCTTTAGTCCAGGGGGAGCCAAAATCAAAACAATTTTTATAATTAGATAATTTTTTTTAATTGATTGATTGTTTGTTTATTTAATTTTTGCAAATTTCCATGCTTAGATTTAAGGAATACTTAGATTTAAGGACTAGATTACTTGAAACTTGAAAACATAGTATTGGGAGGAGGTGAGATGATAGTACGTTGGGGAAACCAACTCTAATAAGGTCAAGTCTACTTGGTCTCTTTAGACTGGTGAAACCAGCCGAAGCTACCGATCCAAGACCCAAGCTAGTTAGACCAGAAAATGACCTAATTTAATTTGAAAATGAAATTTCATTAAAAGGCTTTGTCAAGGAAAGGGTGGATGATCCCATAAGGCTACGACCAAAGAAGGCCTTGTGCCTCGCCAAGACCTGGAAGCCAATTTCTGAAATTCAAATTCAAATTATCTTTTGTCAAATTCGAATCTAACTCAAATTTCAAATAATTATAGATTCTAATCTGTTTTCAAAACTTATTTCTTTTTCAAAAATCACTTAATCTATTTTTCAAAATTTCTAAACTTATTTGTTTTCAAATCTGTTTTCAAAACTAAAATAACATTTTCAAAATAAATTAAAATTCCTTTTCAAAATTAATTTTTACCCTCAAACCTGTCTCACAAAAACCTTAAGGTTAACGTGTTTGAAAACCCTAGACTGGGGTGAGACAGACTAGGAAGTGAAACTCAATTTGAGCTATCCCAACTCAAATTGGATCCAAATCACCGAAAATCCTTTATGTGTAGGAACATAAAGATTTGGACCAATGGATGTTAGATAGCGGATGCTCCAGACACATGACTGGAGACAAATTGAAGTTCACCAAACTCAAGTTCAAAAACCTGGGCTCAGTGGCATTTGGAAATAATGCTACACTCAAGGTAATTGGGTCAGGTAATATTGAACTTAAATCTAATTTCATTATTAAGAAAGTTCTATTGGTTGAAGACTTTAGTTTTAACCTACTTAGCATAAGTCAGTTATGTGACTCTGGTTATTTAGTTACCTTCAACAATTCTAACTACCTGATTAGAAATGCACAAGACTCAGAAATCATACTTAAGGGCACTAGGAAAAATAATGTATATACTATAAGTCTTCCCCTTATACCCAAATGCATGTTAACACAATTAGAACAATCAAAACTCTGGCATAGGAGATTAGGTCATTGCAATCTAAGAACTATCTCAAAAATTACCCAACTTGGCTTAATCAAAGGTGTCCCTAAAATTAAGAATAATGAAAACCTAATATGTGAATCCTGTAATCAAGGCAAACAAACCAAGTCTAGTCACAAATTGATCCAATCTGATCAAACCCAAACCACACTTGAGCTCCTACACCTTGACCTATTTGATTCACATGGAGCCAAGTCACTAAGTGGAAACCGATACTGCTTAGTGATAATTGATGACTACTCTAGGTTCACTTGGGTCAGGTTTCTAAAGACCAAAGATGAAACCCTGAACCTATTTAACAACTTTTGTAAATTGATTGAAAATCAAAATGATACCAAAATCAAAAGACTTAGGTCTGACCACGGGGGAGAATTCGAGAATCAAAGATTCGAAGAATTCTGTAAAGTAAATGGATATAAACACGAATTTTCGTGTCCTAGAACCCCCCAACAAAATGGCATAGTAGAAAGAAAGAATAGAACCTTACAGGAAGCTGCTAGGGCTATGCTCAATGAATTTGACCTACCTAACCACTACTGGGCAGAAGCAATTAGCACAGCTTGCTATATCCAAAATAGGATTCTGCTTAATAAAAGGTTAAATAAAACACCCTATGAACTTTACTACCATAGACTTCCAAACCTACACTATCTTAGAGTCTTTGGATGCAAAGTCCATATTCTTAATACCAAAGACTATCTTGGAAAATTCCAATCCAAGTCAAACCCAGGTATCTTTGTAGGGTACTCTACAACAAGTAGAGCTTATAGAGTCTACAACAAAATAACTAAGAAAATTGAAGAAACAACCAACTTAATATTTGATGAAGAAACTAACCCAAAATCTGATAATTCTGACTTAGCTTCACCAAATACTGATCAAGAAGATAACTCTGAAACCCTAACTGAACCCTTTAATGAATTAACAATTGAACCAAGTTCTGAATCAGTTGAACCAACCAATGAACCCAGAATTGAACCTATTGGACCAGCTGGACCTGAAGCTGAGCCAAGTACTAGAAAAACCAAGAAACCCAGACTCAGTCACCCAACTGACCAAATTGTAGGTGATCCAACCTTAGGAGTCAGAACTAGAGCTTCCTATAGAAATCTTAGTCAAATAGCCATGATTTCAAAGATTGAACCTAAGACTATTGAGGAAGCCCTACCTGATCCTGACTGGATCTTAGCCATGCAAGAAGAGCTAGCCCAATTTGAGAGAAACCAAGTCTGGGAGTTACTACCTAAACCTAAGGGCAAATCCGTAATTGACACTAAGTGGGTATTTAGGAATAAGTTAAACGATCAAGGTGAAATAGTCCGAAATAAAGCCCGCTTAGTAGCTAAGGGATTCAGTCAAGTAGAAGGGTTGGATTATGATGAAACCTATGCCCCTGTAGCTAGACTTGAGTCTATTAGGATGTTACTAGCCTTTGCATCCCATAAAGGATTTAAATTATACCAAATGGATGTAAAGTCAGCCTTCTTAAATGGGCTTATCAAGGAAGAAGTTTATGTAGGACAACCCCCAGGGTTTGAGGATATAGAAAAACCCGATCATGTCTACAAACTTAGTAAAGCCCTTTATGGACTAAAACAAGCACCCAGGGCGTGGTATGAAAGATTATCCAATTACCTGATCTCTAAAGAATTCAAACAAGGTCAAATTGACCCAACCTTGTTTGTTAAAATTTTAGAAAAGGATATATTTATTGCCTAAATTTACGTAGATGATATAATATTTGGATCAACTAACTCTAAATTTCTAAAAGAATTTGTAACAATAATGGAAAATGAGTTCGAAATGAGTTTAGTTGGGGAACTTAACTTTTTCCTAGGGTTACAAATCAAACAAACTAAGGATGGAAATTATGTACATCAATCTAAATATGCTAAAGAACTAATTAAGAAATTTAAAATGGATAACTCTAAAAGCATAAGTACTCCAATGGCCACAAATGTAAAAATAGATAGTGACCCTGACGGTAAACCAGTAGACTTAAAATTATACAGAAGTATGATAGGAAGTCTACTGTACCTTACAGCCAGCAGACCTGATATACTTTTCTCAGTAGGAATGTGTGCTAGGTACCAAACATGTGCTAAGGAAACTCACTTAGCAGCCCTAAAAAGAGTTTTAAGATATATTAAGGGCACCCTAAATGTAGGGATTTGGTACCCTAGAACTTCATCCTTTAAGTTATCAGGATACTCTGATTCTGACTATGCTGGTTGTAAATTAGATAGAAAAAGTACAAGTGGAAGCTGCCAACTCTTAGGAAACAGCTTAGTAAGTTGGTGCAGTAGAAAGCAACACTGTGTTGCGTTATCCACAACTGAAGCTGAATATGTAGCCCTAGGAGAATGTGTAGCTCAACTCTTATGGATGATGCACACTCTTAAAGACTTTCAGCTAGACTACAATCAGACCCAAGTCAATATTGACAATATTAGCTCAATTAACTTAACCAAAAACCCAATTCAACATTCTAGAACCAAACACATAGAAGTAAAACATCACTTTGTAAGAGATTACGTAGCTAGGGGTGAAATAGTCCTTAAGCATGTAGACTCCAAGTCCAACCTAGCTGACATATTCACTAAACCCCTACCTGAATCTGAGTTTAGCTCACTAAGAAGGCAGTTAGGGTTGTGCTTAGTAGAATAGAATCATTTTTTTTTTGCTTTAAATTGTTTCAAATTGATTTTAAAATGTCTTAAATTGATCTTAATTGATGTTTAAATGTCTTCTTTGTTAAAAATGTTTTACTTTGATTTTAAAATTTTTTTTACTTAGTTTTATTTCAAAAAAACTACCCCCTTCAAAACTAGGGTTTTCTTCGAAATGGAATTAGCCTAGGCTCTAACCCTAGAACTGCATGCACCTATAGACCTAGAAGCCAGCATCTCACAAGCACCTTAGGGTACCTTGAGTGATAACCTAGAAAGAGTTGAGATGCTTAGGTCTTTGCCTCAATTCAAGATGCTTTAAGTCAGTGCATCGGCAGTAATTGGGGCACTAAATGAACAGCAATCAGGTTAAGTGTCAAGTTTAGACAATCTAACTTGAACAATGCACTTAACTTGACTAACCCTAGCGAAAACTACTGTTTATAACAGTTAGTAAGTAGCTAAATGGGTTAGACAGGTCCCTAAAAGATTTAACCAGACTTAGGTCCTAGTTTGTTTCAGTACAGCAAATGCTTTATTTAATTATTGCAAATATTTCTTCTGCATTTTTTTTATTTTTTTTGATATATGTCAAAGGGGGAGAGGTGGAAAGGAAAGAGGGAACCCAAAAAGTTTTTTTTTTAATGTTTTCCTTTATTCAAAAAGTTTAACATCAAAGTTAGAAATTCAAAGCTCAAATTTATCCTGTAAAAATTTCTAAGCTTAAAGCTTAATTTTTTGCTTAAAATTTCTAACTCTGAAGTGTTATTAATTTTTGCTCAAAATTATTCCCTGAAAAGTTTTCTAAATCTGAAAAAGTTTTCCAAGTCTCGAATCTTTCTAAGTATGAATTTTTAAAGCCTGAATTTTTTTTTGTGCTTAAAAACAAGAGTTTTCAAAAACTAAAAAGTCTAAGTTTAAAAAAGTTTTCCTAAACTCAAAATTTGCTAAAATATGAAAACTTCTTCAAACTTAGAACATTTTTCTGAAAAACTCAGCCAATACTTAAAGTCTTTCTATGATAAAAAGTATTTAAACTAAAACCACCTATTTTTGAAAAACCCTAGGGGGAGATTTCTTCCAGGGGGAGGGAATCTAACTTAGGATTTCATTTTAGCATTTTTTCCTTAACTTTTTGAACTAGGTTGCCATATATCAAAAAGGGGGAGATTGTTGGTGCAGAATGCACCAAGTCAAACCTGTGTTTTGATATTGGCAAAAGGGTTCAAAAGTTAAGGGTTAATTGGTGTCTAACAAGGTTCTTGAGTGTACAGGAAAAGCCCTAGCGAAGGAATACTAGGCACTGGCGAAGGACTGCCAAAATGGACAAAGCCCTAGCGAAGGAATACTAGGCACTGGCGAAGGACTGCCAGAATGGACAAAGCCCTAGCGAAGGAATACTAGGCACTGGCGAAGGACTGCCAGAATGGACAAAGCCCTAGCGAAGGAATGCTAGGCACTGGCGAAGGACTGCCAGAAGAAAAGACCTAGCGAAGGGCTGCTAGGCACCAAGCGAAGGGCAGCTTGGTACCTCAAGACCTGGCGAAGGACTGCTGGGCAAAAGTCCAACTGGAGGAGCCGGTTGGCACCAGGTAAATTCTCCCGAGAGGAGTAGGTGAGGACGTGTTCCCCTTGAGGGAACATTAGGCGTCGGTTCGACCTAGGGCTCCATTTTGGAGACCAAAGTCAGAACCAAGACAGCTGAGGCTGTATAACCTATTATCTTATTGTTTTATTGTGTTTTGGACTAACCCTGGATGCAGGACCGAAGGAACGAGTGTCTGCAGCTCAGAGTGCCTCAAAGGAGTGAGGCAACAGCTGACCAGGGCGCCCGGAGTGTACCGGGCGCCCCCATGGTGAACACAAAACACAACAAGACAAGAAAGACTTCGACAGTACATACCCAGGGCGCCCCCGCTGTCCCGGGCACCCCCAGCCAGACTTACCGAGGAGAGCTCAGCGCTGCAGATAAGGCTTTGACCGGTCAATGCGGGCGCCCCGAGTCATCCGGGCGCCCCGGTCAAACCGGATCCCGAGGATAAGGGGATCAGACGGCGACCGAGCAACAACCGGATCTGCTGCCACGTGGGGGGGCGCCCCCGTCGACCAGGGCGCCCCCAGGCCCTATATAAAGGGCCCTCGACCTCCTTCTTCAGATCATCAATCACTGCGACACTTCTGCGCTCTTCTGCTTCCGCGACACGCTCCAGAAATCTTCCAACTCGAGCTGACGACGTCCCGCTGCTCCGAAACTTCGATCTACACCGGACGTCGGTAACGAAGAGCTGTATTTAAAGTTTACTAAACTGTTCTTGTTATTATCTTTCCTGTAAACTTTTACGAACTTATAGAATTGCCCGCAGAAAACGGTCAACGACCGTGGGCCTTGGAGTAGGAGTTGACCCAGGCTCCGAACCAAGTAAAACGACCGTGTTAGCGTTGTTTTTGCTCTGTTTTATTCCGCTGCGCACTTACTCTTTTTAAATCCGAACGAATTGCGACATTCACCCCCCCCCTCTCTCGCATTTCTCGATCCAACACTATATCCTTTTCAGGGCCCAAATTGTCCTGACTAGAAAATAGCCAGGGTCGAGATCCTTGGATTGCGGTATCAATCTCTCCCTCCTCAGAGACAAGCATATACCGTATCACCTACGTTCTTTTCATAACACAAACTCCCCCAGCTCGGACATAATCGAGGCGGAGATCCTCAGATTGTGGTATCAATCTCTCCCTCCTTAGGAACGAGCACATGTCGTATCACTTGTGTCCTTTTTATGATCGAAACTCCACCCACTTAGACAGTCAGGGCGAAAGTTGAACCATTATCCAACCAAACGCTCTACTCGAACAATTACTAAAGAGAACAAAACACAACCAGTGACGACGACATCTTTTCATACATAAAAGATGAGATATTATATTCACAAAACAAAAAAGTAAACATAAGATAAAGCTAGAAGTCGACCACTTCTTCGTCCGAGAGTTTGTCAGTGATCTTGGATATGGATATGACTGGTTGAGATTGATAGGGGAGCATTCAACAGCTGCTTTAGGGTACCTTCCACCCCATAGCTCACCAGACAGAGGAAAGCGGGTGCTAACCATATTATAGAATTCCTCGAAAGAAAGGAATTCCTTCCTCTTAATGACCAAGCATTTCCCTCCTCCCCGGCCTGGTACTCCTGGAACATAGCCATTCGATTCTCTAATTGGCCTCGCTGAGCTCTGAGGGCTACTTGTAGCTTGATGTTAGCAGCCCGGAGACTCTCCATCTCAGCCATAGTCGTCTTCATCTCCTAGCGAAGAACCTCCAAACTCATTGGAGTGGACCTTTGAAAGAGCCTGGGCAGACTCAACATCCCTATTTTTTTTTTCAACATCCCTGTTGAATGCCTCTCGAATAGAATACGGCTCATCCTCCAAGGCAGCCAACACCATCTCCTTCTCCTCATGAGCAACCCCTAGATCCTGCAACCTACTCTTCACCACAACTCGGTGAGACTCTACCTCCTCCCGAGTGGGACCCAACTCCACCTCCATGAGCTAAGATCTCTAGAAGATGGCCTTCGACTCTCCTAAGGTTGCCTGTTTGCCAGTCTTCGCTGCAACCCACCGCTTAATCTGCTCCTCCACCTCAACCTGCAATTGCTTCACCTTCCAATGTTTCTTCTTGTTCTCCAATTCCAAGGTCTTGATCTGTTCCGTGAGTGAGTCGATCTGGTTTTCTTACCAGTTCAAGTTATACTTGTCTTGGACCGTACCCACCACATTACCGATTGAGTTTTCACAACCAAAGAATCTCCGACATGGACGATGTAGGGTCCTCCACCATCTTGGTAAATCATGATAATTACATTTTCAATGAGGTGATCTTGGTGGTGGCGCTAGACAATCGGGTTGATAGCACGACAACTTGATCCCGGAGTTCTCAGCGACCCTGCCATATCTCAGGGAATCTGTGATTGAAAACTATCATGTTGGACATGTTGGGTTCTCTCGGCACATGACAATAAAAACGCAGCGGAAACAAGAACCCACGAGCGATCCATGCGAAAGAAAACTCGTACAAAGCTATCTATCTAATAGATTTATCTACTGTTTATACCTTTGAAGCGTGCCCTTCGATTATCCCGCTCGTCCAAGATGCGCCGGATCTCTTGCACGTTCAAACGTCCGTGCCTCTATTCGTATCCACACGGACACGATCTCTCAACTTCGGGAGAACTACCTTAGTTGTGCTAGCAACTTGAGGTAGCTCGAAAACACCAAGAACCTTACAGTAAGGTTTCGACCAAGAGTGGGGAAGAGGAAGGAGAGAGGAAGGGAAGGGGAAAAGCTAAGGCAAGAAGAAGACATCATCCAAAGTCACAAGACCCTCTTTTATAATCATCCCATGAATATGAAGAGGTTTGTGTCTCTTTGGCTTCCCAATAAAGAGCACATCTTTTCATGTGACTCTTTATCATTTCCCATGCAAGAAAAGAATCTTTTCATCCAATGAAAAGAGATTTTTCTCTTTCCTTCATGCAACTCCGACCGGGCCTCTCGTGCTTCCGACTCGGTCTCCCGAGTGGCGAGCTCCCGACCCAGTTTGCCGAGCTCCGACCCAGTCGGCCGAGCTCGGCCCGCCGAGCTCCGACTTTGGCTCGGTCGAGCTCCGACTCGGCCCGCCGAGCTCCGACTCGGCCCGCCGAGTTCCCGACTCGAGACCCCCCCGAACTGACCTCTCGAGTTCCTAACTCGGGCTCAGGTCTCCCGAGTTCCCAACTCGGGCTCAGATTTGCCGAATAGATTTCCCGAAGCATTGTGTCCTTTGTGTGTGACCCAATAGGTTCTCGTGACGTTGGCAATGCGCCTAAACACTTTAGACACATAAGCAATGAGCGGCATCTAACAATGTATCATTGCTACCCAAGTAACAAGAAAAGTCGAGATCCGACTAAACCTCCGTGACTATGATAATGTATGACCTTGTCCTTCTATCCTTGATATCTAGATTGACTAATGAGGCATAGACCGTGTCATCCTCAATCAATCTTGTGTTTCTTGATCCCCGAGTAGACTCACTCAAACAAATGAGCTCAATATCTCATACTGACTCATTTGAGCATGGTCATGCGTTTTAGTAGTCCTACTCGATCAAGGGGCCCACAGATATCACTCCCGTCATATGGGAGGGATAGATCCCATCTACATCACTCACATCCGTCCGCATAATTCATTACATACCCAGTGATCGCCTTTATAGTCCACCCTGTTATGGGTGACGTTTGACGATACCAAAGTACATAACTCCTTATGTAGGGAACCGTAGTGACTTCAGGTCTAAGGACTATTCATACCAATAGTCACATGAGAAAGTCTATAACACTCATATGACAATCTATGAAACTTTCTCATGGCGGGTCATTCAGTACACATTCTCCAATGTATACCTATGTATCAACTTGATATCACATATCCATGACTTGTGAGCTCAAGTCATCAGTTGACCTACATGCTAGTCTCCATACATTAATATTGTCCCTGAATATTAATGCTTGACTAGGAATAATTTAGTGAAGTGTTCTCTACATTATTTCACTATCGATTCAACCAATCGATATAATGTAGATAAGAACCTACTACACAAGGACATTATTATACTTAGTTATTCGGCACAGAATACAAAGTAAGTATAATAACCAAACATGCCTTTATAAGTAATAGAATATGATACAAAATGTCTCTAGACAATCATCACATAATTGGCTCTAGGGCTCCTACTAACAGGACATGTGCTTGACCCTCATCCACATCAACTCCTCCAGGAGGGCCTGCATAGGAAGACTCACCGTGGCAACCTCTCCATCCTTCCACTAGGCAATCACGGGCCCCAGAAGGATAAACTCCAACTGAAATTCGCAAGATGAATTCGGAGGAGGCAGAGGCTCATCATCAAGGAAGTGAAAGGGGACCGCCGTGACCTTCTCCCAAGTGACCAAAAAGGTGAGTCCCAAAGGGGAGGGCGCATTGGTTCCAGGGGCCTCCGCTTGGGGACAAGGAATTAGAACGGGCATCGGAGGCTATACGGGGAGTGACTGAGGGTGTCCCCCACAACATCTCCTCTGTCATGAGTGACGAACTCCTCGGAAGCACAATGCATGGAGGCGAAGTATGTTGATGCAGTCTGGCCTTGATTGTTGTTTTGGTGTTGACACCGATTTAAGTTTAGGTTGATGATTATTGATTATGATTAAGCCCTGATCGGGGATCAGGCATGGTATTGAAAATCCTAGTCTGGAGGGCTAGGTGTTGGAAAATCCTAACCTGGAGGTTAGGTGTTGAAAATCCTAGCTTGGAGGGCTAGGTGTATGAAAAGTCCTAATTCGGAAGAGGTGGGTGAAAAGTCCTAGCTTGGAGGGCTAGGTGAAAAGTCTTAACTTGGAGGGTTAGGTGCAAATTCCCATCTTGGAGAATTAGGTGAAAAAGTCCTGGCTTGGAGGGTCAGGTCCTAGCTTGGAGGGCTAGGTTTGGAAAGTCCTAATCCGGAAGAGTTGGGTGAAAAGTCCTAGCTTGGAGGGCTAGGTGAAAAGTCCTAGCTTGGAGGGCTAGGTGAAAAGTCCTAACTTGGAGGGTTAGGTGCAAATTCCCAACTTGAAGGGTTAGGTGAAAAATCCTTAGCTTGGAGGGCTAAGGTGGAAGAGAACTTAGCTTGGAGGGCTAAGTTTACGTCCCTGGATCGGTCTGGTGATCGGTCAGGGAAGCTGGCACGCTGCCCTGTTGTGGATCGGTCTGGTGACCGATCCAGCAACGACTGATCGGTCTGGTGACCGATCAGGGAGCACACAGTGAGGTTGGGAACCTACTGTACTGCTCCTGATCGATCCGGTGACCGATCAGGGAGTGTGTGTTTCACCTACTGCTTGGCTCCTGATCGGTCGGGTGACCGATCAGGAAGCGAACAGTTGAGGTTGAGTTCCCTTGCTGATCTGAACCTGATCGGTCTGAAGACCGATCAGGATCACTGTGCAGATCGTTCCGGAGAACGATCTAGCATCGCAGGTTCCTCACTATGATCGATCAGGCTCTAGCCTGATCGGTATGGTCATGATCTGATCGGTCTGGTGACTGATCAGGAGGTCTGGACTGTGAAGCTCAGAAATCGCCCAAGAAAGGGGTGGATCGTTCGGGTGATCGATCCACAACCTGGGATCGGTCTGGTGATCGATCCAGGAGAAGTCACAAAGAAATCGCGATTTCTAATTGAGCGTTGGGGACCGATCAGGACGGAGCCTGATCGGTCTGGACCTAGCCTGATCGGTCTGGTGACCGATCAGGAGTCGCTCTGATCGGTCGGGTGACCGATCACTTTAATTCAAATTGCACTGTCAGACGCTCTAATCGCGTCTGACCGTATCCGATTCGCTGATGTTTGCCTCTGATATTTGATTTACTGTGTGATATACTGCTCTAACAGTCTGATTAAGCTGCAGGTGACAGGGGAGGATTCAAACACTCAAGGAGAAGTCAATGGAGGCTTTCCTTGGAGCAAGTTTGTCCATTTCTCATCTCAGGTTGCAATGGCTGGAGCTGCAGGACTAAAGCCGCTGACTGAAGCTTGGCTGAGGGAGCTCAGGAAGTTCAGTAAGGGTTCAGTGGTGGCTGGCATTGGCAGTGAGGCAGCTGGAGGCTGCTGGAGATGAGGTCACTTGATGCTTAGTGGAGAAACAAAAGGGACGAGAGACAGCTTCGGTGAAGCAGAATTCTACAGCTTGTGTTTTGAGTTCTTGCCGCCCTAAGTTCTCCACAACTGCTTGCTGTGTTCTTGAAGTTTCCATCATTCTGAGCAAGTGATCGAGAAGCAATCATCCATTACTTGAGTGCTTGAAGGAGAGAACAAGGAGCTGGGAGTCCGACAGTGGGAAGACACGAAGAAGGGTTCTTGCGTGAGATCACCACTGGGTGGAGCTCAGGGAAGCTTGCTGTGTTCTTGTCTTTGCTGAGTGCTTGAGTAAGATCCTTCTTGTTGTTTCATTGAGCTTAAACATTTATCTGTGATTGAAACGCTGTGGAGAGATTTCTCCACCGAGAAGGAGGTTGCTTCATATCCGGTGATAATCGGGGCTTGATCTGCCGACGATCAAGGGATCGCCCACCTTAAGGGCACGCCAAGGAGTAGGGGCAAGTTATCCCCGAACCTTGTAAATTCTCCTGTTAGCGATCTTGTTAATCTTGCTAGTTAGTTGTCTGTTTTAGTTTCTGCACTTTCTGTTTTCCATACTTCCGCTGTGCTACTAACAACTTCAAGTGCAAAAACTTGCTAACTTCTTGAAGTGAAAAGTGATTGGTTATATTCACCCCCCCCCCTCTCTAGCCATCCCGTTTCCAACAAAGTAGACACCCAAGCTTTGGGGGGGGGGGGGGGGGGGGGTAGACAGACGAGGTGACATCGGAGGAAAACGTCACCTCTTCTTGGATATCCGAAGGGGTGTGTTGGACTCCTCCGAAGAGCCTTGTCCTCGATAGATAAAGGAGGCGGGAGGGTGAAAGAACCCGCCGTCTCAGCAGTGGGAGTAGTTGAGACCCCAAAATCTACAACTTCGCTAGTAGATGGTGGAGGAGGGACCACTGAGGTCATGACCTCCCTAGTCAGGTCAATGATCTCCACACCTCGAGCCTTCAGTCAACCTCCGACAGTCTGGCGACTCGGTTCAGTGTTACCTTCAGAATGGTCTCTACTACACAAAAACCCTCAAACATGCATTAATATCATCACGATAACAAAAGTCTTACCAAATGAGGATTATAGAGGAGTCGGGATGGGGCTCAACTCGAATAGATACAACAAGTCTTCTTCAAGGAGAGAATTATTGTTGAAGGATAAGTCTCGTAATTTGTCAGAAGCATAAGGGTAACCCCACTCGATGGATATCCTTCAAAGGGGGTGTAAACAGCAGCTCACGTTGCCACCGAGTAGGCCAGGACAAGGGGCTCAAACATAAAAAAAAAACTAGGGTTTCCAACTCTTATGAAATGAAGGAAGACCGTTCTACAACCCCTGACTAGCCCTAGAAGAGAAGAAAAATACTCAGCCCTCCATCCTCTTTGGGTAGAAGAAGTAATAAAATATTCGATGGGGCAGGGAAATACGATACAAACGAAACAGAATAACCATCCCTGTGAGAATACGAAAGGAGTTAAAACCTAACTGGGATAAGGGAATGTGGAAAATGGGATACCTCGCTGAAGAAAGGATGGATACGAAAGTGTAATCCACTCAAAAGGTGGCTCTGGAAAAAAGTCACACATCCGGGGAGGACGGTCTGGACAGTCATTCCCATTAGGAAGTATCAAAGCATGGTTGATTGGAATCTTATAATCCAACCTCAATCTTTCTAGGGCAACGCTACTAAAACTAGATTCTACTGACCTATACCAAGGGTATCTCTTAAACAAGAACTTATGCTAATAATGAAGGATGAAGGGAGAATGAAGACTAACTCGAAGAGAAAATGAAGGAAGAAAGCTTACGCTAGGAAGGTAATGGAAAAAGTTAATGAAGACAATGAAAGAATGACAGACACACAAAGTCAAGATAACACGAATAAAAGAAGCATCCCCAGTGCAATCCTACTTATATCCTAGGGCAATCAATCCCCATCTTCAGATCTTAAAATTTTGAGCAGAGAGAGGCCAGGACAGTCACCCGATCTCAAACCGAGAATCCCACCAACCCCTAGCAATCATGATATCGAGGAATGTGTTGGATCGAGAGAATACGATAGTGGGGGGGGGGGGGTGAATATCGTAAAACCATTTCGGATTATAAGATAGAGAATGCACAACGGAAATTAAAACAACAAACGCGAACACAAGGTTTTTTACTTGGTTCGGAGTCGCGGTCGGCTCCTACTCCAAGGCCCACGGTCCTTGACCGTTTACTGTGGGCAATTCTATAATGCGCAAAGTTTTACAGAAAGTTGTACAGTAGTATTGCAGTAAAAACAAAAATCTAACTTTTCGTTATCGACGCCCGGTGTGGATCGTTCTTCGGTGCGTAGGGTCGTCGTCGGCGCTAGAACCTCGAGATCGGAAGTTTCTGGAGCAGAGCGCTTGAGCGAAGAGTGTTGAGACGTTGGAAAAGTGTGTTTTGAAGCATTGGGGCTCGAGCCCCTTTTATAGTGCACCTGGGGGCGCCCGGGACGCTGGGGGCGCTCGTCTGGGGGCGCCCGGGACGCTGGGGGCGCCCTCCACGTGTCTCTCATCCACAAACCTTCATCCGGAACTCGGTCAACCCTTATCCCTCCAGGATCGGGCTCGAGGTTTGACGGGGGCGCCTGGGACACAGAGGGCACCCTGCTTGACTTGGTCTTGCTGGCTTCTCGGCTAACTTCAATCCAATTGCTTCGTTGGCTTCGACCCAGGGCACCCGAGGCATCCGGGGCGCCCGGACCACGGGGGCGCCCGGGAGCTTGGGGGCGCCTGGCCCAGTGAGCTTCCGAAGCGTTTTCTTGCTCGACTCATGTTTGGCTTTGACCTTGGGCACCCAGGACCTCCCGGGCGCCTGACCCAACTGCTGCCCCTCTCCTTTGGGGCGTTCTGAGCTGCAGAAACTCGTTCCTTCGGTCCTGCATCCAGGGTTAGTATCAAACAAAACAAAGCAAGAATGTTAGTGAATTTTACAGTCGTAGCTGTCTTGGTTCTGACTTTGGGTCTCCAAAATGGAACCCTAGGTCGAACCGACGCCTACTGTTCCCTCGACGGGGAACGCGTCCTCACCTACTCCTCTCATGAGAATTTACCTATTGCCAACCGGCTCCTCCGGTTGGACTTTTGCCCGGCAGTCCTTCGCCAGGTGCCTAACAGTCCTTCGCCAGGTCTTCGTTACCAAGCAGTCCTTCGCCTGGTGCCTAGCAATCCTTCGCCAGGTCTTCGGTACCAAGCAGTCCTTCGCCTGGTGCTTAGCAGTCCTTCGCTAGGTCTTAGACTCCTAGCAGTCCTTCGCTAGGTGCCAGCAGCCCTTCGCCAGGTCTTAGGGTTTCGATGCCTAGCAGTCCTTCGCTAGGTGCCCAGCTGCCCTTCGCTAGGACTTCTTTCTGCACACTTGAGTAACATCGTTAGATCACAAATAGTACTTAACTTTGAATCCTTTGCCAATATCAAAACAAGGTTCGATATGGTGTTTCCTGCACCAACAATCTCTCCCTTTTTGATTTATGGCAACACAATTCAAAGTTAAGTAAAAATTATAACAGTTTAAGCAAGACAGTTAAGACCAAATGAATTTGAGCAGGGTAAAAGAACCAGTGTAGTTTTGAACTGTAAAACAAATTTATTTAAAAATTATGATAGTTTAAGCAAGACAGTAAAATTATAACAGTTTAAGCAAGATAGTTAAGACCAAATGAATTTGAGCAGGGTAAAAGAACCAGTGTAGTTTTGAACTGTAAAAAATTTTATTTTCCCTTTTCCATGCAACCTAGAAGTATTGTGTTATAAAATACTAAACTTTGACCTTTCCTCCCCCTTTGACATATATCAAAAAAGATATTCATGGATGAACAAAATATCTAAGAGGGATTTTTGAGTTTTTCCAAAATAACTTTAAGTAATGGATTTCACAACTTCCCAAAAACATAGTTGTCAAGAAAAACTTTAAGTAATGGATTTCATAATTTCCGAAAAAAATGATGTTCAAAGTAATGGATGTTTTGAAAATGCATGAAGCTCCCTCTTAATGTGACAACTCTTCTCCTTATATTTTAGAATATTTAAAAAAACTTGCAAAAGCTTGCAACATAATTTTCAAGAAAAACTTAACAGTAGCTTACTTAGCCAACATTTTAAAAATTTCAACTTTTGCACACGTAGAAAAATTCCTTGGAACATATTTTGTGCATTTAAAACTAAAAAAATCTTTAAATGGACAAGTTTTTGCCAAAACAAAGATTTGTTTACTAAGAAAACTTTACTTAGAAACATTTGCCCAAAAATTTCCAAAGGTTTTGCTCAGACAAACTTTGTTTACCAAGGAAAATTTTACTTAGGAATAAAACTATTTTAAAAATAAATGCACTTAGACAATTTTAAAGTTCTTTAGAAATTTGAAAGTACTTTGAAAAATGCTTAGATCAATTTTAAAGCACTTAGAAGTACTTAGCTTTTTGTGAACACGAGATAAAAAAATTTCTCTCTCTTTTCTATTTCTCTCCCCCTTGGCCATATATCAATAAGGAGCTTTTGAAAGAAGATTTAAGAAAGAAATGTGTGTATCAGAGCTTATGAGTTTTAAAAAAATACTTAGTATAATTCTGAAAGTATAGCAGCAGCTTAAATTGTACCAAAGAAAAACTCTACTTTGAAAAGTATTGTGAATTTAAAAAAAATATTTTGTATTTATAAGCAAGTTTTTAGAAAATTCACACACTTAGAATATTATTACCTTAGAAAAACTTTCATTTAGAAAAGATTTTTCGAAAGATTGCTCTCATAAAAATATTTTTACTTAACAAATAGTACATTTGGAAGAATACTTTAAAAAAATGTTATGCAAAAGAAAATTTGAAACACATTTTCACTTTGAAAAAGATTGAAAAAATTGTTCTTTGAAACATGTTTAGTATTGCACTTTAAAAAAATATTCGTACTTTGTAAACATTAGTGCTTTGAAACAGTATTAGTACTTTTGAAGGATGTTATGCATTTTTGAAAAATATAAGTACTAATAAGTACTCTTGAATAATGATATTTTGAAAATATAATACTTTACTTGTCTTGGTTTCTTTTCCAGTCTGACACAATCCTAGTAAACATTGTTAACTACAAGGACATTTCCTTAAGTGTCCTGGAAATTCTCCAAACTTAAGTAAATATAAAGAGTATTTCAAAACAAGTTAATAAGCCACAATAGTTTTGAAAAATAGTATTTTGAAAGATAAATTACTTATACTTTCAACAGGATTTAGAAAATGTAGTGCATGAAAATATATTATTTTGAAATGTTTAGTAACTCTTTTAATATGAACTCCCCCTAAACTTGACCCAGTCCTAGGAAGCTTGTTGACCACAAGTCCTCTTCCTCTGAGTCCTTACAATTTGGTTCAGATCAAAAGAATTATCTAATAATTCCAAAAAGTAATTGTCAGAATTTTTTTTTGAAAAATAATATTCAGATAGTTTTCTTTTAGACTCCCCCTAAGTTTGACACATCCTAAGAGTCCTTGTTGATCATGAAGAAGATCTCCTCTGTGTCTTTAGGGTTTATCAATATTAAAAGAACATTTTTGAACAACCTTTTGAGTATGATAATTTTCAAGGAGATAGATTTTTGAAAAACTCAATTTGGAATAATAACACAGTTTTAAAATATGATAATAATTCTTCAAAGAGATAGTAATATACCAAGGTTTTTGAACCAATTTTTGGAAACCTTATTTTGAAATGTTAATAAGGTTTTTGAAAAATCTAAATTTTTCGAAAAAGAAACAAAAAACTCCCCCTGTATCTGACACTGTCTTACTTTATCTAAGTACCTTAAGGAACTTCAGTGTTGACCAGGTTTGACTATGTTGACTAGGGTTTGACTAATCAATGACTAAATCAGAACAAACCCTAGACTCTATTTATTGTGATATTTGACATGAAAAATTAAAAAAATGTTAGGAATGAAAAAGTAAGGTACAATACAATAAATTAAAAAAATAGAGGTAAGTTTGAATAACTTTTGCAAACCTTTTTTTTTAAAAGGATAGTGAATCATACTTTTAGGTCCTAGATATCTCACCCAGTTTTACGTGATCAAACATGTTAACCTTATGAGTTTTGTGAGATAAATATTTTAATTTTGAGAAAACTGGTTAATTTTATTTTGAAAGATCATAATTAATTTTGAAAAGTTAAATTAATTTTGAAAATAATTAGTTTTGAATTTATTTTGAAAAAGAATATTTGAATCTAAGATTAACTGAAAATTTGTGTTAGATTCGAATTTAACAAAGAGTAAATTGAATTTGAATTTCAAAAATTGGCTTCCAGGTCTTGGCGAGGCACAATGCCTTCTTTGGCCGTAGCCTTATTGGATCATCAACCCTTTCCTAGACAAAGTCTTTTAGTGAAATTTCATCTTCAAAATTTCTTTTTGATAAATTCTGGTCTAACTAGTTTGGGTCTTGGATTGGTAGCTTCGGCTAGTTCAAGTTTCAGTTAATTGGTTTAGTCCTTAAACTAATCAATCCTAATTTTAAGCAAAAAACAAAATAAGCAAACATGACAAAAATGATCTAAGTTATATCATAATTGAAATAAAATTCTGAATTTTTAAAATCAGCATGGTTGTAAATTAAGTTTTCTAACGTATTAACCTTAACTAATTTATACGAAATAATTATGTTATTTGAAATAAGTATTGGATTTTCAAATATTGAGAACTTACCTTTCCCGATCGTTTGTCCAGTACTCTTGTAATGATCACGAGCTAATCGGACCAATTTGGGTCGATCTCCTTCATTATCTTTTGATTCCGAGTCTGAGTCGGACTCGGGTACAGGTTGAAGCTTCTTCTTTGGTGGTTCTCTTGGAGCTTTCCTTGCACTAAAAATTACACCTTCCTCGACCATTACAGTATCTGTTTGATTATTTAATTGTAATTCAAAAAAAGATTCGAAATTGGTTACCATTTTTGTATCAGTCAATTCGTCTTCTGACTCTGGCTCGAATTCACAGTCAGGTATGGATTCTTTCTCATCTTCTGATCCGGAGTCAAAGATCTCAATGCCAGAGCTCTCTTCGTGTAGATCGATTAGTTTTTTCCATATTTCTCTGGCACATCTGAATGGACCTACTAGTTTGAATTGCTCCTTGGTTAGGCCACATTGTAGGATTGCAGTTGCCCTTGCATCGGTCTCGATTTGACTGAGAGTTTGTTCATCCAGTTTTTCCCACTCGATTGACAACTCATCTTCTATGGGAAAAGAGAATCCCGTTTGGATGATCCGCCATAAGTCCATGTGGGCCTTCAGAAGGGACTCCATTTGACTTCTCCAGGTTCTGAAGTTCTCGCCAGAGAATAGAGGCGGACGAATACTGTTCCATTCTTGATTGGCCATTAAAGATAAATCTTGCACACAAAAAGAAAAAATAGAAATGTACCAAGACTTGGTCTTGGATTAGTAGTGCGGGAGAAGGGAAAGAAAATAGCCCAAAATAAATATTGCACGGATTTCGAGGCAGAATAATAATAAAAGGTTTGAGACAAATCTTTAGAAAATGAATATTCTGATTAATGAAAATCAATAAGATTTAAAAGAGATTGTATGAATTGAGGTAGCACGAATTTCGAGAAAAAATATTAAAATAATAATAAAAAAATTTATGACAAATTTTTAAAAATTGTTCGTTTTATCAATTCCGACTTATGGTAAAAAAATAAGAATTTAAAATTGAAAAAAGGCGTAAGAATATTTTAAACCCACCTACAGATATTATTTATTTGAAATAAAATACGAAAAAGATCGAGTGGTGTTGCACCAACCTCGATTAACAAAAAAAAATATAAATCCGAAAAAAATGCTCAACTGGTGGTTGCACCAGGTTTGAGCCACCCCGCTCTGATACCACTTGTTGGATCGAGAGAATACGATAGAGGGGGGCCGGTGAATATCGTAAAACCGTTTCGGATTATAAGATAGAGAATGCACAGCGGAAATTAAAACAACAAACGCGAACACAAGGTTTTTTACTTGGTTCGGAGTCGCGGTCGGCTCCTACTCCAAGGCCCACAGTCCTTGACCGTTTACTGCGGGCAATTCTATAATGCGCAAAGTTTTACAGAAAATTGTGCAGTAGTATTGCAGTAAAAACAAAAATCTAACTTTTCGTTATCGACGCCCGGTGTGAATCGTTCTTCAGTGCGTAGGGTCGTCGTCGGCACTAGAACCTCGAGATCAGAAGTTTCTGGAGCAGAGCGCTTGAGCGAAGAGTGTTGAGACGTTGGAAAAGTGTGTTTTGAAGCCTTGGGGGTCGAGCCCCTTTTATAGTGCACCTGGGGGCGCCCGGGACGCTGGGGGCGCCCGGGACGCTGGGGGCGCCCTCCACGTGTCTATCGATCCGTAAATCTTCATCCGGAACTCGGTCAGCCCTTATCCCTCCAAGATCGGGCTCGAGGTTTGACGGAGGCGCCCGGGACACAGAGGGTGCCCTGCTTGACTTGGTCTTGCTGGCTTCTCGGCTAACTTCAATCCAATTGCTTCGTTGGCTTGGACCCAGGGCGCCCGAGGCATCCGGGGCGCTCGAGACCACGGGGGTGCCCGGGAGCTTGGGGGCGCCTGGCCGAGTGAGCTTCCGAAGCGTTTTCTTGCTCGACTCATGTTTGGCTTTGACCGTGGGCGCCCGGGACCTCCCGGAAGCCTGACCCAGCTGCTGCCCCTCTCCTTTGGGGCGTTCTGAGCTGCAGAAACCCGTTCATTCGGTTCTGCATCAAGGGTTAGTACCAAACAAAACAAAGCAAGAATGTTAGTGAATTTTACAGCCGTAGCTGTCTTGGTTCTGACTTTGGATCTCCAAAATGGAACCTTAGGTCGAACCGACGCCTACTGTTCCCTCGACGGGGAACGCGTCCTCACCTACTCCTCTCAGGAGAATTTATCTGTTGCCAACCGGCTCCTCCGGTTGGACTTTTGCCCGGCAGTCCTTCGCCAGGTGCCTAGCAGTCCTTCGCCAGGTCTTCGTTACCAAGCAGTCCTTCGCCTGGTGCCTAGCAATCTTTCGCCAGGTCTTCGGTACCAAGCAGTCCTTTGCCTGGTGCCTAGCAGTCCTTGGCTAAGTCTTAGACTCCTAGCAGCCCTTCGCTAGGTGTCCAGCAGCCCTTCGCCAAGTCTTAGGGTTTCGATGCCTAGCAGCCCTTCGCTAAGTGCCCAGCTGCTCTTCGCCAGGACTTCTTTCTGCACACTTGAGTAACATCGTTAGATCACAAATAGTACTTAACTTTGAATCCTTTGTCAATATTAAAACAAGGTTCGATATGGTGCTTCCTGCACCAACAGAATGACAGTGCGTCTCCCTAGCTAAATGTTACACCACATTCATATAGCATAACTAAAAAATAATAAGTATATCCTAAAGCTTCATGAAGGAGACAAGCGAATTATAATAGTCATTAAATATGCGTGACTCACATTTAAAGCTCAAATCCACGGGTGATTCTCTACAAATTATAAAATAAAAATCATCTCTCGCCACGTGGCTGGTAGAAGATTTCTCATCATGACTCATCAGTCTAGTCAGTTGGACTCATTGGCCTCCTTCTACTAGACTTAAGGGGGAGATTAGTGATACTGGGAGTTGCGGAGGCGACCACATAGCAGGTAGAAGACTATGTTATCATGCCTGAGCAATCGAGCCTGCTCCAGGTTGGATCTTCCAGATCCAATAAGATCCTCGAAAGACTGACTTCAATACTATTCAAATCCGAGGTTGTGTCATAAAGCCTGACTTGGGGCCTCAAGTCGGGCTCACAAACTAGTTAATAGGAACTCAAGATTCTGAATCGAAAACTCAAGTCAAGATTTCGATACAATATTGATAAGTCAAGGCCGACAAACCCAACTCGGCTTCCCCGATCTAAGCGACGTGGGTAGGGGACGTGACCCACGTTCAAAAGAGCAAACGTAACCTCGTTACTGCCCATTAAAGGCATGATAATTAGCTATTATTACTGGAAGACGTGGGTAATTACTGTAGGAATTTTGAAAAACGAAAAAATATGAACATTTCTCCCCTCACACTATAAAGGTGCTCAACTCCGGAGGGATGAAAAAACCCCTCATTATTAATTATTCTTGGTATTTTTCAAAAGATTCTAACTTGAGTGTTGGAGTAACTGCACCGAAGAACCCTCTAACCGTCCTCTTAACTCGTGTTTTCCTTTTTAAGTCTCTCGGAACGCTCGCCACAAAACAATCCTCTTAATTTCATGTCCACCTTCGAACCAACAGTGATTTGACCTCGGGCAAGCATCATCCTGCATATTTTAAAGATTCACCGTGAAGATTTTCTTCAACATTTTCAGAAGCATAAGATCTTCATAAAATCACAGCTGATCGCTGATTACAAGCAGTTGCTACAAAAGAAGGAATGCTATCTCCGGCCATCACCACTACCACGAGCCTTGGCTCCAAAGGCTGCACTGCCACGGCGATCTCCGACTGCCTCTCGCCGTCAGCGGAGGATGACTTGCGATCGGAGCAGAGCAAGACGAGGAGAGCCATGGCTATCAGAATCGCCATTGCTGTAATGCCTCCGAAGAGATAAGGAGTTGGAGTGTGCCACAGTTTGAATCCTGCCGAACTCATCTCCTCTTCTTCTTCTTCTTACTTCAGCTTTTGGTTTCGCCGAGGGAGCTCTATTTACAGGGAAGGAAAGCGAGTGGAGAAGGTAGTGGAAGTAGTTGATTGCTGAGTTATATCCTCAGCATATTCTCAGGATTGAAAGCATGCAATCGTGCAAAGCCATATATATATATCATCATTGTAGCTAGCTTTCACAGATTTATAGTGTGGCAACTGTTCCTCAAGAAGCAAGGGCAATTCATCTAGGGCTTTATGTCAACATCTGTAGCACATAAATGACGCAAGATGCTGACATTGTCCATTTGCCACATCCTGGCATGAACATCGCCAGCTCCACTTAATAAAGTTTGTCAGGATGAAGTGCAAAGTTGCGATCTAATTGTGTTTGCTGAGTGAAGATCCGAGAGATGATGTGAGGGAAGAAATTAGTCTTCAGAGTATTTTGATCTCGAGATTGATGCGTGTGATTCACTTATGATACAATTCGACGTTGGTTAGGTCGAACCATGTAGTAATTATGACACATGTGAGTCGACCAAATCGAAGAGCTTGGTTAGGTCGACGGAGTCAACTAGAAATTGTCGATCTCCAATTATGATTGTTGTTTGGGTTCGTGGATCGCGAAGGGGAGGCGATGGCGGGGCTGTTGGCGTGGGCGGCGGACGTGGTGGGAGGGAGCGGGCAGGGGGACGGCGGAGTGGAGGCAGGGATCCCTGTGGTATTCACCGCGGAGCAGCAGGGGTATGCGGCGGAGCTTGACGCCAAGGCGGCGACGCTGAGGCGGTCGATCCAGGACCTGCGGCTCAGGATCCCTCCCGCACACATCTCCCAGCGCCTCCCGGATCTCCATGCCCACTCCCTCGCCTCCAACGCCGCCCTCACCCTCCAATTGAACGCGCACTCCACCACCCGAGAACAGGTCTCTTCTTCTTCTTCTGCCGTTGCATAGACACATTTTGATCCACCTCTCTGCGATCTTACCAGATAATCCCAAGACAATAGTTACCAAATTTTCCCCTTTTTCTTTCCTATTTAATTCTTTGTTTGAAATAGTATATTTTTCTAAATCTGTAGGAAGATGTGGAGACAGATCCTGCACATTTATACTTGTTGTTATAGCTGTTCTTATCGTTTTGACATGATCAGTCTTCTGATTGTTGTTTCCCTCTTCAATTCATTCTTTTGGCACAATCACTAGGCACAACTTCGGGAGATGACCCTTCAGGAAGAAAATGATGCATATGAAAAGGCAATATCTAATTGCCAAAAGAAGATCCAGGATAAATTGCAGGAGACTAGCCGTCTACAAAGTAAACTGAAGGTTGGGGATTGTAACCTTTATTTTCTTTATTCTTCATGCTGTGTTCTTCCCTAATTTTCTGTAAAACAGTTCTTATTTCTGTGATATGGAAGTAGCTGGAGTATGCACAATTCATGGTTAGACTGTTTCTTTTCCTTCATCCTTTTTCGTAGGTCTCAATCTTAGCCAAATTATTTGGGATGTGTATGCACTTCAAAATCGCATTTAGTGAACAAAAACAGTTCTAATCTCTAATGAATAGACAATATTAAATGTGTCTTTAAAGACTTCCCAAGAACTGATCTGATTCTTTAGAGCTTAGCTATCAAATTAGTTGGAAGCTATAGAATACGTTATTGCTTTCGAACTAGCAGATTTATACTACATTTCAATTAGGCTGTGTTTGGTTAGGGGTAATATAATCCAGTTTGTAATGTAATTGAGCCTGTAATGTAATCCAGAATATATGTTATTGGCCTTGTAATCCAGATTATAACACTTTAACTAGCTTTTGTAATGCAGATTACATTACATTATAGTTTTAAAACAGTACCAAACAAAGTAATCAATCTTGTAATGTAATCCTGATTACATTACAAGGTTGATTACCCTTTACCAAACGTAGCCTTAGTTTCTTCTTTGCTTTACAACATCTTATTTGTTGTATATTAAATGGATTCATGTCTGATGGGAACGTAGAAGATTTGTTTACACAATCTATATTAGAGCTGACTATATTAGACTCAACCCGATAACATGATCCTTCCCGAAACATTCAGACATCCATGTGATTATGTGGTCATGTTGTAGAGCCTGTGAAACGATGACGTTAACTCATACTTTAACAGGAAATGGAGTTAGTAGAGCAGGATCTGAAAGTTGAGATGGAAAAAACATTAGTTTCCAAGGATAAGAACCAACATGATACCTTGTCAGCTGATTCCTTTAGCCAAGAAGAGTTTCAGCTTGAAAGAGAATCATCAGAAAGCTTTAAGCTGAATAACCTAGAGGAGAAGAAAAGGGAGTTGGTTAGTTTCAGTTATCTTTTGATAGATCCTAAATGACATAATTACAGATTATTTTATACTATTTACTTATTCTGGAAGGCTTCAATGGAAGTGACAGTCCAAAGATTGGAGAGTGAGTGGGCATTGGTTCAGCAAGAATCTTCGAAGAAGCCTACTTCAGGTACTTTTAAGTCACAAGAATCCTAAAGAATGTTCTGGGATATTTGTCTTTTTCAATGTTTCTAATTCTATGCCTTTAAGCTAATTATTGGGAAACATTGTTCTGGTATAATTTAGAATGTACACTCTTAATATTTCATGATTAGATTTTCTGGTATCATATACATTTGTGTTGAAATCAGCCTTGAAGGATGTGATTCCTTTTGAACTGCAAGGAAGAGTAAGGATAACTTTGAAATATAATGAAAGTAATAAAGCCAGTATCATATCTTTTATGATTTTTAATTTTAATAACACTAAGGACTAAAGTTTGTAAAGGCTTTTTGCAGACTCCATTCAATAAAGCAAAATGAACCTCCTAAATACAAAATTGAAAATTTAATTTTAACCAAAATATGAATTCTGAGTTCTGCCATTGCTCACATTAGACATTCTTGATTTGATATGTGAGCCAAGCTAAGCTTTCTTGTATTAGGTTTACTGCCTATAGCTAAAAGCTATGTTCAAGTGTGGAAAGCTTCATATTTGATTTTCCACTTGCCTCATATTACATACCTTTTGCCTCATATTACAGTTCATGAAGAAACTATATATTGTAAAATGTCTAAAATCTAGAGAAAAAAGGATATTCAGAATTTTAGCTGGCAATATTTGATTTTACTTATTTCCATGTAATTGTTGTGGGTTTGTATAGGGAAAAAGGTGCAACAATAACACACTTGAATTGCGTCCTGTTATTGGCTTTTCTCTTGATTCTTGATCTTTCTTGGGTCAGAGTTATCAAATATAATATCTAAAGATGATTCTTCTGACTGCAGCGCAAAGAGAGAAGGTACTGGAGAAGCAACTCCACAGCATAATCGAGCAATTGACTTCGAAGCAGGTTCGACCTAGCTTCTAGTTTCCTAGAGACATTGGTTGATCATTGTACCATTTCCTTTTAATCATCCCTTCTGTTGTAGCTTCAAGCAGAAGGATTATTAACTGAGATACAAACTAAAGAGAAAGAGCTGGAGAGATTGAATTCACTGAAGCAGAAAATAGACAACGAAAGTGCAGATTTCAATACCGCAAGGAACCGCTTCGGAAAGAACATGTTAGATTCTCAACCTACAATGGACTATCCATTCGAGTCTCATAGAAGGTCACGAACCGAAAGCCAGCAAAAGCTCATGATTCTAAGATCTGCTTTTATTTTGTACATATTGGCCCTTCAAATCATAGTCTTTATTAAGATCGCATCATGAATTCCCTCGAGCTGGAGACGCTTTGTATTTTACTTGTGCTAGATACTCCATCAGATATTGTCATAGCCACATCAATGTACTCAGATATCTCATCATCATTTTTTCTTACTATTACAACCTAAAAATGTAATTTCATCAAGTTTTATTCTCATATTTCTTTCTGCCCTTTACAAGTCTTATAATAAACAGAAGGCCTTTACATTTCAATGCCTTTATAATGTACAGCCTTATAGCATAGTTAATGAGTCAAAGAATTAAGGTTCAGAGTGTTATCGGGATCATAAAGTTATTAAAAGATGTAAGGATTCAAGAGATTGAACAAACCATACTCAAGAACAATTCAAATCTTCTAAGGAATTGCAAGAAACAAAAGAAACCTTCTGCCACTAATATTGGCATCCTCGTTTGCACTGGCAAAGTGCTACGAAAAAACAAAATTATTTCCATCTAGGAAATGCTTTGGTTCAATTCTGTGCACCCTTGGTTCATTTCTGACTGGTGATTTCTCTCTAAATTTCTGTTATCTGAGTTGTCTTCAGCCTTGAGTAGCCAAACCGTCCACGAAGTAGACATAGACGACGCAACTTCAGTTCTAATGATCCAATCCGACCAAAACTCTGATTGGTCTTGTCTTCAAATGGACTAGAACCAACTCCCTCACAATCTTCACCCTGAACTTTTGAACCTGTTGGTGACCTTCAGCCAGAGAAAATAAACAATAATCAGGGTTAACAAAGGACAATGCTACTAGTTTCATTGCTCACGAAATCAATAACCATGAAAAAGAATGACTTCTGGAGCCTCACATTCGCTGTCGGTCCAGTTCGGCTCTAGCATTTCTTGATTTCCTCTTGTTTGATCCTTGATTGAGAGTCAGATGTTTCATAAAATGCAGCTGCATCAAAAGGAAAGGCAAAACCAACAAAGTTTATATAAAAATGAACTTTTAAGGTTCCATAGGCAGCAAAGGGGCAAGAGTATTATACACAAGATCTAGACTCACAAGAAGAACAAGTTGATATTGAGTAGGGACTGATTACTAAGGGATGCATCTTCACAAAAATGATATCATTCCGATACAATCTCTACGTCTACCATTGGCAGGTAGGAAGCATAAGAGGAAAGAAGAGAAAGTAACACGAAGTATATCAATGATATTTGATCAATATGTATTTTGTGATTCTTTCCCAGTGCAGGCTGCTACCTTCCCCCTCGGACCTATTTATGGGATAGTCTTTGCATAATCGATAGTTGTGATTACTAAATACAATGCAAAAAAAGTGGAACCGCCACTTTAGCCCTGACCCACAAGTGTCCAGAGGGGATAAATCACAGTTTTTACTGGTGGGGTAAGGCGCCTGGAGCCGAAAGGATTTAAGCCAGCAGACCAGATTTTTACCCCGTGTGATTACTAAATAAAAAAAAATGATGAACTAGGCAGCAGACAAATTGAACCTGGGATGACCGGCCCGGCCCCACGGAAGTTTCCCACCGGTCACCAGAGTAAATCAGGAAGCGCTCGCGGTGGACAATCTAGAAGCCCAGCGTCTCGTGTGATTACTAAATAGCTTGCATATGAAATGGTAGTCTTCTCACACAAATACTGTTCATGTCTTTTAAAAGAAAAATGAATTATGAAAGTCAAGAAGATCACTCACAAACATTTCTATTTCAGCCAAGAATTTAGAGCTTCATTTAATGATAAAGATAGTCAGCATCAATTTTTATAGGAGCAATGAGAAATTAATGCTCTGTATCCACAGAGTACAAATCCAACAGTGAAGAAGCAGAGGATGAATTTGAAGTGATTTTCCATGAAAATAATGATTTGCTGAAGAGCATGAGACTTGGAGTGACAATAAACAAGCATTCGTAATACTTGTTTCTAACGACCAGAAAAACTGAATTTAGAGATGAAGGAAAGCGAGAACAGGTTTCAGTGATGACCTGATCTCCATCGTTGATTCGGAAGGTCCTCAAAAACGCCTTGTCATCTGTTAGCTTGTGTTCTTTGTAACACAAGCAAAAATGATCCCAAACATGAGACCTGCCATTGGGAGTGGATTAAGCGAACCCTAAAAGAAACAATATAAACCCTAGTTCTGAAAACGTAGTACTCGCAAGCAATAGTAAACCAGAGCATAAAAGAGGCATCTTGGTGGTAATTTGCTGAAAGAACCCTAGTTTTGAAAAAAAAAAAAAAAAAAGGAGAAGAACCGATTCCATTTACCAAGAAATAGAGGCTTTCCCGTCCTCGGGGTCGCGCAAGTCACTAAAGAGATCTTCCACAGCATCCTTGAGATCCCTAACCGACGCCGTCCTCGCGACTCGCACATCTGCCCACAATGCATGCGCAAACAGACAAATCGTCGACAAATCCGAAAGAAAAAGGATAGGAGAGCAGAAAACGGGAGGGGAGTACCGAAGGAGGATCCGTCCAGTTTGAGGACGGAGAGGCAGAGGATTCCATCTGAGGAAAGGCGGAAATAGGACGAACTGCTTCTCCGACGGGATCCGACGCCGGCGTCGGATGAGGAGGAGCGGTCACCGGAAAAGGCGGGCTGCGATAGGGACCGCAGCAGCTTCACGTAACACGAGATGTCTCTTGGCATCGCACGGCAATCGCCGATCTTTTCCTTCGCCGGCAACTCGTCTTCTGCGGCGAGCGAGCGAGCGAGCAGGCGATTGCTATGTTTTTCGAGGAATTCGCCAGTTCAAAATTTAAAGACAAATGAGAAATAAAATTGAGGGAATGTTTCTCTTTTCAAATGACTAAATTGCCCTTACTTCAATAAGAAAAATAAATAAATGCCAATATTTTATTAATAGTTTGAAATTTTAAACGTTAAATACGTTAAAAAAATAATTTAAAATATTTTATTTGACACGACAATGTCAACGTACTATTTCTTCCTGTAAGAGCCGAGTCATGCCGCGGACACCACCGCAAGCCTCCGCTGGCGGCGCCGCCTCCCCCTCTTCCGGATTTGCCGTCCGATTCCTCCGGAGAAGAAAATCGAGTTATTTCCTTGATTTTTTTTTTCTTTTGGCTAATTTGGTCTATCAAATTTGGAGTCAGTGCGGATGTGGAGGTCGATAGGATGGCCTCCGTTAGGGAACTCAAGGACGCTGTCGAGGATCTCTTCGTCCAGTTCTCCGAGGACTGAAGCGACGCCGTTCCTTGGTATGTTCGATCGATCGACTGACTCACCTCCTAGGGTTCCAGGTTCCTTAGTTGTATTGAAAATGGATTTTTTATGCTCCTTGTTTTTCCGTATCGTAATTAGGGCTTTTGTGTTCATTTTGGGTATGGCTGGCCCCAATTATTCTAGGATGAACACGAGTTAACGGATGACAATGCTTGTCTACGAACTTTTGGGATCAATGACGGAGATCAGGTATGCACTGCAACTGGTTGTCCATTAGTTCGTTCGTACAAACGTTTGCCTCATTGTGGTTGCACACCTCATTCAAGTGCTTCACAAGTTGTTCAATTCATAGTTCAATTGAGCATCTTATCACTTCGGTGTTTTCCCTTGGATTTGAAACGACAATTTAACTACTTCAGAGCTCCATTTTCGTTCACAAGAACTTGCATCCTCACCTTCCACACTCTTGGGCTAGAAACATTCAGTAAATTAATCTAAATACAGTGCTGAAAATTGTTCGTTCACAAGAACTTAGGCATGAGACTGAGTTTTTTGTACATCACTTTAGTTGGAGAGGCTACAATTACTCTTGATTAGCACCAACATACAATCTTAAGAAAGGGAAAATGGTAGGGTTCTATTAAATTTGCTAGGTATTAGTGTTTACATATATAAGGAAGAAGCCAATTTGATTTACTGAACTCCTACATATACTTAAATTCCATCAAACCATGTGGAAATTTCGAAGGAGTGTTATATAATTGCTTGATCGATCATGATCGGTCATTTACAATTATATATGTTGTGCTCACTTAGACATCTCATCATTCTTATCTACCTAATGGAATGATTTTTCAACCTCTCCGCTATGAAATTTTGCCATTGTTCTCAGTTAAATTCTAAAACCATTATTTCATGTCAGGACCTTCATGTCAATTTAAAATACCTACGTATTAGTAATACAATCTCTTAGTTGTTTCACTGACCATCTGTTGTTTCATGTGAGGACCTTCATGTCTATCTGTTGTTGTTTCACTGACTTTGCAAGACTTTCTTACTTGGTTGCTTTTGAGAAGATGCATCTCTTAGTTATTATGTCTCTCAATGTTCAGTAATTACTAACTGGATTGCTTCTGTGATCGGTTCATCGTATGGGTGCTTATTATATAAACTGTGCTTGTTTTTCTTTTAGCCTTTCATCTTCTTGTGTAGCTCCATTTTATCAGGCACGTTTCTTCTCCTAATGAAGAATCAACAAAGCAAAGGAGAAATAGGAGAACATCAATGAACCAACACAAGATGTGAGGCTCTACAAACTATATTATCGTTTGTGCATATTCTTCATTTCTATTGAATTTGCAAAGCTTTCCACTTCCTTTTCTATTTTCCCGACCTGAAATTTTATCTTTTCCTCCCCTTGAAGTTCACGAGCTGGTTCGAAAGAACATATTTAGGTGAGGAGAAACACAAGAATGGAGATTGTGGCAGAGTTGGTTCTAGTCTATCTGTAAGTTCGCGCAATCACCAATCTGAAATTGAACTATTGCTTCCTATATAATTGAAAAAAAAAAACAATCAGAAAAGTCAAGTCATACCTAATTTGCTGGAAATCAAATTAAATGCACGATACCTTCCTTTTTTGATCAAAAGTGCAGTATCCTTCCTCTTCCTCTGTCATATTAACCAACACAATGATCAAAGCTAATGATGTAGATTAACATCCATAAATGATGATCTAATTATATCTGAAGCAACAAACACTAACTTCCACTAAATACTGTTACCAAACAAATATGCAATCTTAAAGAGACAAATGAATGAAGAGAAGATGTGTTTCAAGCATAGTGATATTGGCGCGGCTCAATCTGAGAAGGGCTTACCATTGTTTGTAAGTCAATCATCGGATTGAACCTCACCAATATCGCTGCTTACATCTCCAGCCTACTCAATCAATATCTAGATAGATAAATAGATAGATAGATAGATCTCTTTCTTCAGTTCTTGAAGAGTTTCTTCTAGGAGATAGCTCTGAAAGGAGCAAACTGTCTGTGCTGTAATTAAGATAGAAACAGGCGAATGGTGATATATATACAAAGAAGAAGAGAAAAAAAAGGAGAGTATGGCATGTACTGGAACTGGAGTAGTGCTGCTTTCTAGGGTTTTATATAAGGCATAAAATCAGCAGGCATGCAAATGGGAAGCAGAGAAGTTCATGTGAGGGGCAATATTAATAATTATAATCATGCAAGTTGAGGTACGAACCTACCTGTTCCGAACTAAGCCAACTATCTGCCATTTCTTTACCCAAAATATATTTCGAATGAATAATTACTGCACAGTGGTTCATGCAAAACTTAATTGCGCATGCATGCATGCATGGCCACTGCAATATTCCCCCACTTAGATAACACCAAACCTATACTTTTGCACTTGCACATCTCCCAATGGAAGAGGAGAAGAAGGAGAAGAAGGAAAGAATCTTCATGTCGTGACTTTAGAGGGCTTCGGGAGCATGATCCAGAATGTGTGTACCTAGAAAACAAAGTCATATATATATCAAATAATAATAAGTTGCAATGCCAAAGTGGTGGACAAAGAAACATCCATGTTTTGCTCTCACCAAACATCTCTTCAGGATTTCCTCATCCCATGCTTGCACTTGTTGCTACTTAGCAGTTAATTAGGATGATCCAAATGGAAGGATTAAGTTGTAGATTCACAGTGAAAGAACATATATACAAACTCACATTCTTATATATATTTAAAGATAATGGGGCTTTTTAGGTATAGTCTATATGAACTTCTTGTGCATAGTGGGGAGGATGAGTGTGTTAGGGAAAAGGGGAGTCTCTTTAATTATATTGCTTTGCTTTGCTTGGAGTCTCTTGATCTTGTCATGTTGAGGTTGGTGGTGGAGTGAAAAGGAGAGAAGGGATACATATAAAGGTGAAGAGATATCCCATGTTTCAATCATGCATGTCAACTTAGTCTCGTTCATTATTTTTGCTTGCTTTAGTTTGTCTCCTTGTGAAGACAAAGACAGGACACCTCCAATCTCCCATGGGAGTTTCTATGTGTGCAAGTTTTGTAGATCTCCATGCACACATGCTTTATATTTAATTTAGAGGTGGCTATTTTTAAGGTTCAATAAATGAAGGTAATAAATCTTAAATCAGGAAAATATTTTAAATGTTTCAAATTTATCAGATAGATAAATTAGTAGAAAAGATTGTTTACCTTTAAAATTAATCCTGAATTATCAAAAAAACATAAACGTAATAATATTATGTGCATACTTTAAAGCGTAAAGTATAAAACATCTATAGAAATCAATACAATATTGTGTATATTTCAAAGTGTAAAGTATATTTCTTGAAGTTATTTTAAAAAAAAAATACTATGAGATTATAGGAGTGTAATCGAACTAAACCGAACCGAACAGAAAGAAGCTCGAGTTCGAGCTCGGTTCATTCTACCTTAGCTCGAGCTTGGCTCGATCGATTCAAGCTTTAATTCTTAAGCTCAAGATTAGTTCGTAATGAAATTAAATAGTTTGTGAACATCTCAGGTTTGGTTCGAAAATGACTTGTTTAAAAGTCAAATGAGTTTAGTTCGAATTCGGTTCGAAAATGACTCGTTTAAAAGTTAAACGAGCTTAGTTCGAACTATATATGATATTTATAATTCATGTAATATATATATTATATATTTGTTAACCTACGGATCATTCGCTTGTTGTTGAGGCGCCTGAAATTGATTTAGGCATCCCAATTGAAATAACAGTTGTATTTTTTTTTTAATTTCGGGGTTAAGCCAATTTGATTTAACTTTTAGGGTTTAGGAGTTAGGTTATGGCGTTCAAGCTTAAAAAATTTAAGTGCTTACGAGGTATATAGTATATGTATTTAGGATGTCTAATATTTAATGTTTAGGATTTAAGAAATTTTTTATTTAAAAAAAAAATCGAGGCACCTTGATCAATTCCAGGTGCTTTGACCACTCAAGCATGAACGGTTGCTTAGCATACCGTCCACAAAATATATATATATATATATATATATATATATATATATATATAAAAGGATGTTACGGTTCACACCCCATGCAAATCTCAAATATTTTTTTGATTTGAATTTTTTTGTGCTTAACACTATAATCCAACCCTTAAACCCTAAAGGGAAAATCTTATTAGCATAATCGAGAGCTTAAAAAAAACGACGAATACACAAGTGTACATGGAATTCGGGCGTTACAGTCCGCGACATAGATTTGTGTGTGTGTGGGCACGTGTATATATATATATATATATATATATATATATATATATATATATCCTGCTCAATGCCTCTTGCACGATCGTGAGCAATATCCGATGTGGGAGATTTGACGCAGCATTCTGGCAAATCTCATCTCTTTCCTCTTTCATCTAATGTGGCATTGTAACAAATCTCATATCTTTTCTCCCTCATTTGTATGTAAAAAAATAAAATTTTCTCTTCTCTATCTGACACATGCATTTCCTCATACACAGTTGTAGTAGCTACTGCACAGTAGTTGTTACACGTTATAGCAACTACTCCATAATAGCTGCTACAACGTAGCAAATTTTCAAAAATCATAACTTTTGAGTCAGATATCAGAATGAGGCGGTTTTTTTTTGAATTATAGATCTTTGAATGAGCCTCTATTCAAAAAAAGAATCGTCTCATTCTGATATTCGAGTCAAAAGTTATGATCCTCGAAACTTTGCTACATAGTTGTAGCAGCTATTGTTGATAGTTGCTACAACGTGTAATAGCTACTGTGTAGTAATTGATACAACTGTGTAGGAGGTAATGTATGTGTCAGAGAGAGAGAAGAGAGAATTTTATTTTGTTGCATGTAGGTGAGTGAGAAAAGAGATGAGATTTTATATAACACTGCGTCATATGAGAGAGGAAAGAGATGAAATTTGTAACAATCCCATGTCAGCTGAGCCATTATATATATAAACGAGTCTCTTAACGAACGTGTTCGCGAGCTCACAAATCAAATAATGGCTCAGCTCGATAATGTTTTTGAGCTCAAAATCAGGCTCGAGCTCGTCTCATTAACTTAAATGAATATACCTTTTTTTGAACCAAAACTCGAATAGCTCACGAGCGGTTTGACTCTTTTATACCCCTAATGATATGCATTGTAAAATTATGGGTTTTATTTTTGTAAATTGGGTCTCTTATTAATTAGATCAAATTGTGTTGGGCTTAATATAACTCAATGTGACTCCGGTCCATTGTTCTTGTCGGCGCCGTCTCCTCCTTCAGTGCCGTCCTCCTCCAGTGTTGCAACCCTCCTCCTTTTACGCCTTTCGTGCTTCCGTGTTCGGATCCAATGGCGACACGTAGCTTCGTCCTCTGGATGTACGGGTTGTGCGACTCCAAATTGGCCAATGAGCCCATTCCACACATTCTCCGTTCATGAATCCAAGCTCGCCAAGCGGTCCTTTCTGTCCGCCCTTCGCTCGAACGTCTCTTGCAACTGTACCACCATCCCTTCTATGCTTGAGCATTTGCTTTTATGCAAAAAGTTTATGCAGATCAATGGAAAGGGAACAACTTCGTGTTGATGCAATTGGACTAACTTTGTTATGGGTTTCTGCCTTTGATCTATATTGGTATTTTCCATACGCTATCCACTACTTTTTCTGTGTTGTATCGACGATTCTGTGTTCTATTAAGAGCGGTATAATTGTTTAACTAGCTCGCGGCATTCAGATTTTGTGAAAATTAGGATGCTTTCAGTGTGATTTTTATACTGTCGAAGTGTAATTATAATGCTTGGTCTGTATGAACCTGCTAAAAAAAGTTTTGTTCTATATGTAATTGCTATTTCTCTTTAGTCATCCACCTTGAGTTTCACAAGTGAATAACTACTCCTAAAATTTATATTTTTAACTTTTTGAAGAATCAATTTTGGATAGATTCTATCGTTTGCATTCTTATCCTTTTGTAGTCTAAATTTTTTTTTTTTGAACTATTATCATATGTATTGCTGGTGTAATTACGTTCTAATGTTTTGGCCGTTCACTAATTCCTGATTTTTCAGCTTTGCTTGTCGAAACAGATAAAGAATCATGCTGGCAATGATGTTAGATTTTCAGGAAATTATCACTGGGGTGAAAGTTTGTGCCAACTATTATAACAGAAATTGACAAAGTTTTCTGTTGATTGCATTTGGCGTTTAAATTCCATGTTGATCAAATTGTAGCTGTAAAAATTAGGATGAGGAAAAAGTAATCATCTTCATAAATTTAAAAATAGCTAGATTAAGAAATTATAAATCTTAAATTGAAAAAGAAAAAGAAAATTAAATTACCTCAAAAGCTATAAATAAATAATTTTAATAGATATATGCAATCTAACATACACTCCAACTTATGATACTATAGCTAGGAGCATTGAGAGTTTGTCAGATAAAAAATGAAAATGCAAGGCGGAATGAGTTTTGGTAAACATATCAGCTATCTGCAGCAAGGAAGGAAGAAAAGACAGTATGATATTGTCAAGTTGTATGATCCTGTCGACAAGCGAAGACCGGCTCTAACTCGGATGACTCGGTCTGACCAAGACGACCCGGTCTGCTATGACTCGGGGGGTCGGACTCGGGCTGAATAGGAGTCGGGCTTAGATGAGGGTAGAGACTGAAATCGCTCGGCTCGGACCGAAATGGAGCTCACAAAGTAGTGTTGAGGTTGCAAAATGGCAGCGATCCCTTCTCTGAGGCTCGAATGGGGTTTATATAGGGGAAGGAAAGCCCTCTGCCATGTCAGAGACGTCCCATCTCATTAAGGATGAGTCAGTTGTCAGACTGTATAACCGGCAGCTCTGGTAGCTTTATGAGGCTGACACAGCCGTCTGACAGTCTGTCCAGGTTGTCCCTTCAGACCTCCATTAATGCTGGCGGCTCTGTCAGGTCATGATTATGTCAGAAATCCTCTTCGGACAATGGGGAGATTCGGATGATCTCTACTGCAGCTGCGACCCTTCACTCACGCTAGGGTCGACCACCCTGGGTCGGCCACCCTGGGTCTGTCACTCTGTCACTCTGGGTTGGCCACCCTGTCACTCGGGGTCGGCCACTCTGGGTCGGCCACGCTGGGTGACCCTGACCGGGAGACCCCGCCTGGGAGGCCTATTACTTACCAAACACTCATGAAGAGATCTGACAAAATGCTTCTATTTTATCCCGACTAAACTTTCCCGACCGGTGCTCCTCGACCGCTAAAGTTCTCGGTCGGGTACGTCTGCTCCGGTGCCATTGATTGGGCCTCGTCTCAAGTTGCTTCGAATCCTGATCCTCTTAGCTAGATCAATATCTAGCGCACTAATCCGATGCTTAACCCGACTTACTTTGTCTGCCCCAGACCCAATCCGACCGGGCCCCTACTCAAATCCAAAAACTTACCCGACCGGATCACGAGCCTCCCCTTCAAGTCTGGTCGAAGGAGGCGTCAAGTCCGACTGACTAGGCTGCTTGCCCGGTCGGATAAACCCTACCTTCGCACCCCTGACCCTCATTATGGCCTCAAGATTTTTATCCTTAAATGTCGAGTCCCCTGTCAAGTCAGCCATCAATGCATCTGCCACGCGTATATCTCCCCGGATCACATATCTTCCCCTTCAAGTCTAGTCGAAGGAGGTGCGAGTCTGTCTAACTAGACTGAATCTAGTGGTTTGACTTATTCCACCCGTACTTTCCATCCTGGAATTAGGTTGGAATGGATCTCCTTTGATAGAAGAACAATCAATCAGAAGTCACGGGTTGGATTTTACCCAGTTAATCAGTATTTCATCCCTCGGAATGTCGCCGCTAGAGTAGTTAGTTATGTCAAGCGAGCAATTGGATCGTGTTGGACGGGTGATGAATCTGTGCATGGGAAACCACTAAGCATTTTTGCCGAACCAAACAAATGGTTGCGGGTGCCACGCATGTGGCATAGAGCCGAGTAAACGACTGAGCAATGGCTGAGTAGGCAAGCAACTGAGTAGAGTGACTATTTGTCTGTCAGGTGGCAGAGCCGAATGACGGAGTGCCAAGCAGATGGCATAGCAGAGTGGCTGAGTGCCAAGCTAAGTGGTGGAGTAGCTGAGTGCCGAGTTGAGTGGTAGAGTACCAAGCAGAGCTGTTGAGTGCCGAGCAGAGCGGCTGAGTGCCGAGCAGAGCGGCTAGGTGAGTGCCGAGCAGAGCGGCTGAGTGCCGAGCAGAGCGGCTAGGTGCCGAGCAGAGCGGCTGGGTGCCGAGCAGAGCGGCTGGGTGAGTGCCGAGCAGAGCGGCTAGGTGCCGAGCAGAGCGGCTAGGTGCCGAGCAGAGCGGCTGAGGCGTGTGAGCAATCACTTTTATAACTTATTGAAGAACAAGTGTCTCAATGTCGCTCGGGAGACCTTAATGGAGCTTGGGCAGCCACGTCCGGTCTGCCGCGAGGTCGATGGTTGTAGGGGAGCATGCCCATTTGTAACTTGCAAAGGCAGGAGTCTGGACACCGTCTGGCTTACCCTGACCGAGCGTGGAACGCCACGCCCGACCGGGCCCGACCGAACGTGGAACGCCACGCCCGTTCGGCGCCGAGTCCGGTGGGTGCGTGGGAGCATGCCCACTTATAACTTGCATGAGCAAGAGTCTGGACACCGTCTGACTTATCTTGACCGAGCGTGGAACGCCACGCCCGACCGGGCCCGACCGAACGTGGAACGCCACGCCCGTTCGGCGCCGAGTCCGGTGGGTGCGTGGGAGCATGCCCACTTATAACTTGCAAGAGCAAGAGTCTGGACACCGTCTGACTTATCCTGACCGAGCGTGGAACGCCACGCCCGACCGGGCCCGACCGAACGTGGAACGCCACGCCCGATCGGCGTCGAGTCCGGTGGGTGCGTGGGAGCATGCCCACTTATAACTTGCATGAGCAAGAGTCTGGACACCGTCTGGCTTATCCTGACCGAGCGTGGAACGCCACGCCCGACCGAGCCCGACCGAACGTGGAACGCCACGCCCGATCGGCGCCGAGTCCGGTGGGTGCGTGGGAGCATGCCCACTTATAACTTGCATGAGCAAGAGTCTGGACACCGTCTGGCTTACCCTGACCGAGCGTGGAACGCCACGCCCGACCGGGCCCGACCGAACGTGGAACGCCACGCCTGATCGGCACCGAGTCCGGTGGGTGTGTGGGAGCATGCCCACTTATAACCTGCTGAGCTGCCTTTTAGCTGCCTTGAGTTTCACTATCATATTCGCGTGATACAATTACAAGAGTCACTCAACTCAACTTTCCTCACAATACAATTTTAAGTGTGTTGCACTCCAAGGTCTTCCCAGCTTCTTTCCTTGGGTATCTTGCAAATAATAGGCTCCCGACCCTAATTTCTCGATTACCAGGAAGAGTTCTCCCCATGGGGGCTTCAGCTTACTCACCTCCCCGACTGGTTTGACTCTCTTCCATAAACGATCGTCGACTTGGAAACTCTAAGGTATGACCTCTGGATTGTATCTTCGCTGCATCCTCTGCCGGTAAGCAGTCATTCAGACCGACGCCCGATCCTCTATCCCCTCAATCAGATCCAGCTCTAGACGCCTCATTGCCTGTCACAACAGCAGATTTGCCTTCTTCCTCTTCGATCAGCGAGGAACTCCGGCAACTCACGATCGCCGAGCCCACGAAGGAGCAGGCTCCTTCACTGGCGGTGTCTCCAGTCATCAGGCAAGGGCTTGAGGGGTCCCGGTCGGTCAGACTTCGGCAGTGTCGGAAGGAAGTGCTTCATTAGAGCTAATCATTTCCTAGTCGAGGTTGTCGACAATACTCTTTTCCACTATGATGTGAGCATATCGCCGGAATCAGTATCCGGCTGATACTTCTCCCTTCGAGTCAGAGGAGTTCAGGTTTCGTTACCTCAAGAAGTCATTCAAGCCCTTGATATTGTTCTCAGGGAGTCTCCTTATGTCAGGTATATTTCAGTAGGATGTTCTTTTGAAGTCGGCAAACTCTCGCACAGACCTCTCCGGGAGTCTGTCGAACCAGCACTGAGCGGGACCTACCAGGGTGGTCAGGCACGCTCGACACTCGATACTATCCATGTATTGATGCAGCAAGGCTTCATTCTCAGACTTCATCGGGTCTTCCTCTAGATCTGTAGCTCCTTCACATTTTGGAATGGACAAGAGCCGGAAATGCTTGGGGACTGACTCTTGCAGAACTTGTCTGGAGAAAGGGAACCCGGAATGGTCAGCCAGGGCTTGGCTAATAGGGGTCTTCCCTTTGTTGATTCTTGCTTGGTTGGAAGAGACTTCCACTTGGTTGGAAGAGACTTCCACTAGGTCGGACTGTCCCGCACCCTCAGACGGGTCGAATAGTGTTTGGTGAAAATGAGGGCTATCACCCTGGCGCGCTCCTCCCTCAGTGCCCCCTCGGGTAGCAGGCTCGGACGGGCCTTCCCGAGTGAGTTGGGCAGCTGCCTGTTGCGCGGCCGCCAGCTTCTTAGCTCTGGCTTCGACTAGCAGATCCAAGTCTTCTTGTGAAAGCATCACGGCCATCCGGTTAGAGTCGCTCATCTTCAGCTTCCGATCAGGCGAAATTCCCACAGACGGCGCCAAATTTGATCCTGTCGACAAGCGAAGACCGGCTCTAACTCGGATGACTTGGTCTGACCAAGACGACCCAGTCTGCTATGACTCGGGGGGTCGGACTCGGGCTGAATAGGAGTCGGGCTTAGATGAGGGTAGAGACTGAAATCGTTCGGCTCGGACCGAAATGGAGCTCACAAAGTAGTGTTGAGGTTGCAAAATGGCAGCGATCCCTTCTCTGAGGCTCGAATGGGGTTTATATAGGGGAAGGAAAGCCCTCTGCCATGTCAGAGACGTCCCATCTCATTAAGGATGAGTCAGTTGTCAGACTGTATAACCGGCAGCTCTGGTAGCTTTATGAGGCTGACACAGCCGTCTGACAGTCTGTCCAGGTTGTCCCTTCAGACCTCCATTAATGCTGGCGGCTCTGTCAGGTCATGATTATGTCAGAAATCCTCTTCGGACAATGGGGAGATTCGGATGATCTCTACTGCAGCTGCGACCCTTCACTCACGCTAGGGTCGACCACCCTGGGTCGGCCACCCTGGGTCTGTCACTCTGTCACTCTGGGTTGGCCACCCTGTCACTCGGGGTCGGCCACTCTGGGTCGGCCACGCTGGGTGACCCTGACCGGGAGACCCCGCCTGGGAGGCCTATTACTTACCAAACACTCATGAAGAGATCTGACAAAACGCTTCTATTTTATCCCGACTAAACTTTCCCGACCGGTGCTCCCCGACCGCTAAAGTTCTCGGTCGGGTACGTCTGCTCCGGTGCCATTGATTGGGCCTCGTCTCAAGTTGCTTCGAATCCTGATCCTCTTAGCTAGATCAATATCTAGCGCACTAATCCGATCCTGAACCCGACTTACTTTGTCTGCCCCAGACCCAATCCGACCGGGCCCCTACTCAAATCCAAAAACTTACCCGACCGGATCATTGTAGATGATGACGAGTAAGATGACAATCAATTTTAATATGCTTCATTCTCTCATAAAAAATTGTATTGCGCAATCTGAATGATATTCTGATTATCACAATAAAAAACAGTAGGTTATCAAAGAAAAATTGTCATATCTACAAACAACTAATGTAACCAAACAATCTTACAAGTAGTGGTAGTCTTGTCATGATACTTAGCTTCTGTGGAAGATATGAAAATAACATCTTGTTTCTTATTCTTCCAAGAGATTAGAAAACCTCCAAGAAAAATGTAGAAGTCGGTGGTCGATTTACGATCTGTAGGATCACCCGCCTAATCAACATTAGAGTATGCACACAATTTTAACGAGAAAGTAAAAGGAAATAAGAGACTTTGAAACTGAGTTTCCGAAGATACCGGAGAATGTGAAGAATAGTAAGCTAATGAACTGTAATCGGTGCAGTGTCAAACTAACTAACTATATGCACAACATGCACAGTATCAGGACGAGTCATAGTGAAATAAACCAAGCTTTCCACTACTGTACGGTAAATGTAGGATCTGGCAAAGGAGAACCATCTTATGGAGAGTACTGAGCATTAGATTAAAGGGGAGTATCAACTACCCTGTTGTCAGTGAAACACATACGCTCAAATAGATTAGTTATGTACTTTGACTGAAATAAAAGACAACATTTTCGCGAAGTGGTGATCTCGATCTCTAGAAAATAACATAGTAAACCGAAGTCTTTCATAGCGAAATAATGAGTTAATTCAAACTACAAAGACTTAATTTCAATAAAGTCATCACTAGTAATTATCATGTAATCCACGTATAAAGATAAAAGTATACGATCTGTATGCGTACACTTGACAAATAAAGTTGAATCATAATTACTGGGATGAAAGCTAAGCGAGATAATCACCATGGAGAACTTCGCAAACCAAGCATATGGTGCTTAATTGAGTCCATAAAGAGCTTTGCGAAACCTGTATACCTCACCAGGTCAGTGAGCAACTCCAAGAGGAGGCATCATATACACTTCTTCATAAGATCATCATTCAAGAAGGCATTTTTGGCATCCATCTGTGATATTTTTCATTGGCGAACAGAGAGAATGACAATTAACATACGAACGGTGGTCATTTTAGCAACAGGAGTAAAAGTTTCTTCATAATTCATGTCATACTCCTGAGAGTAATCTTTAGCAACAAGACGAGCTTTGAACCGTTCGATAGAACTATCAAATTTAGTTTTGATCTTATAAACCCAACGAGAAACAATGACGTGTTTCCCTAATGGCAGATGTATCAAATCCCAAGTATGAGTATGATGTTAGAGGATTAGATGGCCACTAGAGGGGAGGGGAGGGGAGGGGGGGGGGGGGGGGGGGGGGGGGGGGGGAATATCTCGTCACCCTCCAATCGTCGATTTCTTCTTCTTATGATGTTAGTCTGCAAACGGAATAATAATTAAACTAAAACTAACACAAGGAATAAATTGATGTAACGTGGTTCGGAGATGACGCTACTATTCCACGACTGTCCATAAGATGGACAATCCTGATCCGTCGGTGAATGACTCCTCGGAAAACCTCCAGTTATGCTCGTGTAGTTCCTTGTGGGTGGAGCAACCTCGCCACAACCTCACCAAGAACACCTGAGCACTTAGACTACTAATTGACATTTAACCAAGATCAATTTCATCATCTTGGGCCAAGCATCCCGAGTTCTCTTAAATAGAACTCGTATGCTGATATGCCCGTTACCAGTCAACTGGTGCCAACACCAGTCGACTGACAACTATCGAACTCGAACGTTACAGCCTAACGTTTAAATTCAGCTGACACCAGTCGATAGCACAGAAGATCAGTCGACTAATCTTTCTGTTCCCTCAACCAGTCGATTGATCTCATACCACTAGCAAAATCCTAAACTTAAGATTTTCCTTCCCGAGTACATTCACTTAGTACTCGTCCTCGCTCGACCAACCTAGACCTAGCCTTCTAGTCTCCTCCATCAACCTTGCGTTCCTCAGATGCCTCTCCATCCTTCACCTCTTGCCTTCTTCGGCCTCGATCCTTGTTGTCGGATCCACGGTCCCTCGTGACTCACTTGACTCTTCATTGCAGTCTTGACATGTTGCCTTCAAGCCTTTATTTGCTTTGACTCTCGTCCCTCGAATGCATACAAGCTCACGGCTCGTCCTTAAGTTATCCTTCGTGTATGCCTCGAAGTGTGCTTCCCTCGGCTTATCGTTGTTGTCTTGTCCACGGTCCCTCAGATGCACCATCCTTCACCAGACCCGAAGTCATCAAGCTGAGTTTATGTGTATCCTGTAAACCTGCACACTTAAATACACATATCAAATACAAGGGTGAACTTAACTTAAACCCTTTGCCCAAACATCAAAACACATGGTCCCGTGGACTATATATTGCCTCAACAATCTCTCCCTTTTTGATGTTTGGCAATACGTTTAAGTTAGGAAAAACAAATAGCAAATACAAATACTAATAACATTTGAACTTACGTTGTCAAGGCTATACCTTAGACTTATACTGTCAATACATATACAATTATGCAATGTAAATATGCATGAGACCTATCATAAGACTCCCCCTACACCTACGCTCCCCGTTGAGGTAGGATTTTCATCAAGGGCTTTTTAAAACCTATCCAAGGCTCCCCTTATACTTGGACATACCAAGGGCTTTTTAAGAACCTATCCAAGGCTCCCCTTTGCCAATACATGAGCAACAATGCTTCCCCTTCACCTAAGATTCCTTTTGAATTAGGATTTTTTGTAAAGGTACATAAGATTTTTCCAATCAAATCTTAATTCTCTCCCTTTTCCATACATCAAAAAGAACACCAACAATATCTCAATTATTGGATTCTTTACCCTGTAATGACAATAAACATTGTATATTAACTCCCATAAGACTATACACATATTTGACATCATTATGACACTTTTTAACTTCCTGAAAATAGTTTCAGCATGTATCAGTCGACTGAGACAGTTACCAGTCAACTGATCCCTATCGAAAAACCTCACAGAAGCTTTCTCACTCTAAAAAGCACTGTTACCAGTCGACTGCCCCTCTGCACCAGTCGACTGACACCCTAAAATTGACATTTCAGCATTTCTGAACCCAATTTTAGAATTGACATTTCAGCATTTCTGAACCCAATTTTAGAAATGTGTTAATAATTCCATGATTTTCCAAATATTCTCAAATTTTGTAGAGAGATTTGTGGTACTCGTGTCTACTTGGAAAAAAATATATTCAAAAATATATTAATCACTAATCCCAAGATTGATACAAAATTCAAAATTAGCTAAATACTCCAATTGAACTTTGACCTAAAGTTTTAGTTTTGGCCTCCTCTTTATGTATCTGCCTATACCAACCCACAATATATCCCTAGCATTGATTTATATGATATCTATACATCAAAAATTAAAATTTCATGTAATATGACCCAATATCATATTACATCAAGTGTATCATCCTGATGTTTCTTGTAAACATCTTTTTCGGCGCGAGTGGTGGTAGTAATGTGTGTTTCTGGAAGAGGTTGCTCTAGGGCGTATAATTTTCGTTCCTGCTTGAGGACGCTCCTCAAGTTTCTGTACGAGTATAGGAAATTAGCTCCGTTGAGCTTATCCTTCTCAAGGACAGATCGCAGAGAGAGAATATTTGACGTGGTAGATGACATGGTGATCTACAACAGTAAAATATACAGAAATAAGTATCATATCTAAATCATTTAATTAGGTCTTTAATTAAATGACACTCCCACTAAATCGTAAAGCTTTGGTAGGGGCTAGTCATGGATGTGGGCAAATTCAATTTGCCCACACTACTAGCTCTAAACCAAATAGCGACTATATTCATGTGGGACAAGATCCATATTATACCTCATCTTGAGTTAGCTTTGGCTAGTCGCCTAAGACTTAGTATAATTAGGTAGGTAATATTTTACCAATTACGTCTTATGCAACTCTTGGAAACAGAGAGTCAAGATCCACATTATATATTATCTTGAGTTAGTTTTGGCTAATCACCCAAGACTTAGTATAATTGTTCTCTTACCCAATTTTCCCAACTTTTGGGATATGCCTCTAAGTTTCTCAATCTAATTAAGGTGACTTAGTTAAGTCTCATCCAAAGTTCGATAGCGGGACATCACAATTGTCCTCTCTCACTCTAATAAGATAAAATATGTCGCTTTGAGTCAAGATCCACATTACATATCATCTTGAGTTAGCTTTGGCTAATCGCCCAAGACTTAGTATAATTGTTCTCTTACCCAATTTTCCCAACTTTTGGGATATGCCTCTAAGTTTCTCAATCCAATTAAGGTGACTTAGTTAAGTCTTACCCAAAGTTCGATAGCGGGACATCACAATTGTCCTCTCTCACTCTAATAAGATAAAATATGTCGCTTTGCTTTGACAAATCCAACAACAAATGATCAAGGTAGTTTATGAGTACCAAACTTTGGTAGGCATATCGAGTTGACTTAATTAAGATAAATGTTTATCTAATCATGCATCAAATACAGATATTGCATATATTAACATATAAGCAGTAAAACGTGACATGGTTATGGCCCGTATACTACAATCTTCTCAAGCCAATGAGAAAATCGATAGTCAACCTAGGGATAACATCTTCTCCAAGTGCATCCATTGGTCATCATGTGTCATTGGCATCCTTCTTGTAATTTCACCCTTCAATGGATATTCCATTTCTCGTTTTGTACATTACAAATTAGGAAAACTCGAGTTATATTCGAGTCAAAATATATTTTACAACTAGAAAATAGAGATAAGGCATGACACGCAGACCGTATTATGAATTACATTACAATATGCACATACACATACATCCAATCACATTGGGTTTAAGGTCATAATCATGCATCATGTCATCAATCACACATAATAGATTTAGGACATTAATTTTTATTATGATTGTAAAAAATGTTCATGAGTCGAAACCATAGATTATAAAATTTGTTGAGTACAATCGGACCATAGCACACTTTCATATTTCATATGATGATGCTATGAACTTTTAGTTTAATCAACACAAACTATTGTATCTCGACAAATACTCATACATTATACAATCCACAACAAAATTATATCCTACTTCTATATCACATATAAAAATTATATCCTACTTCTATATCACATATAAAAGTTTTTCTAAACTTTGTACGATCTTTCACAAGTAGCTCTGATGCCACTGTAGGGATATATAGGCAAAAATATTTATAAATTACACTGGAAATAATAGTTCTCACGATCGATCCATGCGAAGGAACGAGACAAAGGAATTGTAGCTCAGTGGATTGGGCCAAGCCTACTCACCTGAGAATGTGTGCTATGGATTGGGCCAAGTACTAAGCCTGAGCTGACTCCCGGGAGTGGTCCCACCGGGAAGCGACCGAGAGCAAGATGCAGGAGCTAGAGACAGTGAAGGAGGACAGACTCTTCATCTCGAGCCTGAGAAGGACCCACCTCAACTCCCTCATGAGTGATTAAAGGGAGGTGGTGAGATGGAGTTATCTGGACCTCAACCACCGCCTCCCCAAACAGAGGGAACTAGTAGAGGCTCGAGGGTAGACACATCACCCCCGGTTGGGGGCAAGTCACCCAGCATGTCTTCCATCTCAAGTGGAGGTGACGGTAGGAGGATGGGTAGCAACAAATGGCCACTAGGAAGCTCAACCCCCAGGGCAAACGCCGCCTCAGTTCGAGAATTTGCCGGAGGTGATTGTTTGCTTTTATGAGTTCGGAGACTCTTCTGAATTCGTCTCCTCCTCAACTAGTATGAGAGGGGGCACCGAGGAAGCGCCAAGGATGGCCATAGGGGTCGCAGGCAGGACGACTAGAACCTCGACCGCTTGGGTAAGATCGATAATCTCTGCACCTCAGGCCTCCAGCTCGGTCTCAGACATCTGGGTCAGTCAATTCAGGGTGGCTCACAACATAGTCTTGGTTGCATAAAATAAAAAATACTCAGTTAGACTTCAACATTACCTTAAAGGACCAAGATCATATTGAAAGAATGTTGCAACGAAGCCAGGATAGGGCTCAAGCCTAAATAGTAAAGCACGCCCTCCTCGAGTGGAGAATCGCTATTAAACGATAGGTTGGACAGCTGCGCCATAGCCCTAGTATACCCTCTCTCCAAATGGATATCCTTCCTAGAAGATGAGGTGGGCATGTCAAACCATCACCGGAGAGATCCCCGCATGGCTTGAGGAAGGTGAACGTAAACGAATTGGGATTTCCACTCCTAATGTGAGGTAGGCATGCCTTTGATCAGACCCTGCCCTGCTCTGGCTAAAAAGAAAAATACCCTCTCTTCCGCCCGATTGGGGTAGAAAAAGAAATAGAACAGGTGGGGAGACAGAGGAAGGTGATATAAATATAACAGTATAACCTGTTGGGGGCAATCTATGGTTCGGAGTGACCATGTGTTTTGATGTTTGGGCAAAGGGTTTAAGTTAGGTTTACTCTTGTTATTTGATATGTGTGATTGAGTTTGCAGGACTTAGTGAGTCACACATGAAGGACACATCCGAGGGACGAGAGCCAAGGGAAGAGGACTCCAAGGGTAAGCCGGGAAGTGGACTTCAAAGGGCACACGTGAAGGGTGACATGGAGGCAAGCCGAGGGCTTGCGTGCGCATTCGAGGGACGATAACTGGTGGAAGAGGACTTCAAGGGGCAAGCCAAGAGAGTGTACTTGAAGGCACACGTGAAGGAGGGTCTTCGGAGTGAGGAAGAGTGTTTTTGTAAGCTAGGCAGTCGACTGGGAATGGATCAGTTGACTGTCAGTAGAGGACTCGAACTTATCGAAACATCAGTCGACTCGTAAACCCGAAAAACTAGCCGTTGAGTTAGCCGTTGGCTAGTAGTTGGGGTGGGATCAATCGACTGTCCTGGGGGCAGTCGACTGGTAGCGGCTATTTTTAGCCAAGAGCTCTATTTAAGAAAGCTCCGTTTGGCTGGAGGGAGTTGACGAAATGAGCTTGGTTAGAGCTCATTAGTAGTCTTAGTTGCTCAGAAGTGTGTCCGGGATTGTGGCGAGGTTTCTCCACCCACAATGAGCTACACGAGCTAGTCGGAGGGCATCCGGGGAGTGATCCACCGAAGGATCAAGGGATCGTCCACCTTACGGACAGTCGTGGAGTAGGAGTGTCATCTCCGAACCACGTAAAGGTTGGCGTTAGCATTGTGTTTAGTTTTATTTAGTATTTATGCTTGCGCATGCTAACGTTATAGGTAGAAAATCGAACGAAAGTTATTCACCCCCTCTAGCTTCACGGTCATGGTCCCAACAAGTGGTATCAGAGCGAAGGTCGCTCATCTATGGACTAATCGCCGAGAGAGCACAAGCTAAAGGAAATGATAATGGAAGACAAGTTGGGTGATGACATCAACATTCCACCTCCTTATGATCATGAATATTTTGACTATTGGAGGACAAGAATGAAGACTTGGTTTAGAATGGATTGGGAGCACAGGATGGTCCTAGAAGAGCCCTTCGAGATTTCAAGAGATAAGCACAGGAAAAGACTTCGACCTAGATATTGGACTAAAGAGCAACAAAGTCAGTCGAAGGTAAATGAGTAGGTAATTGCAATATTAATTGATATTTTGCCTAATAATGTATTGAGTGGTGTAGGTAAATACGGAAATGCATATGAGCTATGGAATAAGATGGGAGAATTCCATGAGAACTCTACACAAGCTCAATTAGTGAAAGAGCCAAAGGAAATAAACTCAATGGTCCAAGAAGACAAAGAAGAAGAAGAATTGCTCATCTCATCAAGTGAAGTGGAAGAAGAAAGTGAGAGGTCGCCCACTTCATCAAGGGAAGAAGAAGAAGTCACCACCTCAAGGATTAAGGGGGAGGAGAGACCCACTTCAATACCGGAGCAAGAAGAAGCTCCTACCTCCACCAAAGCAAGGACAAAAGATCACATCATTTACTTTGGATGTAACAAAAGAGGACACTATAAGGACAAGTGTTCATTGGGTAAGGAGGTAAACCCTAAACCCGAGTCAATTCATTTTCAAACTAATATGGGTTGTAGGGAAAAGAAGAAGAAAAAACACGTTAGGTGCGACACTTGTGGAGAACTAGGGCATTATCACACCAAGTGTCCAAGAAAAGGAGAGCTCAAGAAAATGGAGCATTTAAGAAAATGAGAAAAAGAAGAAAAGAAGAAAAGTTCATATCAAGGGGGAGCTACAAGGGTAAGGGAGGTAATCCCGAACTTTAAGTTTAAATATAATTCAAATTTAAACTCCTCTATGCATGATATAAATAATGTTAATTATTTACCATGCATAACTTTGGATTTAAATATCATGATAGGAGTAGGGTTAATATTATAATCAAAACCCTAGGAAAATCATGTATCATGATAAATCCAAGACCTTTGAACCTAAAGATCAAGGCACAAATTCCAAGAAGGGGAGACATGCCTAGGAAGGTGGGTAGGTCTAGGAATGTCCAAGGTAGACATGTTGGTTCTAGGCTTGAGAACCTAGAAACGAAAAATCAAGCATTGAGGGAAAAGCTTGATAGGTTAGAGAAAATCCTAGATAGATTTACTATCGGATTTAAGGGTTTAGGTATGATGTTGGGTGGTCTAAAACCCAACAATGATAGATCGAGTTTAGGATACCGATCTAAGGTCTCCAATGCCAATGAAAAGAAATATGCTAGGGTAGCATATAATTATGGCAAGGAGGGGAAATCCAAGAATGACAAAGGGGTGTCATTAAAAGGAAAGAATAAGATCTTAACTAAGGACAATGGGTCCAAAGTTAAGAAGGTCAACTTTGTAGGTCAAGAGTCACCGGAGGTACACCGGTGTGACCTTGTGGTTGTGAATGAGTCACATAGGGAGGTGACTAGGGTTAAGAGCTCAAGGGGGAGCTCTAGGAGTCAAGTTGGGACCCATGGTTTATGGATCCTGGGAGGATTCCTTTTGGAAGTCTGGATAGGTCAAGGAGTGTGCCTAGGGATGTGGAAACAGATTTGAGTCTCAATCCTAGGAATTTGGCACGTTGGATTTGAGTTTCATGCATGGAAATATGACATTGAGGTCATATTACATGAAAAATGATTTTTAATGTGCAAATATCATATAAATCAATGCTAGGGATGCATTGTGGATTAGTATGGGCAAAGACATTAAGAGGAAACCAAAATTAGGACTTTAGGTCAAGGTTTAATTGAACTATTTAGGTAGTTTTGGGTTTTGTGTCAGTCTTGGAATTGGTGATAGATACATATGTGAATATATGTTTCCCAAGTAGACACGAGTTCCACAAACCTCTCCACAATATTTGGAAATTTTTGGAAATTTGTGAAATTTCTGGTGCATTTCTGAATTTGGGTCAGAAATGTTGAAAAGTGGTTTTTCAGAGTGTCAGTCGACTGGTCCAGGGGAAGTCGACTGATCTGGGCTGAATTGGTTTTCAGCAATTGAAAAGTGTCCAAAATAATGTAAAACAAGTGTATGAGAGGCTAGTACACTTTGTGTATGATCATTAGAGGTTAAAAGATCTAATAAGGGGGAAATTGTTGGAGTCTTTTTGATGTATGGCAAAGGGGGAGAAGTGTTGGGTTTAAGTGGGAAACCAAACACGCCTTTGCAAGAAATCCTAGGTCTAGGGGGAGCATAGGTAAAGGAGGAGCATTGTTGCTCCATTCATGGCGTAAGGGGAGCTTTAGAGAGGTTCTTAAAAAGCCTATGTAAGTCCAATGTAGGGGGAGCCTTAGAGAGGCTTTAAAATGTCTGGTTTGGTAAAAAGTTCTAACTCTTGGGGAGGTTAGGTGTGGGGATGTCTTGTGATAAGATCCATGCATATTTGCTATGTGTTTTCCCTAACTTAAACGTATTGCCAAACATCAAAAAGGGGGAGATTGTTGGGGCAATCTATGGTTCGGAGTTGTTGGATCGAGAATTGCGAGAGAGGGGGGGTGAATGTCGCAAATCGTTCGGATTTCGTAAAGAGCAATTGCGTAGCGGAATAATCAAAATCAGACAATGCGAACACCAAGATTTTTACTTGGTTCGGAGCCTGGGTCGACTCCTACTCCAAGGCCCACGGTCGTTGACCGTTTACTATGGGCAATACTATAATCGCGTAAAACAATTTTACAAAGATTGATTACAGTAAATTGCAGTAAGAAAAAAAAGACAGCTTTTCTTTGTTACCGACGTCCGGTGTAAATCGAAGTTCCAGAGCAGTTGGACGTCGCCGGCGCTTGTATCTCGAGTCTGGAGGGTTCTGGAGCAGAGCGCGGGAGCAGAAGAGCGTGATTGCGTTCAATTGAATTGATGCTTGAAGAAGAGGGTCGAGGGTCCTTTATATAGGGCTGGGGGCGCCCGGGATGCTCGGGGCGCCCCCCACGTGGCTTTCGATCCGGCGAGCCCTCTGGTCAAGGCTGATCTCTGCTTCTTCGGGATCACCTTTGACTGGGGCGCCCGATGCGCGCGGGGCGCCCGAGTTGACCGGTCAAGGCTTCATCTTCTTCGCGAGGATGAGCTGCTGCAGCTGCCAGTGGCGTGGCACAGTGGGCGCCCGCGACACGCGGGGCGCCCGACACGCGCGGGGCGCCCGAAACATCCGGGGCGCCCCCAAATGTGCTGCTGTCGGGGCGTTTACTTGCTCTGCTGACTTTGGGTTGACTCTGGGGCGCCCGAAACATCCGGGGCGCCCTGCTCAGTTACTGCCTCACTCCTTTGAGGCTCTCTGAGCTGCAGAAACATAGTCCTTCAGTCCTGCATCCAGGGTTAGTCCAAAACAGCAATTAATAAGTTAATTTTACACAGCCTTGGCTGTCTTGGTTCTGACTTTGGGTCTCCAAAATGGAGCCCTAGGTCGAACCGACGCCTAATGTTCCCTCAAGGGGAACGCGTCCTCACCTACTCCTCTCGGGAGAATTTACCTGGTGCCAACCAAATCCTCCAGTTGGACTTTTGCCCGGCAGCCCTTCGCCAGGTCTTGAGTTTCGCCCAGCAGCCCTTCGCCAGGACTTGGTTTTTGCCCAGCAGCCCTTCGCCAGGTCTTGAGTTTCGCCCAGCAGCCCTTCGCTAGGACTTGGTTTTCGCCTAGCAGCCCTTCGCCAGGACTTGGTTTTCGCCCAGCAACCCTTCGCTAGGACTTGGTTTCCTGACAGCCCATCGTCAGGTGCCTAGCATCCCTTCGCTAGGACTTGATTTTCGCCCAGCAACCCTTCGCCAGGACTTGGTTTCCTGACAGCCCATCGTCAGGTGCCTAGCAGCCCTTCGCTAGGACTTTGTTTCCTGCACTCTCAGTGAACAACGTTAGATCACAAATAACCCTTAACTTTGAATCCTTTGCCAATATCAAAACAAGGTTCGATCTGGTGCTTCCTGCACCAACAATCTCCCCCTTTTTGATTATGGCAACACAATTCAAAGTTAAGGAAAAACTTATAACAGTTTAAGCACAAAAGGTTAAGCAATGAAGTATAACTATTTATGAATAGAATAAATGTAGAGTTGAAAAAAAATATTTATTTTTCATACTCCCCCTAAAACCCTGAATACTTGTATTTACAACTCTTAACTTTGACCTTTCCTCCCCCTTTGACATATATCAAAAAACAGGCATGGGTGAACAAGGTATCTAACAGGGATTTATGAGTTTTTCTAAGTGCTTCTTGTTTTTGACAAAGTATTTAAGAAACAGAGTAAAAATATTTTCAAAACTTTTTACACTTAGATAATTTTCAAGTATAAAGCAAGTACTTTTGAGAAGTTTGAAAAATTAAGTGTCAGGGACTTGGTTTAAAAATAGTTAAGTACTAAACTCATTTAAATACTTGAAATAAATTTTTGAAAGGAATTGTTAAGTACTTAGAAATAATTTTTGAGAAAGACTTAGAAATAATTTTTGAAAGAAATAGTTAAGTAATTGAAAAAAAATGTTAAGTACTTAAGTTGTATTTTAAAAAAAAATTAAGTAAAAAATCAAGTACTTAAATTGATTTTGAAAAAATTAAGTACTTCGGATGTTTTTGAAATTCAAATTTAAAAAATTTGATTCCCTCTTTTCTTTCCTATCTCTCCCCCTTAATGTTAAATTCTTCTCCTTAGACCTATTTTTAAGTTCAATTAAGAAAAATATTTTGAAGGAAGTGATAAGGAGAATGTTTGTGTATCAGAGCCTATGAATTTTGAAAGCAAAAAGATACTTAGAATAATTTTGAAGGCATAAAAAAAACTTAAATTTCTAGATTAAATCCATTTTAAAAAATGTATTTGTAGGCAAATCTTTAAAAGCTTCATGTACTTAGAACACTTTTGCCTTGAAAAATATTTGTACTTTTGGAAACATTATATTTTGAAAAATAGCAGTACTTTTTGAAAGATATTATGCATTTTTGAAGACATAAGTACTTTTGAAATAAATTATGATTTGAAACACATAAGTACTTTTTAGAAAAATATTTTACTTGACTAGGTTTCTTTTCCAGTCTGACACAATCCTAGGAAACCTTGTTGATTACAAGGACATTTCCCTAAGTGTCCTGGAAAAGTTCTCCAATTCAAGTAAATACTATCTAAAAAAAAATGATAGTACTTTGAAAGTATATGCTAGTACATTTTGAAAAATGTATGACCTTTTGAAGACACAATATTTTGCTTGACTTGGTTTATTTTCCAGTCTGACACAATCCTAGGAAACCTTGTTGACTACAAGGATATTTTCCTAAGTGTCCTGGAAATTCGCCAACCCAAGTAAATATTATTTCAAAAGCAATTTCATAGGCCACAATAATAATAATATTTTGAACGAAAAATTATTTATGTTTTCAAAAGGATTTTAAACTTGCAGTGCATGAAAACATTTATTTTGAAAAATTTTCAACAATTCTTTTAATTTGATCTCCCCCTAAACTTGACCCAGTCCTAGGAAGCTTGTTGACTACAAGCGATCTTCCTCTGAGTCTTAAGGTTTGATTTAAATTATAAGAATTGTCTAATAACCAAAAAAAATTAATAAACACATTTCAGAAATTCTTCTTTTGACTCAAACTCTCCCTAAATTTGACACATCCCAGGAGTCCTTATGGATCATGAAGTGGATCTTCCTCTGTATCTTTAGGGTTTATTAAAATCAAAAGAATAGTTTTGAATATCAGTACGGTAATATAATTTTAGGAAATTCAACTTGAAATGAAGATAATTTTCAAACATAAGCCCCTTTTTCGAAAAACATTTTGAAATGATAATGATTTTTCAAAGATATTTTGAAAGAAAATTAAAAAGAATAAACCACTCCCCTTTACTATTTAACTCAATCTAATGTCCTAGGGGACTTCAGTGTTATCCATGTTTGACTATGTTGACTAGGTTTGACCAATAATTGACCCAATCAAGTCCTAGACTTTATTTATTGTGATATTTGACATGAAATAAAAGATGTAAAAAAAAGTAGAGTACAGTGAATTAATTTGAAAACAAGAAATAACTTTGAATAACTTTTGAAAGTATATTTTATTTGAAAGAGTAGTGAGTTATGCATTTAGGTCCTAGATGTCTCACCCAGTACTACATGATCAAGCATGTTAACCTTAAGGGTTTTTGTGAGACAGGTTTTAGTAGAAGATTTATTTTGAAAAGACCATGAATAAATTTAAAGAGTTAAATTATTTTTTTTTAAACACAATTTAAATTTATTTTGAAAAAAAAGATATTTGAATCTAAAATTAACTGAAAATTTGTGTTAGATTCGAATTTAACAAAAAATAATTTGAATTTGAATTTCAAAAATTGGCTTCCAGGTCTTGGCGAGGCACTAGGCCTTCTTTGGCCGTAGCCTTATGGGATCATCCACCCTTTCCTTGACACAGCCTTTTAATGAAATTTCATTTTCAAAATTATTCTTTGAAAAATTTCTGGTCTAACTAGTTTGGGTCTTGGATCGGTAGCTTCGGCTAGTTCCGCCAAATTGGCTTCCCTAACGTACTATCATCTCACCTCCACCCAATACTATGTTGTCCAAATTTCAGTTAAACTATTTTGTCCTTAAACTAATCAATCCTATGAATAGCCAAAACAAAACTTCAGATAATGTCATAGTGAGGAGAAATTTCTGGATTTTCTAAGTTTGCAAAATTATTAATCAGTTTTTCTTGTATATCAATTTTAATTTTCAAAGTCTCATTTTCTTGTCTTAACATTTTGAATTTTGACTTTGCTAATATACATGATTTCATTAAGTTATCTAAGCATGCATCCATATCTAAATTTGACCAAGGGAGATTAATTAAACTATCAGTATTCAAGGTAAAGAGTTGATTTGGATGTAAATTACAGTTACCCATTTTGGTTGGTTGTCCTGGATCTTTGTAACGTTTGTCTGTGCATTCCTCTTTGTAATGCCCAAACTCCTGACACTTGAAGCATTGAATGCGACTCTTGTTCTTTCGTGCTTTTGGAGCTCGTTTCTTTGTTGCCGTCGGTGGTATCGTTTGAATCTTACGAGTAGGACACTTAGTTTGGTAGTGCCCTCTCTCCCTGCATATGTAACAAATTATATGATTTTTAAAATTTAAATTTGTAATTTTACCTTTTGATTCCTTATTGGGAATCTCCCCCTTAATTGTTGCTGTCTCGGATCTAGATTCATCTTCTGGTTCCGTGTCTGAGTCGGACTCGGATACTTGTTGAAGCTCCTTCTTTGGTGGTTCTCTTGGAGTTTTCCCTGCAAAAGAAATTATACCTTCCTCGACCATTGCAGTATCAGCTTGATTATTTAATTCTAATTTAGAAAAGAATTTGAAATTGGTTACCATCTCAGTCAGTTCGTCGTCTGATTCTGCTGGTTCGATTTCGACTCTGGGTTCAGACTCTGACTCGGCTGTCTGTGCTTGGACCGAGAGTGCGAGATAACTTACCTGATCTTCTTCTTCATCTGAGATTTCTTGATGAAGATTGATCAATTTCTCCCACATTTCTCTAGCACATCCAAATGAACCGACTAGCTTGAGTTGTTCGTTGGTTAGACCGCATTGAAGAATTGCAGTTGCTCTTGCATCAGTCTCAATTTGGTTGAGGGTTGGTTCATCCAGTTTGTCCCATGCAATTGATAGTTCATCTTCTGTATGGAGGTGGAACCCTGTTTGAATGATCATCCATATGTCCATATGGGTCTTCAGAAGGGACTCCATTTGTCTTCTCCAAAAGCTGAAGTTCTCGCCGGAGAATAGCGGTGGACGGGCACTGTTCCACTCTTGGTTGGCCATAAAATAACCTCTTGCACACAAAAGAACTAACAGAATGTACCAAGACTTGGTCTTGGATTAGTAGTGCGGGAGAAGAAGAAAAAAAATTTGCCCAAAAAAAATTACACGAATTTTGAGGCAGAATAATAATAAAATAATAATAATAAATTTGAGACAAAATTTTTGGGAAATGAATATTCTGATTAATGGTGAAAAATAAGAGTTAAAAGATTGCTCGAATTAAAGTGGCACGAATTTTGAGAAATAATATTAAAATAATAAAAAAAAATTTATGACAAATTTTTAAGAATTGTTCGTTTTATTAATTCAGACTTATGGTGAAAAGATGAAAATTCAAAATTGAAAAAGGCGTATGAAAATTCAGAATTATTCGTTTTAAATCCACCTACAGATATTATTTATATAAAATAAAAAGCGAACGAGATTGAGTTGCGTTGATTAACAAAAAGAAAAGAAAAATTAAAAAAATTCGTAAATTCGAAAAAAACTTTCAAACTGGTGGTTGCACCAAGTTTGAACTACCCCGCTCTGATACCACTTGTTGGATCGAGAATTGCGAGAGAGGGGGGGTGAATGTCGCAAATCGTTCGGATTTCGTAAAGAGCAATTGCGTAGCGGAATAATCAAAATCAGACAATGCGAACACCAAGATTTTTACTTGGTTCGGAGCCTGGGTCGACTCCTACTCCAAGGCCCACGGTCGTTGACCGTTTACTATGGGCAATACTATAATCGCGCAAAACAATTTTACAAAGATTGATTACAGTAAATTGCAGTAAGAAAAAAAAGACAGCTTTTCTTTGTTACCGACGTCCGGAGTAAATCGAAGTTCCAGAGCAGTTGGACGTCGCCGGCGCTTGTATCTCGAGTCTGGAGGGTTCTGGAGCAGAGCGCGGGAGCAGAAGAGCGTGATTGCGTTCAATTGAATTGATGCTTGAAGAAGAGGGTCGAGGGTCCTTTATATAGGGCTGGGGGCGCCCGGGATGCTCGGGGCGCCCCCCACGTGGCTTTCGATCCGGCGAGCCCTCTGGTCAAGGCTGATCTCTGCTTCTTCGGGATCACCTTTGACTGGGGCGCCCGATGCGCGCGGGGCGCCCGGGTTGACCGGTCAAGGCTTCATCTTCTTCGCGAGGATGAGCTGCTGCAGCTGCCAGTGGCGTGGCACAGTGGGCGCCCGCGACACGCGGGGCGCCCGACGTGCGCGGGGCGCCCGAAACATCCGGGGCGCCCCCAAATGTGCTGCTGTCGGGGAGTTTACTTGCTCTGCTGACTTTGAGTTGACTCTGGGGCGCCCGAAACATCCGGGGCGCCCTGCTCAGTTACTGCCTCACTCCTTTGAGGTTCTCTGAGCTGCAGAAACACAGTCCTTCGGTCCTGCATCCAGGGTTAGTCCAAAACAGCAATTAATAAGTTAATTTTACACAGCCTTGGCTGTCTTGGTTCTGACTTTGGGTCTCCAAAATGGAGCCCTAGGTCGAACCGACGCCTAATGTTCCCTCAAGGGGAACGCGTCCTCACCTACTCCTCTCGGGAGAATTTACCTGGTGCCAACCGGATCCTCCAGTTGGACTTTTGCCCGGCAGCCCTTCGCCAGGTCTTGAGTTTCGCCCAGCAGCCCTTCGCCAGGACTTGGTTTTTGCCCAGCAGCCCTTCGCCAGGTCTTGAGTTTCGCCCAGCAGCCCTTCGCTAGGACTTGGTTTTCGCCTAGCAGCCCTTCGCCAGGACTTGGTTTTCGCCCAGCAACCCTTCGCTAGGACTTGGTTTCCTGACAGCCCATCGTCAGGTGCCTAGCATCCCTTCGCTAGGACTTTGTTTCCTGCACTCTCAGTGAACAACGTTAGATCACAAATAACCCTTAACTTTGAATCCTTTGCCAATATCAAAACAAGGTTCGATCTGGTGCTTCCTGCACCAACAGGAGTGACCATGTGTTTTGATGTTTGGGCAAAGGGTTTAAGTTATGTTTACTCTTTTATTTGATATGTGTGATTGAGTTTGCAAGACTTAGTGAGTCACACATGGAGGACACATCCGAGAGACGAGAGCCGAGGGAAGAGGACTCCAAGAGCAAGCCGGGAAGTGGACTTCAAAGGGCACACGTGAAGGGTGGCATGGAGGCAAGCCGAGGGCTTGCGTGCACATTCGAGGGACGATAGCCGGTGGAAGAGAACTTCAAGGGCCAAGCCAAAGGAGTGTACTTGAAGGCACACGTGAAGGAGGATCTTCGGAGTGAGGAAGAGTGTTTTTGTAAGCTGGACAGTCGACTGGGAATGGATCAGTCGACTGTCAGTAGAGGACTCGAACTCACCGAAACATCAGTCGACGAGTCCAGTCGACTGGTAAACCCGAAAAACTAGTCGTTGATTAGTAGTTGGGGTGGATCAGTCGACTGCCCTAGGGGCAGTCGACTAGTAGCGGCTATTTTCAGCCAAGAGCTCTGTTTAAGAGAGCTCGGTTTGGCTGGAGGGTGTTGACGAAATGAGCTTGGTTAGAGCTCATTAGTAGTCTTAGTTGCTCAGAAGTGTATCTGAGATTGTGACAAGGTTTCTCCACCCACAAGGAGCTACACAAGCTAGCCATAGGGCATCCGGGGAGTGATCCACCGAAGGATCAAAGGATCGTCTATCTTACCGACAGTCGTGGAATAAGAGCGTCATCTCCGAACCATGTAAAGGTTGGCGTTAGCATTGTTTTTAGTTTTATTTAGTATTTCCGCTTGCGCATGCTAACGTTGTAGGTAGAAAATCGAACGAAAGCTATTCACCCCCTTCTAGCTTCACAGTCACGGTCCCAACATAACCATCCCAGAAAGAATACGGAAGGAATCAAACCCAACTGAGATAGAGGGATACAGAAGTACCGAAAAATTTCGATAAAAAAAGGAATGAAGGGGTAAACGAAGACCAATGATCAAATTACTCCGAAAAAAAGTCACACACCCCGGAGGGGGACCAGGGGATGGATGATGATCCGGTGGCCATCTTCCGACCGGTATCAGGGGATGGATGATGATCCGGTGGCCATCTTCTCGAAAAAAGACTAAAGAGTGGATTCTAATCGGATAGAATGAAAACCAAAAGGGGCTTATGTTGGGATGAAAAAAATGGACAAAGGGAAGGTGACGAGTGCAAGCTCTAAGGAGGAAGACAAAGACGGCGGAAAAATGGAAGATCATATGACAGCAGATGAAGATAAGCCTCGTCTTAGTTTGATGATAAACCCTAACGGGACCCAATTGCGCTGTTCGATCCTGGTCCTTCCCCTGAGGTGGGTGAACATAGTTTGCCCGATCTAGGACAAAGAACCCTACCAACTCCTGAGCAATGATGATGCTTCGAAGTGGCGCTTCGCCTACTTGACAGTGGTCATGTCGCCATTAAGGAAATATTACTTCAGAAGTGATAAAACATTTCTCAAGCACGGTAAAAGAAGCTGGCAAATCATTCTGTCATTAAAACAAGTATGGGTAACAATTAAAGTACAAATCTGTTATAAATCTCCTATCAGCAATAGGTGTCTAACACGTGGCCCCCCATACCAGGCCTCTTCACATCACTTTAGAGTTCAGTCGGTCGAGCTCTTCAAGCCTCCTTCAGGTTGACTAAAAGGGTAGGCTAATAACGTCG
>JAGFNQ010003369.1:60668-188280 GCA_024364735.1 Boesenbergia rotunda | reverse complement strand
GTAAACCTTTCTTGGATTCCGACATGCTAAACCTTTTTAGCACTCGGTCTATATATGTAGACTGCGAAAGACCAAGCAACCGTTTTGATATATCTCTATAGATCTTAATCCCAAGGATATAGGTTGCTTCTCCCAAGTCTTTCATGGAGAAAGTTTTGGACAACCAAATTTTTTTAACCGACTGTAAGACTGATATATCGTTTCCTATAAGTAATATGTCATCGACATATAATACTAGGAATACGACTGCACTCCCACTAACCTTCTTGTACACACAAGGTTCGTCAGGATTTTACGAGAAATCAAACTCTTTGATTGTCTCATCAAAACGGATGTTCCAGCTCCTTGATGCTTGCTTCAGTCCATATATGGATCGTCGAAGCTTGCATACTTTGGTTTTATCAACCGATGTGAATCCTTCAGGTTGTATCATGTATACATCCTCAAGCAGGTTTCCATTAAGGAAAGCTGTTTTCACATCCATTTGCCATATCTCATAATCATAATGAGTTACTATGACTAGCAGCATCCGAATGGATTTAAGCATAGCTACTGGCGAATAGGTTTCGTCATAATCAATTCCTTGTTTCTGACGATATCCTTTTGCCACTAATCTAGCCTTAAAGGTAACAACATTACCTTCCATGTCGGTTTTCTTCTTGAAAACCCACTTGCACCCTATGGGCTTAATCCCTTCAGGTTGGTTAACCAAGTCCCATACTTGATTTTCGTACATGGAATCCATTTCCGACTTCATGGCTTCAAGCCATTTGTCCCTTTCTGAACTTTTCAGAACATCTTCATAACTGATAGGTTCGTCATCGCTTATGAGTAACACGTCGTTCGATTCACTTATGAGAAATCTGTATCTCTTTGGAATATTGCGTGTCCTATCAGACCTTCGAAGAGGTGGTGTTGTTTTATGTTCAACTGATAGCTCATCATTATGAGTTATTGGTTGTGGGTCTAGACTAGGTGTCTCTGTAATGTTTATTAGAGTTTATTGAACTTCATCAAGTTCAATGCCACTCCCACTGTTTTCTTGTAAAAGAAATTCTTTTTCCAGAAATACAACATGCCTTGAAACAAACACCTTTTGTTCCAAGGGATGATAGAATTGGTAACCCTTTGTTTCCTTAGGGTATCCAATAAATAGACATTTATCAGACTTAGCATCCAATTTGTCTGATACAGTCCGCTTCACATAAGCAGGACAACCCCATATCTTAAGGTGAGTTAAGTGAGGTTTCTTACTATTCCACGTCTCATATGGAGTAGTAGAGACTACCTTGATCGGGACTCTGTTTAGCAAGTAAACAGTTGTCTTAAGTGCACACTCCCAAAAGGATTTTGAAAGAGTTGCATGATTCATCATAGATCTAACCATGTCCATCAAGGTTCGATTGCGCCTCTCAGATACACCATTATACTGTGGTGTATATGACGGAGTCCATTGAGACAATATCCCATTGTCCCTAAGATAATCTTGAAACTCTTGACTTAAGTATTCACCACCCCGATCGAATCGAAGTATCTTAATACTTTTGCCAAGCTGTTTCTCTACTTCATTTCTGAACTCTTTGAATTTCTCAAAAGCTTCAGATTTGTGTTTCATCAAGAACACATACCCGAATCGTGAGTGATCATCAATAAAGGTAATGAAGTAGCTATAGCCTCCTTGTGCAAGAGTTGACATTGGTCCACATACATCAGTATGTATTAGACCAAGCAATTCTCCCACTGGATTACCTTTTCCGGAAAAGGGTAATTTGGCCATCTTGCCTTTTAAGCATGATTCGCATGTATCAAATGAACCGGGTTCAAATGATTCCAGAATTCCACATCGGTGTAATTTGGTCATGCGTTTCTTACTTACATGGCCAAGACGACAATGCCACGTATAGGAGTTTATTCGATTATCTATTCGAGCACGTTTGTTGCTTACTTCGATATTGAAAACGTCACCGGATAAATCTAACGTGTAGATACCATTGCACAAAGTTCCGGTCCCATAAAGAACACCATTTAAAGTTATGTAACAACAATTGTCACTAAAAGTTAAATGATAACCCTTTTCATTCAAGCATGAAATAGATACAATGTTCTTTATTAACGAAGGAACAAAATAACAATTATCCAATTCTAAGACAAGTCCAGTAGGGAGCTTTAGCAAATATGTTCCGATGGCAATAGCAGCAATCTTTGCTCCATTTACAACTTGCAAATTCGCTTCTCCTTTGACGAGTCTTCTTCTATTCCTTAGCCCTTGTATGTCATTACATTGTGAGCTACACCCAGTATCAAGTACCCAGGTGTACGAGGAAATAGAGTGACATTCAATAACGAAGATGCCTGATGAGGATGGGGCATCGGATGCCTTCTTCTTCAAGGACTCAAGATAAACCTTGCAGTTTCTTCGCCAGTGGCCCTCCTTGCCACAATGATGGCAAGTGCCTTTTGGTGCCTTTTCAATCCTTTTGTCCTTAGTTAACTTATTGGTGTCCAAAATGGAACGCAAATTCAGAGAAGACATGATCGAGTGATTATCCTAGAAATACAAATTGAGCTTATATGAGAAAAATGATAAAGAATGCATCAACATACATTAATTAAATCCTATTTATTTATCGAATTGAATAACCCTTTTTATCAATTCGGGAGATCGTAGGAACATCTCCAAATAGGTTGATATCCAACCATAGATAAGAACAACCATGGCTGTGGCCATCAAGTTATTCTTAGCTATGAAGGTAGGTAATTATACCGATTACATATCACATATATGTAACTATCACTTTATGCTATCAACTAATTGAATGTTTGCATAAATCATTGGGTTGTTAACTCATTAACAAGTATGCAACAATATACATAGCACCCAACTGCACCTGTCTTTACATCGACCTTGGCTGTGGCACAACAAATCGATGCTCCAAGCTTAAGGCTGACCCATTAATCATGAAATAGTTTTAATATGGTTGGAGCTCATTCAACCGTTTAGTCAGGCTTGGATGTGTCCAACAACCAAAACTAAGGATTGACCTCTGACTCCAACTATATTAATCATAAACTAATTCCATGGTTTGAACATGTTGAGGTTCAAGCCGGGCATGGATGTGTCCATCAACCCAAACGAGAAACAAAACTCCGGTTCTAACGATATTAATGGAAGGTGTTGGCCTTAATATTTTGTAAGGGGTTTTGAGTCTCATCCTTTCTTTTCTAAGCACATTCATGAAATATAATTATGTCATATACTAACGATTTTCTTAATAAAGTATGTATGTGACTTAATTTATCAAGTCTCATTAATTGAATTAGGAACCGGATTTCCTAATTCTAATTTCATACTTTATTTAAGGAATTGTTTTGGGAAACAATTTCCTAAATTGTCATAATCAATTTCGGAAATAATATGTTTAAGACATTGATTTCTCTAAATCAAATCTTATTAAATTAAGAGACAGATTCCCTTAATTCAACCACATATTATTTTCATGAAAATCTCTTTTAAGAAAACTCTATAGGAAACCATTTTCCTAATTAATTTTGGAGACAACAATATGTAAGAGCATCACCTCTTAAATCAAATAAGGAAATTATCGCTTGAGAATCACCTCAAAATTTCCAAGATTTGATTACATATTTTATTTATGGATCTATTAATTTCAACAAATTATTTTCTTTGGGTGGCTCCCCGAGGCTCAGATACCCAAAAAAAAGGAATTTGTTATAAATCTAATTTGGTCCGCTCTCCGAGGCGTAACCAAATTAAACATGACAATTTTATTCAAAATAGGAAATTAAATTACAACAACTAACTTTAAATTGGACGGCTCCCCGAGACTCAATCCAAAATAAAGAATTTTGTTAATAATTTAAAACTAATTCGAATTTAATTGTCAATTAACAATCCATAAATTTGTCTAGACTTTCTTGAAAGAAAGTGCCCAAAATTGCGAGATTTCATAATAGGTTTTCAGAATAATTGTAAGTTTCTGGTACAAAGAAAACTTACATATTTCTAAAATTGGAAATTTTCCAAAATAGGAAATTTCCAAAGTTAGAAAGTTTCCAAAAATGGGAAGTTTTCACAATTATCATAAAATTTCAGAAACTAGGATATTTCAAAAGTTTGCGAAATTTCATAAGGATTTCCAAACTTTGAAATTCCTAAATTTAAAATTTATCATAATTGGAAAGTTTCCATAATTGGAAAATTATCCAAAATTGAGATCATGACAAAGTTTTCCGCAAAACAATTATATGATTATGTCGAACACTAACCGGCTCTGATACCACTGTTGGGACCGGGTGCATGTTGACATGGATACGGGTTCGTAATTTTAAAATTTAATTACGTGCAGCGGAAGATTTAGCATAAATAATTTCTCAAATTATTTTAACCACGTATCTAGCATGCAACCTTATATTGTGTAGACATGATCATATATTAAAATTTTGCAGAAAGTAAACTAATTTACTTGATACCTCGCGTAACTCGAAGTAAGGGACGAGATCCAACCGTAGCGTCCCTTGGAAGCTCCGCCTCTATTCGCGTCCACGCCGAGTTCTCTTCAGGATAACTTCGCAAAGCCACGAGATTCGTGCCGACAAGAACTACTAGATTCTCCAAAGGCACGACTAGAATATCAAGAGAGAGAGATGGAAAACTAACCACCAAACGAAGAACGGAATCCGTATTCCGGGAGGAAGGAAGGAGTCGCGATCCGCTTCTTCTTCTTCTTCGGCACCTTCTTGGTGGAGGTGGCTCACGACAACTAGAAGGGGCGCCGGCCCTAGAGGAGGGAGAGGGCACCGGCCCTAGAGGAGGGAGAGGGCGCCGGCCCAAGAGGAGGTAGAGGGGGAGAAGGAGAGAGAGAGAGGGCTTGCTTCTTAATCTCTTGATTGGAATTCAAGCCTTGCCTTGGTTCCTTTATATAGTAGCCTCTCCATCGCCAAGTCTCCCTTCTAACGGAATAAATTTTCATAAAAAATTTATCTTATAAATTTTCCCATGAATTATTCCGTTATGCCAAGTTTTATTATAACTAAATTTATAATAAAAAACAAACACATCTCCGCTTTTATTATGGAATAAATTTTCACAAGAAATTTATTATATAAATTTCTTATGAATTATTCCGTTATGCCAAGTTTTTATTATAACTTAATTTATAATAAAAACAACCATGTCTCCCCTTTTATTATTGAATAAATTTTACAAGAAATTTATCTTATAAATTTTTCTTATCATGGAAAAATCAATTCATAATTGATTTTATAAAATAAAATAAACCAATCCATGGTTCATTTTAATTTCCATAAAAAGAATAATTTTCTATAAATTTCTTTATCATGGTAAATCAATCCATTATTGATTTATAAAATAAAATAAACCAATCCAAGGTTTATTTTAATTTCCATGAAAATAAATCTCTTTATATAAATTTCTTTATCCATAATTTTATAAAACAAACCACGCGCGGTTTATTTTATAATTTGAACCAAACAATTTGGTTCTCCCTCTTATTATGGCCGGCCAAACCAAAGAGGGTGGGGACCCTCTTTGGCCGGCCAAACCAATGCCGTAACCGTACGAATTAAACTCATTTAATTCGTCCAATAAGTCTTCAAAAGACTTAGCCATTTTATGCTTCCGATGCGTCTCTGAAAAATTCAGATTCGACTTATCTCTCGTGATCAGAAAATCCAATTTTCAACTCATTTTAAATCCCTCAGATTACTCGTAGTGCGTGTGACTAAATAGACTTTCGATTTATGTTGGCCGTCTATAATTAACTAATTATAGAACGATCATGAGTGGCACCTAGTAGTACATCATGATCCCTAATTAATCGAAAGATCAACGGTTGACCTCAGATATAATTCTGAAACCCTTCAGCAGCTATAATGAGTCGTGCCTCATTCCCTTCACCATCTTATACCCACTTGGTTCAGGACACGGTCTATGTGTGTCAGTCCCCACTAGGCTGACTACGTCACACCTAGCCCAAGTAATGTCTTTCTCGTCCAACGGATTCTAATTACTCTCATGTTTCCTAGAGATTCATACTCGGAACATGTTATGCTCTGGCCAGAGGCTTCGAGTAACAATGCGACGATAGGCCTTGGGTATACATCTCCTCGCAAGGAGTGGTGAATCCTTTGTAGGCTGTTCAAACATCTTCGAGCACTTCGGCTTATACCCAACCATCCTGGGTCCACACCTCCTTAGAGATGCTTGCATAAGATGTCAAAGTATAAGTCTCCGTGACCAATATGACTTGAACACCGCAAGTCAAAGGAACATCGCACTTAAGCTGCAGTAAGAACTTTCATTGACATATCTATATGTAGATTACCATATGAAGTTTTACAGCTAGTCACTCCAATGAACTAGTTCCCTTAACTAGCATTCATGTTTATCTCCGGACATCCCAATGTCACCAGCCAGTGAGAATCAACTGATTAGAGAATAACCCATGCTAGTCTCAACAGAATTGATAGTGTCCGTATTTATCAATTCATCGACTAGGGACAATTTTAATACTTCACAATTGCACATGTAGAGATAATCACTAGTTGTGAATTCATCACAAATTCTCTCATGCTGTGAATTGTATTGTGGACATTCAGTAAATGAGTTTAAGATCCCAATCAAATACACAGATATGTATACTCAAATAGTGAATATTCATTTATTAAAATAAATGTTTACAATCATAAGGTAATTGCCTTAGGACACTTCTCTCATATTACTAACACTATCACCGGTCATATATTTGGAGCACCCACTATCAACGAACTAAGTTGATAGATGCTCCCCCTCAATCATAGCCTACACAATTCGAAAAATAGAAGATTTAGGTACCCAAATCTTGGGACCTAAAGCACCTACTATGCAAGACTTAGGCAACCATGCCTTGACCACTTTCTTTTGAGTCCTAGGGGTCTTAAGTGGTCTAACATCAGTCCTAGACATCAAGGAAACAAACGAAAGTTCTTTAGGTCGGTAACCAATACCGGCCCTATTGTAAACCACCCTTTGTGCATTTAGAATTATGTCTAGAGTCATTGAGCTAGTTGAGAATTTCTCAAGAACACTCTTGAGTCTCTCAACTTCACTCTTCAAAGATTTGTTTTCATCCTCTAACATTTCTAAATGTAAATCATCAATATCCTCACCCTTAGAAGATTTCAAATGTTCAACCTCTACTTTCACTGATTTAACTTTTGCTTTTGACTTTTTCAACAAATCGGTTAAACATGCAATGGTCCTATAGCATTTATCTAGTTCGGGAGTGATTACCTCTTCATCATCCAAAGATGATGAAGCCGCATTTGAGGAGTCCATTGATTCATCACTGCTTTCCTCTCCTTCAATGGCCATGAGTGCTACATGGCGTGTACTCTTCTCTTCCTTCTCTTCTTCGGAAGAGCTAGAGGATGATTCATCCCATGTGGCCTTCAAGACCTTCTTCTTCTTCTTTGACTTCTCCTCTTTCTTCTTGAGTTTTGGGCAGTCCTTCTTGAAGTGCCCTTTCTGTTGGGGTTGCAAGGTTGTAAACATAGTCCCACATCGAGAACACATAGGAAAGATCATAGGTTTATAAGGAAAAAAGATATCTTCATTGGCATGAGGCCTTTTGGGAGAGCCCAAGAGCAAAACCATGAGGGCTAAGGCCCAAAGTGGATAATATCATACCATTGTGGAGATATCCGAATTCCTTTTGGTCCTAACACTTTCTTGCTACACTCATAACAAGTAACATTAGACTTATCAAGTTTAACATCACTAGGGTTACCTTTACCCTTGAAGCGCCGACTCTTCCTCATCATTCTTCTAACAAAATTGGCCATCTCGGAGGAAGAAGACCCGCTGCCATCCTCTTCGGATTCGGACTCGAACTCGGATGAGGATGAAGATGAAGAGACTTCCTTCTCCTTCTTCTTCTCCTTCTTCTTCTCCTTCTTCTTCATAGTCTTTTCTCCTGCCACAAGAGCAATCCCCTTCTCCTTGGGGCCTTTGTTAGCCATTTCATGAAGCTCCATTTCACAAAATTAGTCATCTAGTTTTACAATTGATAAATCCTTAGAAACCTTGTAGGCATCCACCATGGATGACTACAAAGCATTCCTTGGAAAAGCTTTCAACACATGCCTCACAAGGTCGTGGTTCTCGACCTTTTCATCAATGGAATGAAGACCGTCGAGGACTTCTTTGAACCTACTGTGAAGTTCACTCACCATTTCACTCTCCTTCATGGAGACGTTTTGTAGTTGGTTGAGGAACAAGTCCCTCTTGGCGATTCTCGAGTCTCGGGTGCCCTCATGGAGTTCGATGAGCTTATTCCACAAATCCTTTGTGCTTATAAAGGGACCAACCTTGATGAGTTGATCCTTGTTCATTCCACATTGTAAGGTGACCACCGCCTTCGCATCGGCTTCACCTTTCCGGGTTTGCTCGGCCGACCAACGTGAAGATTCCAATTCTTTACCCTCCGCATCTCTTGGAGGAATGAAGCCCTCCTTCACGGAGAACCACATTCCGATGTCGGTCTTGAGATAGTATTCCATCCGGGACCTCCAATATTGAAAATCAGATCCATCGAAGAAGGGAGGTTGGGTGGTGCGAAATCCTTCTCTCAAAGCCATTGTCGTTGACTCTCGGATGTTAAGCCGCTTTAACATAGCTCCAAGCTCTGATACCACTTGTTGGCACTTGGATGGCTAGAGAGGGGGGGGGGTGAATATAGCCAGACACCACAAATTGCTTTCACTTAGGAAGATTCTGCACTTAGGGTTAGTAGTGTAAGATCGTGTACGCCCGCTAGAGGGGGGGTGAATAGCGATGTTCCGAACCCCCTTGTTCATGCGTTGTTAGTAGCACAGTAGAATATACAAAAACAATGCTAATAACTTGATTTAGTTGGTATCCACCCCGGCCGGGTGACTAATCCAACAATCCGTCGGTGGATCACTCCCCGGATAACCTCCGGCTATCACGTGTCACTCCTTGTGGGTGGAGAAACCTCACCACAACACCAAACAAAGCTCTGGACACGAAGACTACTAACTTGCCCTTAACCAAGACAAGTTTCGTCAAGAAACAATAGGAGAAAACGAGCCCCTTTAAATAGGGCTCGAATCTGAAACAGCCGCTACCAGTCGACTGCCCAAATGGCAGTCAACTGGTCCCACTCAGATTCGACCGTTACATCATAACGTTCGAATTCTGCCAGCCTGTTTCAGCCTATGCCAGTCGACTGCCCTTGGACCAGTCGATTGGTAGACACTTAAGCCTAGGGTTTCACTCCCGAGTACAAGTCTCTCCGCACTCAAACCATCCCGGCTTAACCTCCGAGTACAAACACTCATACTCAACCTCTCTTAATCTAGTTGACTCTTTACTAGCAGTCTTGATTGTTGCCTTCACGCTCTCTTCATCTTTGGCCCTCGTCCCTTGGATGCGCACGCAAGCCTCCAGCTTGCCTCCATGCCACCCTTCACGTACGCCTCGAAGTCCGCGTCCCTCGGCTCATCATCTCTGCTATCCATGGTCCCTCGGATACGCACGTAAGCCTCTAGCTTCCCTCCATGCCATCCTTCACCTGAAGACGTTAACTAAGTCCATGTGTACCTGTACACCTGCACACTCATGTACACATATGAGAATAACACAAATCCTAACTTAACCATATTGCCCACTCATCAAAATATCATGATTCTCTAGATCATCTCAGGGTCGATTGCTCCAACAATCTCTCCCTTTTTGATGTGTGACAATATGCTAAGTTAGGTAAACATATAGCAGTAATAATAGCAAAAGAAATTGAAATTCAAGCATAACACACAAGAGGCAACCTCCCCCTTAACCTTGTTGGTGACGAGATGGCTATAGAGGGGGGTGAATATAGCCTGACCCTCAAGACTTAGTCGTTTTCAAATTTCTCTGCACTTAGGTTAGCCACAGCGGAAGCAATACAAATATAATAGCAGAAACAGAAATGCATGGAAGGAAGAATACAAACCAATACACTAACAATGGTCGTTTACAAGGTTCGGGGATAACTTGCCCCTACTCCTTGGCGTGCCCGTAAGGTGGGCGATCCCTTGATCGTCGGCAGATCAAGCCCCGGTGAACACCGGATATCAAGCGCCTCCTTCTCGGTGGAGAAACCTCTCCACAAGTGATCTCAAGAAGATACAAGTTAAGCACAGAGACACTCGAGAAGACAAGCTCACAAAGCTCTCACAGGAATGCAGCAAGATAGCTCAAGAACAAAGCAACAGAGAGCAACAGAGAGCACGAACACAGCCCAGTAACAACTTCCCAAGTTTTCTGTCTGTCTCGCCTCGTCTCCTCTGCCTCAGCTTCATCACTTAAGCTCTGCTCACCATCACAAGCTTCATCAGCATCCACTGAGCCAGCCTGAACCCACTGACCTCCCTGAGCACTCAGTCCACTGAAGACTCCCTCTCCAGCTGAGCCTCCGTCAGTCGCCAGCTGCGTCAGTTGCCCGTTGAAACCTGATAATGAGAAACAGCCAAACCTGCTCAACGGAAAGCCTCCCATTGACCCTCCTTGAGTGTTTGAATCACCTGCTATCACCTGCACACTCCAACAGAGGCTTAGCAATGCATATCAAAACATATCAGTAATGTATCAGAGAATCGGCAGTGAAAACAGACGCGATCAGAGCTTCTGACAGCGTATTTGAATTAAAGTGATCGGTCACCGGACCGATCAGAGAGCCTCCTGATCGGTCACCAGACCGATCAGGCTGGTTCCAGACCGATCAGGCTCCGTCCTGATCGATCCCCAACGCTCAATCAGAAATCGCGATTTCTTTGAGATTCTCCTGGACCGATCACCAGACCGATCCCAGGTCGTGGATCGTTCACCTGACCGATCCACCCTTATATCGGGCGATTTCTGAGTTTCGCAGGCTAAGCCTTCTGATCGGTCAACTGACCGATCAGGGTGTCAACTGATCGGTCAGCAGTCCGATCAGGTCATCACCAGATTGATCAGGCTTCGTCCTGATCGATCTTAGTGAGGAGCCCGCGAAGCTGGATCGTTCACCAGAACGATCTGCACAGTGATCATGATTGGTCATCAGACCGATCAGGAGTAGATCAGCAAGGGAACTCAACCTCACTGCTCGCTCCCTGATCGGTCACCAGACCGATCAGGAGCCAGTCAATGGGTGAAACGCATACTCCCTGATCGGTCACCAGATCGATCAGGAGCAGCACAGTAGGTTCCCAACCTCACTGTGTGCTCCCTGATCGGTCACCCGACCGATCAGTCATCGCTGGATCGATCACCAGACCGATCCACGAAGGAGCAGCGTGCCAGAATCCCTGATCGATCACCAGATCGATCCAGGGACTCAAACTCAGCCCTCCAAGCTAAGTTTCCATCCACCTTAGCCCTCCAAGCTAAGGATTTTCCATCTAACTCTCCAAGTTGGGAATTTGCACCTAACCCTCCAAGTTAGGACTTTTCACCTAGCCCTCCAAGCTAGGACTTTTCACCTAGCCCTCCAAGCTAGGACTTTTCACCCAACCCTTCCGAGTTAGAACTTCATCCAACCTAGCCCTCCAAGCTAGGCACCTGACCCTCCAAGCCAGGACTTTTTCACCTAATTCTCCAGGATGAGAATTTGCACCTAACCCTCCAAGTTAGGACTTTTCACCTAGCCCTCCAAGCTAGGACTTTTCACCCAACCCTTCCGAGTTAGAACTTCATCCAACCTAGCCCTCCAAGCTAGGCACCTGACCCTCCAAGCCAGGACTTTTTCACCTAATTCTCCAGGATGGGAATTTGCACCTAACCCTCCAAGTTAGGACTTTTCACCTAGCCCTCCAAGCTAGGACTTTTCACCCAACCCTTCCGAATTAGGACTTTTCCATACCTGGCTTCACTCACCAGGACTCGTCTTCACTCACTGGGATTTCCAACACCTGGCTTCACTCACAAGGACCCGGCTTCACTCACCGGGATTTCCAACACCTGGCTTCACTCACCAGGACCCGGCTTCACTCACCGGGATATCAACCTAGCTTCACAAGCTAGGACCTGGCTTCACTCACCAGGGTTTCCTGCCCAGTCCCCGACCAGGACTTTAACCCAAATTCGCTCAACCATACTTAAATCATTGTCAAACACTAAAACAACAACTGGGCCAGACTGCATCAACAAACCTATGCTTTCTCCCAAATTTCAACCCTTATTGCTAATCCCAAGTTAGAGTTAAATTATCCCAACTTAACTCTACAGTCGCAATCAAGCCTTAAGTCAAGTTTAAACACATACCTAACTTAATACGCAAATTCTCCCCCTTTGACACCATCAAAATGATTGCCCCAAGCAACCCAACCCTTGATGCCAAATAGGACTTGATCCTATTTCTGAAAAACCCTTTAGAAATCACAAACACCTAATCTGCCCACACTGCCAGTCGACTGCCCCCAGGGCAGTCGACTGATACGACAGATTTCAGAATTTTAGACGAAATTCAGAAATGAATAAAAAATTCCAAAAAATCTGGAAAATGTGAAACTTTGCACGCACGATTGTTAAGGTATACCCTACCCTAGAAAAATTTGGTTCATGAAAATCATCAACCGTGCTTGACTTTTGGTACAAACTCAAAAAATTCCCAACTAAGGTCAACTTTGTATCATCCTAGAGTTCTAATCATGGAATCATATACTTGTCATTCTCTAGTAACTCCATTTGATATTCAAAATGATTCCCTAAATTTTAAATAGATACTTTCAATAACTCCCCCATGTTTGAATGATCATCTCTTTTAAACATGATATCCTTTTGATTTTCAATCAACCCATATTAGATTACAATCATTGTAAAATGTTAACATACCATGAATACATAAATAATGATCATAAAAGGAATCACACATTAATACTTGGAGATATCTAAGCAATATTTAAAGAATCATTTAGCAAGATAAAAACCAAATAGAAGCTAATGAAATGGGTCACATTCATACATTTACATAATGAAGGACACCATAGATTGTTCATGCATCAAATATGGCCATGATAGATGGCCTATCATAATGTCTAGGGCCAAACCATAAGGCCCGAAAAGTTTCCAAACACAGTTATCATAATATAGAGAGTTTGAGAGATATAAACAAAAACATCAAGAATAAGCACTCTCAACACTGGATCCCAATAACTGCACCATCAGATCAGAAAAACATGTCACCATCACCGCCGGGGGGAGGAGGAGGAGGGCCCTGATAACCAAGATGCATCTGCTGCAACATCTCATACATAGCATCCTGTCTGGTCTTGAATCCCTGATAGAACTTTGTGAGGCCGTGCACCTCCTCCTGAGTCACTGCTTGGCCCTGCTGGAGGCTCCGAACATCCCCTTGAATAGTGTGAACATCCTCCTGAATCTGGTGGACATCCGCACGGAGCCCATGAACATCTTCATGGTACTGAGTAAACTCTGCGCGGGTGACCAGCTCTGTAGGCTCCTCATCTGCAGCAGCGGCCTCCTGTCGCTCCCTACAAACGAATACCCCCTGTCTAGACTCAATGCCTGCCAAAGACAACTGGCGGGTGCCAATTTGATCATAGTCTTTGGAAAGGTGTCGTACCTGACCAACAGTGACTCGAATACTAAAACGGAGCTGAAAGAACTCTGTTAACATATGACAAAAAGGCATGTATATCTTCCCATTCACACTCTGGGAAAGGTGACAAATGGATGCAAACACATGCAGTGACACATCTATATCCAGCCTCCTCTCAAGAGCATACATCATCACCAAGTGAGGCAACCGGATCCTTGCCCTCCCCTTAGTGACAATGTGTAGGAGACACTCTACCACAATCTTGTACAGAACATGACTGGATGGACTCATGGGTTTTGCATCAAAAGTTCGCTCAGATTCATGTCTATGCCTTCTGAAGTAGTGGACATGAATCTGATCAACAGTTACACCTGGGAACTCAAGTGGTTCAACAATGTTTTGGAAAGTAGGTATTGTGATTGTTCGAGGCCCGACATTCTAGGAAACTGGCTAAAACCATTTGATCATAGTCTTTGGAAAGGTGTCGTACCTGACCAACAGTGACTCGAATACTAAAACGGAGCTGAAAGAACTCTGTTAACATATGACAAAAAGGCATGTATATCTTCCCATTCACACTCTGGGAAAGGTGACAAATGGATGCAAACACATGCAGTGACACATCTATATCCAGCCTCCTCTCAAGAGCATACATCATCACCAAGTGAGGCAACCGGATCCTTGCCCTCCCCTTAGTGACAATGTGTAGGAGACACTCTACCACAATCTTGTACAGAACATGACTGGATGGACTCATGGGTTTTGCATCAAAAGTTCGCTCAGATTCATGTCTATGCCTTCTGAAGTAGTGGACATGAATCTGATCAACAGTTACACCTGGGAACTCAAGTGGTTCAACAATGTTTTGGAAAGTAGGTATTGTGATTGTTCGAGGCCCGACATTCTAGGAAACTGGCTAAAACCATTGGTGTGAAAGGAATGGTGACACCCGCTACTCTTGACTCATAAACTCTATTGTCTAGGTCAAGACAAGTCAAATTTGCAAAGAACTCCTTGCACAGATCAAGATTAACATCATGTTGACAATAGACAAGTTGTTCTATGCCGAAATGGGTAATCATCTCAATAATATGAGGTGCCTTATCTTCAAAATATGCTTTATTAAGATACCGACAGGGTAGTTGGACAAATTCATTTTCCTCGAATCTCTTTTTGCACTCTAAGCTTCTAAACTTAGACTCTTCTGGACTTTGGGGACCTGATCGAGATGACCCCTCACCCCTATGCCACTTAGACACAACCCTAATATACCAAACACATGTATGCATACAAAGTAACCCCCAACAAGAGAAAATGGCAAACGAAAACACACAAAAATTATCATGTTAGTGTCAATGCAAAGTCTAAATGGAGAAATGATCTTTAAACACCATACCTCTTTGCTCTTTGCATTGTGAGATTTGGAAATCGCGTGGGTTGACTTGAAGAGGGGTTTTCTACTAGCCCTAGAGGTAGATCAGAGTTAGAGGAGGCCTTAGGGAAGAGTTTTAGAACTTTGGAGGAGCTTAGGACACAAGAGGAGTTGAAAGGATGTGAAAATCGCCGGGAGAAATGAGCCAAAACCCTAGATTTTGCTATCCCAGCGCGCCCTCTCCTTTTATAGAGCCCGCGAACCAGTCGACTGACCCCAGGGCAGTCGACTGGTCCACACCGTAATTACATTCTGTGGGTTTTGCCAGTTGACTGGCCTCAAGCCAGTCGACTGGGTCAGGATGTAATTGTATTCTATGAGCTTTGCCTGTCAACTGGCTTCCAGCCAGTCGACTGGTGTCTGCTATTCTGAATTTCAGATTTTCTGTCTGTACTTCAGAAATGCCTAACTAATTCCACAAATTCCCAAAAATTCTAAAATCTTGTGAGGAGATTTGTGGATCCTATATTTACTTGGGAAAAATATAATTTCAGTCAAAAATTATCCCAAATCCCAAGTTTGGTACAAACTCCGAGTTTCTCTAAAATGTATCATGAAACCCTTCCCAAAAGTTCTAATTTATACCTTACCTTGATGCTCCTTCCCATACTCATCCATAATCCATCCATAGCATCAAGTTATATTGTTAAATCCGACACTTTTAGCGCGAGCCAGAAAATTTTTCGAAAGAAGATTTACGGATTCCGGGACCCAAATTGAAATTGGAGGCTAAAATTCCTTTTGAAACATAAGTTGTAAGGGCTGATTTGTAAATATGCATTAACTGTTAAGGGCTGATATGAGATTAGTAAAAAAAATGAGGGGCTTATGTGTAATATGGCCACACTTAAATCCCTCTGCCCCCTTCTCCTCTCATTCGCATGCAGCCACCCCCGACTCCTCCTCTCGGACTCTTCCGTGATGCCCTAGCCGCAGCGTTTCCCCGACGCCGTCTCCTTCGCTGCTCTTCTCCGTCCGCCCACAGCCAAGCCGAGTCGATCCTCTTCTTCTGTTCCTTCGTGAACCCTAGTCGTAGCCTAATTCCAAGTCGAAGGGCACTCCTCCTTCCGCCATCACACACGCGGACGATGGGCGATGCTAAGCTGCGGTCGGAGATGAGTTCGCGACGCCGAGACCCTAGATTCTGACTCTCTTTCGAGGATCCTATCCCTTGCGTGCTCGAGTTCCTCCTTGTGGAGGCTAGGACTTTGGTGGTTGATTGAGCTCTTCGGTGGAAGAAAACTAGTGGCGGCAATTCAGGTAAGCTCACTTAGTGTTGAATTGGAATGGATGATGAGTTTTGCGTGAATTCATAGAGAGGAGTTGGGGCTTCTACTTAGAATGTTTTGTTGCAATCATATGAGTTCTTGATGATTTGAATTTGGATGTGTTATGTGAAGTTTTCATCTGATATAGATTTCGGTTTGGGATGCTTCCTTGAGTTATGGTGCATTGCCGTGAGCCTCCATAGAATTCTTTGATGCGAGCTCATTGTTTGGGATGTGCTCTATTTTGTTTTCGGTTTGTGTTAGAGTTGTGGCTGTGAGCTCCTTTGATCTTGGAGTTGTTGTGGTTTGCTTTCTGTGTTGTAATTTCTTGAATCCCCTGTGAGATGGGGCCATTGTTTTGGATTATGTATTGGTTGGGAATTCTATGTAGAGCTTCACCATGATCTGTTGTGAGCTCCATTTAGGTTTGGCTTGGGGGGGCTAATCTGTTGGGAGCTTCATTCTTGGGATTTGGTATTAGCTTGATGATGTGTAGATCCACTTTGGTTTGAGCTTGCCGTGAGGTTTTGTTTCCTTGGGATCAATGTGTTTCGGTTTGTATTGTTTTGGGATCTGTGAAATGCTTGTTTTGGATCAAATTGATGATGGTTTGATTTTAGTTAACCTGGAGGAGTTAGGGTGATGATTAAATTGGTAATCAAGATTGATATGAATGATGGGACGATCAAGTTTACGGTTTGTTTAAACCCAGGTTTAATTGAGAGGTTATCATTCAATTAGGGGCTTGTTAGCTAGTTACTATATTTGTAATAGCTATTAAATATGTTCTTTGATACAGGACGTTGATTGGTTTGGACGCATAGATGCGGAGGCTCTTTCTTGGACACAGACTTCACGTTGGAGGCGGGTACCCCTGACTTATCTTTTTAGATATTGTCTTACTACTATGCATAGTTTGTTATAGATAATAGTAAGTTTATACGCTGTACCTGCCTTTATGTATTATGATCAGATATATGTTGTTTAGATGACTTCTGTTTAGTTATATACAGTGTCGATATTTGCCATGCGTTCATATGTGCTCAGATATGATGGTAGGTCACATAGTACCTGTAGTTGTATTGATTTCTAGATATACCTTGCATGAATACCTAGGGTAGAATGGTTAGATCTGGATACATGCGTTAGACCTATACCTTTCCCACCGATGTGTGATTGGATTGATTCCTAGATATACCTTGCATGGATACCTAGGGTAGAATGGTTAGATCTGGATACATGCGTTAGACCTATACCTTTCCCACCGATGTGTGGTTGACAACCTGGTTAGTGAGGAGGGAGTTGTTGGCATACACTACCCTCAAGTTGCATACTGAGCTGTAGGCTCTGTACGATTGCATACTGGCGATCATCGGCCCCCTAGGGTCTGAGCCCGTCGCGCAGACAGGTTTCTTGTTTGATTGAGCTATTAGCATTATGCTATGATCATGATGGAGACCATCGGCTCCCCTGAGGTCTGAGCCCGTCCCCAGTCATGTTTGAGGTTGCATATTTGCATAGCCACAGGTGCTGGGCTACATATTGCATTGCCACAGGTGCTGGGCATCATATTTGCATAGCCACAGGTGCTGGGCTACATATTGCATCCGCCACAGGTGCTAGGCGTCATATTTGCATAACCACAGCTGCTGGGCTACATATTGCATTGCCACAGGTGCTGGGCATCATATTGCATAGCCACAGGTGCTGGCTCATATTGCATGCCACAGGTGTCATATTTGCATAGCCACAGGTGCTGGGCTACATACGTTGGCATATTGCATTGCCACAGGTGCTGGGCATCATATTGCATAGCCATGAGTGTTGGGCTTATATGTTGTAGGCACAAGTGTTGGCTTCTTAGCAACCATGTGTGGTTGGCTTGTCTGTTTCTGTTCACCCGACCGCTGGTCCGGAGGTGGCTGAGGTGCGTACAAACAGATCGTTGTACATGTGTATAGGTGCTTTGCACCTTTGTTGGTGCTTGTTGCGTTTGAGTGCTTATATGTTTGACATACTTACAGGTAACATACACATTTGGATTGTGTATCATTTTTGAGGTTATATAGAGGATTGATTACACCTACCTACAGGATAGATAGACTCTGGTATGTATTTCACCCTTAGTCTTAGATATGCTTTATCCTCTATACTCGAGACTGTATCAGCGTGATTCTTATTGTTATTTATAGCTTGCTGTGCATATATGCTTCTGGTATCCGCTGAGTTTATTTGGACTCACCCCGTTGCCATATTTTTGTTTTCAGGTTGATTGGTCTCCAGGAGAGCCCAGTTGCCAGTCCCAGGTCCCTACGACTCCAGTGATGGGTGCTTCCGCGTAGTTCTTTTCTTCGTTTATTATTGGTTTGGATTGGTTTTAGTCGTGGAACTTGTATCGCATTTTATTTGTCTTGTATTGTATTTTTGAGTCCTCTGAGGACTATGTGTTTGTTGTTTTGTTGTAAGTCGGACCGGTCCGCAGTCAGGTATATTTACTTTGCGTTATGGTTATGTTATATTTTGATTTTGAGGTCTGAGGCCAAATTATTATCTGCGTGTGTTGTTTGTATGTGTAAATTGTCCGTCGGACAAGGGAGGTGCTGTCCGATTTTATATTGGAACAGCGGCTCCTAGGTCTCGGGGCGTGACACCCCCTCTTTAGCCATCCGGGTTCCAACACTTCCGAGTTAGAACTTTCCACACCTAGCCCTCCAAGCTAGGACCTGACCCTCCAAGCCAGAACTTTTTCACCTAACTCTCCAAGTTGGGACTTTTCACCTAACCCTCCAAGTTAGGACTTTTCACCTAGCCCTCTAAGCTAGGACTTTTCACCCAACCCTTCCGAATTAGGACTTTTCAACACCTAACCCTCCAAGCTAGGATTTTCCATACCTAACCCTCCAGGTTAGGATTTTCCAACACCAAGCCCTCCAAGCTAGGATTTTCCATAACATGCCTAATCCCCGATCAGGACTTAACCATAATCATAATAATCATCAACCTAAACTAAAATCGATGTCAACACCAAAACAACAATCAGGGTCAGACTGCATCAACAGAAACTTCCGTGGGGTCGGGCCGGTCACCCCAGATTCAATTTGTCTGCTACCTGGTTCATCATTTTTTTTCCTAATCGATTGGGGACCAAATCGATTAGGTGCATCCCCAATCAATTGAGGATGTCATGTCATCTTGCCTTTTTATCGATGAACGTGTTCAAATATCTGAACGTGTTCATCGCGGCAACCCTTTAATGCCTTCGCCACAATGGGATTAATGGACACGACTCGTGGAATCTATTTATGTTGACTAGCCCTTGAGGCTATGGTATAACGGAATGACGACTAGTTGCCTTTCAAATATCCGCGGTTCAATCTCTAACTATGATAAATTTTACAAGAAATTTTCCTCTAAATAGGACGTGCAACCTAGGATGTTAAGCTTCTGAATCGTCCGCTGTGAGCGCTTCCCGATTTACCTTAGTAGTCGGTGAAAAATTTTCGTAGAACCGAGTTGATTATCTAGGTTCAATATTACCCAATTTAATTTATATTGACTAAATTTATCAATCCATTTGAACTGATAAATCGTATTTAATCAATTGGTATAGTCACGTATAAATGAAAATTAACCTAGTCAGAATGAACGAAAGTTAAAAAGTAACCAACAAAACTGAATAACTTATAAATTATTTTATTTTAAAGAAAATCATTTTATAATTACAATATTATTTATCAAAACACTGAAAAAATAAACATATTTTTAAAATTTTTTGAAACAAGTTAATTCTTAAAAACATATAATATTTTCATCATTTATTATTATTATTTTTAAAAATATCATTTACTTTAATGATATTTTATCACCTAATTAATGATATTTATTTGCTGAAGAAAAAGTCTACATGTAGTGTCGGTGGTTTTTAATAATAATAATTATAATAGTAATGATAAATAATGTATTATGCCTTCATATATTTAAAAATATTTAAGTTTCGGTTTAAAAAATAAAAATAAATATGAAAAAGGGTTAAAATGTCATGGTTAAAGTAATTTATCCAATTAAAAGATATTTTTATAATTAACATTTTCTTAATATTTAATTAAAAATACTATTTTAATATATAATTAGACGTGAAAATATAACCTATCAACTAGTTAGGGTATATATTGATCATCACCTTAAATGGTATTTAAAGGCTCATCAATGGCCATAAGGGACTTCACAAAATTCTAACGACTTCATGACACGCTCAATTATTTATCAAACTCGCTATCTTAGATCCTTTAACCATTGTTGTCGTATATATTTCATGCTTCCCTATCCATTCCTAGTTATTGATCATGACCCATAACTTTTATTTTTCACCCGTCAAATGTGGTGATTCTAATAGTTGGTGGTGTTGCCCAAGCAATATAAATTGTATCCTTAGATATCACCATGCAATCATATCGTATCTTGTGTATTTTCTTTGGTAGTTAGTATAGGTTTGGCTAAGTCTCTATGAGATGGATTGATGGTTATTATGTGGGTATTGCCTCTTGATCCTGTCGACAAGTAAAGATGATTCTCACACGATTGACTTGGTCTGACCAAGATGACCTCGGTTGCGATAGGGGGTGAGTCGGGGTCGGCCCCAAGAATTCAGTGGGGCAAGGGTGGTTCGGATCGGACCAAAACAAGAGCACACAGGTGGAGGAAGGATTTCTCAAATGCTGGAACCTCTTCTTTGGAGCCCCAAGGGGGTTTATATAGGGGAGGAGAAGCCCTTTGCCCCGTTAGAGCTGTCCTGTCTCATTAAGAACTGGTCAGTTGGCAGACTGGACTAATGACAACTTTAGTTGCTCTGTGAGACTGTCACAGCCGCTTGACAATCTGTCCAAGTTGTCCCCTCTGACCTCAATTAATGTTTGGCGGCTCTGTCAGGTCATGATTATATCATAGGTCTTTTTCTCATAATGGAGAGATTTGGGAGATCTCTACTGCTGAGGCAACCTGTCACTCATTCGGGACAGTCGGCTCGGGTCTAGCTACCAACCCACGACCTGGGTCGGTCAGACAAGCTCAGCCTCTCGGCCACTCCCGTTTTTAGGGCGGTCCTAAAGTGTCCGACCCACGGTGCCCGACCCAGGGTGCCCGACTCAGGGTGACCAACCCAGTGTGTTCGATCCAGGGTGACCGACCCAGGGTGCCCAACCCAAGATGCCCGACCGGGACCTTCTAACCGAAACACCCCAACCGAGAAGTATTTCTAATTTCGCTAGATTGCACTATCCCCGACCGGCAATCCTTGACCGAGAAGGCCCGACTGGGATGCTCATTACACATCAAGCCTTACCCCCTGCTCAAGGAGATCTGGTCACGCCCCTCTATCCTTGCCCGACCGAACTGTACATTAGTAGAAGCCCTAGAGTCAATTATGTGATGATTGACTAGGGACATTTTGTATCATATTCTATCATTAATAAAGACATGTATGGTTATTATACTTACTTTGTATTCTGTGCTGAATAACTAAGTATAATAATGTCCTTGTGTAGTAGGTTCTTATCTACATTATATCGATTGGTTGAATCGATAGTGAGATAATGTAGAGAACACTACACTAAATTATTCCTAGTCAAGTATTAGTATTCAGGGGCAATATTAATGCATGGAGACTAGCATGTAGGTCAACTGGTGACTTGAGCTCACAAGTCATGGATATGTGATATTAAGTTGACACATGAGCATACATTGGAAAATGTATACTGAATTGACCCGCCATGAGAAAGTTTCATAGATTGTCATATGAGTGTCATAAACTTTCTCATGTGACTATTAGTATGAATAGTCCTTAGACCTGAAGTCACTACGGTTCCCTACATAAGGAGTTATGTACTTTGGTATCGTCAAACGTCACCCTAACAGGGTGGACTATAAATGTTAAATCCGACATTTTTGGGCGTGATTCAGAAATTTTTTTTATAAGACCTAGGGTTCCTGGGCTCTTACAAGAAATTTCGGAATTAAATGGTGTTAAACTAAAATAGTTTGGAGGCTAAGATGGAAAGGAAATTTAAATTAGGGGATGTGAGGGACCAAAATGCAAAATGGACATATTAAAGCCCTAGAGTTCACCTCTCCGCCCGAATACCATGCGACGCCATGGGTTTCCCAGCCGCCATCCTCTTTTCCATTCGCAGCCACCATCGAGAGAAGCCAGGTCGACCCGATCCCCTCTTCTTCTTCCTCCCCTCCGGCGAACATCGCCCCTCGGAGCTAGCCGACAACGAAGCTCCCATTCCCCGATCCCCAAACCATCTCGTGAGCAACGGGCTAAGAATTTCTCTACAGGCGATTTAGGGGCCGATGCTATCTGTCAACAAGTCGACAGCGTCATCGCGCTGCAGGAGCCCCACTGGAGGTGAGTTAGGGTTCCTTCCGTCTGGATCTTTCGAGCCGATGTAGTTGGATTTGTTTTCCTCACTGACCCGAGTTCCGGTTCTCTGCTTGAGGACGATCCAGAGAAATGGCTGGCAGTGTATCAGATAGGTGGCTTAGAGTTGGTACTCATCAACAATGGCAGAGGTAAGAAGATCTCTAGATTAACTAGAGTAGCTAGCTTTCGATATAAGCATGCTTCATTGTTCTGTTTCTTGTTGTGGGATTGAAGGATTGAATCTGAGGAGATGAATACGAATTGATTCTCGTGTGTGATGGCAGGGCTAACTCGAAGTTGAATTCGTGCTCCATTTCTTCCTCTCTGTTTCACCTCACAGTGCCGATTAGAGTTGGCTGCCGTGGAGAGCTGTGCCAAGCGCAGGTAAGGATGCATTAGATTTGTGTTGTGATTGATCTGTGGATACCATTGAATTGGAACAGAGTTTTGTTACGAATTGGGTGAATTAGCAGTAGTTCTCCATGCCATGAGCAATGGAAACGCTTTGTAGAACTTCATTTTTTTATTTGTTGTAGTTGGTGTAATTGTGCTCTATTTCTGGTAGGTTTATCTTGTGTTGTTGTGAGCTTTGTGTTTGGGATTTGATCTGTGTTTTTGGATTGAAGAGTTAGCTTAGTTCTATGAACATTTGACCTCGAATGATCCTTCTCATATTTTGAGTTTTTGGATTAACACCATTTGGAACATGATTGGGTAGGAACCTGATGCTATTTGAATGGATAGCCAGGTAGCATTCATTTGGGATTATTGGATGTTGATCTTGCATGAGTTTTGTTCATGATCTATAAAGGGTCCAAGCTGGGATCGCCGATTGCTACTAGGATTCGGTTGATGGCCGTGAAGCCTTGTTAGGGTTCTGGTTGTTGATGTGTCTTGGAGCTACCTGTTTTGCTAAGCTTGGATTTTGGCTAGACTTGTGTACTGGTGTTGTTTTTTTTGGAGTGTTAGAATCTACTTCCAAAGGGAAATGGAAATGGATTAAGTTTGGATTTAGCTCCATATGATTTAACCTAATTTCGATAGTTGGATTAATTCTAATACGATGTGGTATTTTGTTTGGTTGGTATCATTTGTAAATAACTAAACTTATGTTCTTTCAGACAAGACATTGATGGTGTTGCGTGTGGGTTGTGGGTTCTGTTTGTGGAGTTGGAATTAATCCATTCAGTTGTTAAAATCCTAAACTAGTTAGGTTGTGGCATGATTAGGGTTAATTGGGGGATTAAACCTAATAACCTAAACTTGATCGATTCGGGTTTCGAAAACCTAATTGGAATCTAATCGGGGTAACATGGGATAATTAAGGTCTAATCATTTAATTATGGTTAATTAAATGAAATAGGATAATTAGGACGATCCTAATTAATTAAAATAGCTCGTTAGCTATAAATTACATATTATTGTAGTTAAATCTTATGCCTTTGATACAGGGCACTGATTTGGATTATTGTTGCTGATTCCTGGACGGGAGGTTCTCTATTGATACGGACTTCTACTCTTGGAGGCGGGTACCCTTTGACTTATCTCTTTTGATATTGTCATGTGATTATGCATAGACTGTTATAGATAGCAGTAAGATTATACGCTATCCCTGTTTAGTATGCCTGTTCTGGATACTTGTTGGTTATCCCTGTTTAGTATGCCTGTTCTGGATACTTGTTGGTTATCCCTGTTTATTATACCTGTTCTGGATACTTGTTGGTTATCCCTGTTATTATACCTGTTCTGGATACATGTGGTTTATCCCTGAGTTATTATGTTGTAGTTTCATACAGTCTCAGGTATTGTCATATCTATATGTATGCTTAGAGATCGTGTTGTATCTCCTGCCTTTGACCTTGAGGGATCTGTAGTTTCCAGTCAGTATACCTTGTAGGTTACCTGTATTTCCTGTTATAGGATTTCAGATTGAGACTTAGTATACTGAGGACTTGGGGAGGGAGGTATGTGTATCTATCATACACCATCCTTGCATTGTTGCATGCCGGCGATCAGCGACTCCCTTGTGGTTGAGCCTAATTGTCTTCCGGCACATGATATGCACACACGGCCACTCATGGGTTAGTGGATACCGCTGGGTGTGTGCATTTGCTCTGTAGTGCTCCGCTCGTCCGCTCAGGGGTAGTGGTTTCGGAGCGTGGTAGCAAGCAGGGATCCCTTCTCTACCCATAGACCAGAGAAGATGAGAGAGATATCTCCCCCATATATACATGGGGCGGAGCGATGGCTCCACCAGCATCCTGTCCACTCGGTCACTCAGGAGCAGTGATGGCAGAGTGCGGACAGTGTCACAGCTCTACCCACTCGGCCGACACAGTATCGCCTGTCTCGGTGGCTTGACTGGAGTTAGGGGGTGACCATGGCATTGCACCATGTGCATATTTTGCATCGTGCATTGTTTGCTGCACTTGATTGCTGCACTTGTTTGACATGCATACTCTGGAGACTTGTTATCTGAGATTATGTGTCTATTGATATTCCCTTGGTACTTATTACCCTCTTTACAGGTTAGATGGATTCAGGTATGTATCTACCTCAGTATGTTCAGTACTAGTCTTTCCCTACTGTTGATATGAGACTGTATTAGCTGAACCCTTATTGTTGGTATAACTTTCTATGCATATCTGTTGGGTATCCGCTGAGCTATGGACTCACCCCGTTGCCATACATTTTATTTCAGGTTGATGCCTGCCAGGAGATCCCTAGCAGCCAGTCCCCAGCTCCAGAGGAGCTCTTTTTGGTTTACGTGGTTTTGTTATGGACCCTGTAGTATTCCTATGCTTCCGTTGTGTTGTTTTAACCATGTATGCACGTTTTATTCGAAGGTATTGTACTTTTGAGTCCTATGTTGGACTTCGTTTGGTTTTGGCTTTGTTCCTACCCCCTGGCAGCTCAGGTGAGTTCGGATTTTGGTTTTACGACGTATAGTCATTTATGCAGTTATATATGTGTGGATTGGAGGCCTGAGGCCCTTTAAACTGCGTGGTTGTGTTATATTATCTGTGTGTTTGTGTAAATTGTCCGCCGGACAGGGGAGGTGCTGTCCGATTTTCAATTGGATCAGCGGCTCCTGGGTCTCGGGGCGTGACAATAAAGGCGATCACTGGGTATGAAATGAATTATACGGAGGGATGTGAGTGATGTAGATGAGATCTATCCCTCCCATATGACGGGAGTGATATCTGTGGGCCCTTGATCGAGTAGGACTACTGAAACGCATGACCATGCTCAAATGAGTCAATATGAGATATTGAGCTCGTTTGTTTGAGTGAGTCTACTTGGGGATCAAGAAACACAAGATTGATTGAGGATGACACAATCTATGCCTCATTGGTTAATCTAGATATCAAGGATAGAAGGACAAGGTCATACACTATTCGGGACAGTCGGCTCGGGTCTAGCTACCAACCCACGACCTGGGTCGGTCAGACAAGCTCAGCCTCTCAGCCACTCCCGTTTTTAGGGCGGTCCTAAAGTGTCCGACCCACGGTGCCCGACCCGGGGTACCCGACCCAGGGTGCCTGACTCAGGGTGACCAACCCAGTGTGTCCGATCCAGGGTGACCGACCCAGGGTGCCCAACCCAAGATGCCTGACCGGGATCTTCTGACCGAAACACCTTAACCGAGAAGTATTTCTAATTTCGCTAGATTGCACTATCCCGACCAGCAATCCCTGACCGAGAAGGCCCGACTGGGATGCTCATTACACATCAAGTCTTACCCTCTGCTCAAGGAGATCTGGTCACGCCCCTCTATCCTTGCCCGACCGAACGCCCCCGACCGCGAGTTCCTAACCGGGGATGTCCGTTCGGATAACATCGGCTGAGCTATAGCCCCACCTACCTCGACTCTACTCCTCCTAGCCAGAACCACGTCTGGCTCACCCAACCAAGGTTAAACCTGACTAACTTTGTTTGACCCAGGCCTGATCCGATCGGGCCCTTGACCCCCTCTGAAAACTTACTCGCCCAGATCACCACTAAACGGTTTGAGGGTTAAAACCTAGCAAAGTCAGTGTACTTGCCCTCCGCACGTACTAGCCACAACATCCGGGCTTGTAGCCTCCGTGATTTATCTCCTCCATGTTGACAGGACAGGAGGCTTCCTCCTCCCTTATATAAAGCCCCTTGGGTGCTTCAGAAAAGGGGTTCTTGCTATTGGAATTTTCTTCTCCACATCTTGTGTTCCCCTCTTGGTCCGACCCCGACTCACTTTTGTTCTGTTAGCCTTTGAGCTCGACCCCGACTCACATGTTGCCATAACTTGAGTCATTTCGGTCTGACCTAGTCATCTGAGCGAGAGTCCTTTCTACATATCGACAGGATCAAATATCATGCGACCCTACATCAATTTGGTGTCACAGTGCATAAAGCCAGGTACCTTGTCACCTTGCTCCTTTCCATCTAATCCTCTCACAATAATTGAGCTGCCTATTAGCCCAATCACTAATTAATTCGAGAAGTTGATGGCTTTGTTTGTTTGTTTCTTTCTTTCTTTATTTTTCTTTTTGGTGATTCAGATAGATTTAAAAGCGTACATAATTTCTGACACAACAGTCTAACTACTCCAATAGTTCCAGTACTATACACTTAAGATTGTTGCCTCCGAAATTCAGTGTAATGGTTAAATTCTCAAATGATAGATTAAAAATTTAAAATTTGAGATATAGTTGTGATATATTATTAACATTTTTCTTTTTAATGGATAGCAAATTTGAAAATGCTAGCTATTGAGTTTTTATGTATATTTTTTTGATTTATTTTGATTTATCTTGACAGTTAGATGAATATTTTCATGAAATCAAACCGCTGACTTTAAATTTAATTATTACTTGATTAATGGTAAGATTGTTCAACATGAAAATCATGCATATGAAAATCATACCTTTTATCGGTGCGCTGTGCTTGAGTCAAAAGATAGACTTTCGGACAATAGTTGAAATCCATTATATTAAAACATCATATTTATTATTAGTATGGTTAAAAAGTCATTATTATTTTTTAATTTATGACCTTAATCATAATATCTGAAATATTTCTCTCTAATTGAACTTTAAATAAATTTGATTAAAACTTTACTAAAATAATACAACTTCGATCAAAATTATTCATGCTTTTAGAATAATTTATCTTTCAAATCTAAGGGGTATTTGGGAGTATGCATGGGATGTTATTTTAATAAATTTAAAAATGGAGTGTTCTATTGAGAATATGAATCATTAGGGATGTTTTTATTAATTTAGCATATAATATATATATATATATATATATATATATATATATATATATATATATATATATATATATATATATACACACTTTGTGTAAACTTCGTAAAAATCTTAATTATTTTTTTAATTTGAATTATTTTTTATACTTAACACTATAATTCAACACGGTGTAATCACAAGCTAAAAAAATCAAATACACTTGATCCGTACGAGTCTGTGTTGCAAGGTCTTTAGCATTTTTATTGTGCTAAAGATCTTATCAAATAAACTTCGTGCAAACCTTAATCAATTTTTTAGTTTGAAATTCTTTTTATACTTAACACTATAATTCAACCATTGAACCCTAAAGACAAAATTTGATGGGCACAACCACCGATAGCTAAAAAAACATTAAACAAAAAAATAAAAAGAAATTAAAACCACGTTTGCCACGGACGAGTCTACACAAGACTCGTCCGCAGCATAAAATGATTATATATACGAGTTTGCACAAGACTCGTCCGCAGCATAAAATGATTAAATATATATAAGTTTTGTTATTCTAAGGATCTTACCGTGCAAACTCCGTACAAATCTCAACTAATTTTTTGGTTTGAAATTTTTTTTATACTTAATACTATAACTCAGTACGCACAATAAACGCGGTCAACTAATATATACACATGCATGCGCATGTATACTAGTACACATCTTATAAATTTTCTGTCTCTTTTTTTTATTTTTTATTTTTGGGCTTGCGTTAAGTCATTTAATTAGAAATTTGCTATTAGGATTTATAGATTTGATTATAGTATTAAGCAAAAAAATAAAAAATTAAAACAACGAAAATTTGAGATGCTAATAAGGTGTGCGTTGTAAGGAAGTTTTGTTATAGCTCACCCATTGAGCACCTCAAAAACAAAATTGTTTTGAAATTTTTTTTACTTAATACTATAACTCAACCCTTAAATTATAAATCCAAAACTCTAAATGACTTAACCGTAAGTAAAAAAAATAAACAAAATAAAAAAATAAAAAAAATCTAAATGCCTATTTGACTTGAACAAATATTCTTTTTTTGGATTTAAAAATTTAAGTTCTTGAACTTGATTTAAATTTGAACTGGATATAAAGGTTTAGGGTTTAAACTATAGCCGATCAACTGTCTTATCTAAATTTAAAGTTTAGTAAACCAAAGAGAATCAACAGTTAACTCATATATTATTTATGATCCTCTTGGAGTTTCAACATAAAATCTTCCTCCATTATTCCTTTATTTTTCGATTTAGGGTTTACCTTTACCTTGCAATATAGGATTTGCGAGAGTTGAAGTGGAAGGGAGATAATGATAGGACTTGGGATTTTCCCTAACCGCATAAATTCTAGAAACAAAATAAGAATTTAAAATAGAAAACATAAGACATATAAGTATGGATCTATTGTTTCTTCGAATCATGACATAACAAGAATAAAATAATATAAACCGAAAGATAAGGAACCTGATTGAAGAACCATTGTCCTTGTCGCAGCGTCGTCGACTTGATCTCTGTGGAAGAAGATGCAGCGGAAAGAAGAAAAAAAATCTTTCAAGGGGCTTAGGGTTGACGTCTCCAGAGGGGTTAGACTACCTTTTATACCTACGGCGGCAGACTGGGTGCCCCTTTTGACCGGTGCCACGTCTCCGCGATTCATGCCACATCCTCCTCCCCTTTTGGCGATTATTGGATAATCTTTGAAACGGTCTAAGCCGTCATTATATTTCGACTCATTGCGACATTTAAGGGTCGTGGTAATTCCATGCCAGCGGGGGATGCTTATCCATAGATCTGCGAGGGAGGGGGAGAGCCGTTATTTGATGTCAAAGGTAGCTTGGGCTCCGCTTCCCCGAGGTGGTCTCGGGGTCTTCAGGCCGGGGTGATCGCGAGCATTATAGCTCCCGAGACGGTCTCGGGACTCCACCTCCCAGGGTGATCCCGGGAGGGATCTTCTGGTTGACTCCCCAGGACTTGTCTCCCGAGGGAGACCCTGGAAGCTCCCTTGCCCGAGAATGTCTCGAGGGCTCTAAAAAAGGGGGTCCCTATGATTCATTGTCTGTTGTCCCGAAGTTTCTTCATCCCACGTGTCTACCACGGTCTATTCAACCCTATCATATATAATAGATGAAAATTAAATTATGAATATTTAAATGATTACTACTACTGTACCGTAATCCGAAGATAATTATATATATTACATTAAGCTTTGATATGACAATTGATAAGTTATGTGGATTTAATTGAAGTATATTAAGTGGTTAGTTAGTTTATTTGAATCAAATTGGAGGATCGACTTGAAATTTTCACAATGCATGCGTCCAAATCTGTTGGTCGCACGTTAAATGGCAGTCGGCGACAGCGTTGGAAGCCCCACGAGGATCTGTCCTCATCCATGATCCATCGGTCCTGTCTCGTCGCCGCTTGTCTCGGCGTTTCCGCGGTGGATTAAAGAAAACTGGATCGGTGGAGCAAGTGCCAGATCTGCATTTGGTGCGCTCCTTCCTTCTGGTGGAGAAGCCGCTGAAAGCTTCGGACAAGTGGACAACGCGCTCTCCGACAAGGCCCTTCTTTCCGGAGGAGGCGGAGGTAAAAGTAAGTAGGTTTTCTTCTCCGCTTTGGCATTTTCTCTCATCTTTCCTTATCGAAAACGAATGAAAGGTGTTTGCTTTAGGTAGGTCTTCCGTCTTCGCAGGCTTTGCTGGATCTGTGTCACCGTAGACTGGTTCGATCAAGGATATTGGTAGAGCGGGATTTGTGGTTTCTTTGTGCGAGTCGAACTCGAAGAGAGGGATAAAAGCAGTTTTTTCCCCCCTTTTTTGTCTTCGCTTAGAAAATGGTGCGCCTACTGTTGGCTATCCTGCTAGCGCTGTTTCAAAGTGGCGCCATTGCGGCGGTGGAAGGGGAAGAAACGTGCTCGGGGATCGTGCCGATGAAGAAGCGGGATGAGTTGCTGTTGATTACGGACTTTGGAGGGGTTGGAGACGGGCGTACCCTTAACACAGATGCCTTCATGAGCGCAGTTTCTTGGATTGAACAAAGAAATGCACCGGGGGGAGCCCTTCTCTACATCCCTGCCGGTGTTTGGCTCACCGGAGCTTTCAACCTCACCAGCCACCTGACGCTCTTCCTTGCCAAGGGCGCCGTCATCAAGGCCACACAGGTTGTAATCTTATCTGTTCTTTGAGTAACTCCAGTTATTTTTAAGGGTACGAAAACCATAGTATACCTAACAGTTTTGTGTGTTGGAAGGACAATTATTTGATTCCAGAATAGCAATCCTGTTCTTTGTTTTTCACTTTTGTTAATCCTAATTTAGTGAAGTTTATTGAGCAAGAGGGAGACCAAAAAAGCCTTGGTTAGCAATGATAAAACAATATAAATTTCATTTAAATATAGATGACACTATAATAGGGGATTGAGCTCAACTGACTGAAGAAGATTCATACAGTTGACCCTATTTAGTGGGATATAGATTTGGTTGTTGTAGTACAAATTTTGGCTGTTGACTTGGTAATAATCAGACAGTGTTGTTTAGATCTGATATTCATTTTTTGCAGGATACATCAAGTTGGCCACTGATTGATCCTTTGCCATCGTATGGAAGAGGACGAGAGCTACCAGGTGGGAGATACATGAGTTTCATTCATGGCAATCGACTTCAGGATGTGATAATTACAGGTGTGATATTACCACGGTGATATGTAATTACAGAAGAAGCTTAGCTCAACTTACAACCCTACCTCTATGAAAACATGTCTTCTCACTTCTTTAACTCTTAAGCGACTAGTGTAGTGAGTTTTTGCCTACATAATTTCTTATAGAGAACCTTGTTGGCTTTGTTTACAGTTCAACAAGCTGCCTAGGTAGGCTCAACAAAATTTTAACTAAGATAAATCTAGTGTGATCTTCTTTAGGGAAACAGAAGACAAATCTTATTTGTGTTAATGATAAAATTGAAGACCATCACAGCTATTTGGCAAATTCAAGTAATCCATTTTGATTCATAAATCACAATTTCGTATAACTGAATATTTTATTACTTGTCTAAGGAAGACCATTTGGGGATAGAAAGTCATACTTCTGTTATCTATTTTTTTTCACCATCTATTTTATGGTATTCCTAAGATGATGCTTTTTTTTTTGGTATTGTTAAGCCTTCATATCTGAAGTATTTTGGTGAGTTTTTGTATTGTCAAGACTTACTTATCTCTACTAATTTAGTCTCGTGAACATCGTTAGTCAAACCCACAGTTCTTTCTTTATTTTACCTATTCTCATCATACACTTGTTAACTTCCCATGAACTTACATACAACAGCTGCTGCTGTTCACCTAACTGTAATTCTACAGGCGAGAACGGGACAATCGATGGCCAAGGCGATTTGTGGTGGAATATGTGGAGACAGAGGACCTTGCGTTTTACTCGACCGAACCTCGTGGAGCTCATGCATTCTACAGATATTATCATCTCTAATGTGGTTTTCTTGAACTCACCCTTTTGGAACATTCACCCTGTTTACTGCAGGTGAGAATAATAATTATAACTATAACAGCAAAAGAAACCTTTTATTTGTCATTTTCCTTCGAGTACTTCAAAACACATCTTTTTTGTTATATAATATCTACTTTGACACTGCTTCTGTGCTATATTTTACTTCTGGTTCAACTCTTGGTTTTAAATCACGAATGGAAATTATTAGAGCTGAGGCCACCCCACCATCACTGGTTGGTCTCAAAAAAAAAATCTATGGTAGACTCAACCCATTAAGGTAGATGCTCTGATTTGTCACCTTGAATCATCCATCTAGTCAACATTGATGTGCCTAGAGAATGAAAATCGGCCCATCATCAAGCCAAGCTATCAGAGAGTCATTGATTTTGTAAGGTGTGAGCCATGTGGAGTCCATGATAACCTCTCTGTAAATATTTTGTAAGGTGTGATCTTCGGTAGACATTTGTCGCATGATGTCTTGGAGAAGTCTTTGGCTGGTTAATGTGTCACTCAAGTAGATTAACTAGTCTTGACGTGGCAAAGTGCCTCATTTTGGACTGTTTAGATTTACGCCAAATATGTTGCTCGAGCATGTATGCTCCACTATTAACTTACTGTCCTGATTTACATTCAGAATTTTATGATTGAATACCCTGAAAACCATGCCAATTTAGTGGACAAGGTGGCTTGACAAACATCATCCATCTCACCACTTGGTATCAGAGTGCTACGGAGGATCAGTTTCACATGATAGTATTTTTTGCTTATTTTCTTGTGATCTTGTTGTTAGCATCCATATCCTTGACTGGTAAAATATCTCTCGGTTGTGCTTTGAAGACCTCTATCTAACAATATTGTGTTTGAGAAGAATTGAGTCTACAACTTGAAAATTGAGAAAAATTGACTTTCCTGGATGCCCAGTCTACTAAATTGATAATTCTAGATCTAAAAAAAAAAAAAGCATAATCAATTTCGCAAAAATGAAAATTTCCTGAAGTTCGAATGCTGACCCTACATGGATCATAATCAACAAATGATTTCTAGGTTAAAACCCTCTTTAAATAGGGTTTCTAGAGAGGTTATGTTACACAAATGTTGCTGGAAAAGTGAGCAAAAAATAAGCCATATCGCAATCTGTAAATTGCCCAGCCATTGGGCAAGCTGATCCACAAACTTGCAGTTCTCATTATGAATGGACCACTTTGGTGAGCCGATCCAACAAATGTGGTTCTTGTTTGTTTGTTGTAAGGTTTAGGTTGGTAATTTAAGAGTATTGATAGCCTAGAAACTTGTGGCGATAGTGACAACTGCTCTGTAACTCATAACCCTAGGGGACTAGCAATGGCAGTGGCAGTTCCTCCCCAGAGTCTGTACGATTGTCATTAAGAAAACTATCAGGATTTGTTTACCAAAATTATACATAATTGCCCCCTCAAGCAAGCCAATCCAACAAGCATGTGGTTCTCAAGTTTCCGTGTTGTAAGAGTTAAAATTGGTAATTTGAGAGCATCGATGGACTTAGGGACTGATAATGGTAGTGGCAGTTGCTCCACTAAGTTCATAAGTTTATCATTAAGAAAACTAATATGCTTCTTTTTTAACCAAGTTTCATATATTGCCCCCTCAGTGACCGCTACAACAAAACATGCGATTCTCATTTATGTTTACCGCAAGAGTTAGGGTCGGTAACTTAAGAGCATTGGAGGGAGTAGTAGGGCATTTGGCAATGGTAGACTATCAAGATTCTCTCACTTTATTGGGACTGTGACGAAGAGATACTTGCGAAATGCAGAGTTTGAGGATCAGTGGCCTTGAACTCGAAGATACCAGATGTTTTGGAATTACAATCGATGTTAATTAGCAATAAGCATTCTCTTTTATATAGGGCCATGGTTCCTACCTAATTCGTATTTAGAATCTTAAAGGTGGCTCCTTCATTACATTGTGTTTTTCTTTCCGTCTTTACAGCAATGTGGTTGTGCGAAATGTGACTATTTTAGCACCCCATGATTCTCCTAACACCGATGGAGTCGATCCAGGTAATTATGTTAGTTTATTTTACTTTAGTATTAATGTGATTGTATCGGTGATCAAATTCTTAAACCTAAGACTACACTATATCTTGCAGACTCGAGCTTAAATGTCTGTATCGAGGACTGCTACATTTCAACAGGGGATGATTTGGTTGCCATAAAGAGCGGTTGGGATGAGTATGGCATGGCTTACGCTCGCCAGAGCTCCGGAATTACCGTTCGTCGAATAACAGGATCTGGCCCATTTGCTGGCTTTGCTATCGGCAGTGAAACTTCCGGTGGAATAGTGAATGTTTTGGCCGAGAACTTAAACATATTCAACACTGGCATTGGGATCCATATCAAGACTAATTCTGGGAGGGGAGGCTTCATAAGGAACATAACTGTCTCCGACGTGAATCTGAGCAACGTTCGAAAGGGATTGAGGATTGCTGGAAATGTTGGAGGCCACCCGGATGACCACTACAATCCTAATGCTCTTCCGGTTGTCGACGGATTGATGATAAAAAATGTGTGGGGTGTGGGAATCCAGCAGCCGGGTTCGATTCAGGGTATCAAGAACTCGCCGTTCATGCAGATCTGCCTCTGGAATGTGAAGCTAGATGTTGTTGCGACGAGGGTAGTTCCATGGGTGTGTGCCGATGTGAGCGGTGGCGCCCTTGAGGTGCAGCCGACAGCTTGCTCTGAGTTGACCAGCACAAATAGCTTGAACTTATGTGCTACTGCTCTTTGACATTTATTTGTTTCTTCATGCTCCTGGGTTTTTGGTATGTCAATGTTGCTGTGCAATTCGAAGGATGAAATTGTGCTGAAAGATGAAGCTGATAGTTGTGAAACCAAATGAAATGAAATTTGAGTATTTCAAGCTGAGTTTAACTGTTTGCAACAGTGGAACTGAATTCTGAAGCCGAATGAGTCTTTACCTTACTTTTATTGTTCCCTTAAAATTTGATTTTTTTTTAATGCAGGTATTTATATCTTCACATATCCTATTAATCTTGGAGGTGGGTGGTCTTTATATACCCGAGTAATCCGGGAAATGGCTGGTCCTTTCTTTGGGTTGTCCATTAGATAAATATGAAAATACTCGTGGTGATTCGTCTAATAGTCGATCTCCATAGTCAAAAATTTATGGTACATAGAATTATCAATTTAGATTGAATTTGTCGGATTGGTTTGCCCTGTTAAATAATTTAAACGGATTGGGTTGAATTTTATCAATTCATTTTAAGGTGGACCGATCTGTCCGGGCTCGCGACCTGCGCAAGATGACCTCCATAGTCGAAAATTCACTGTACATATAATCATCAATTTAGGTTGAACTCGTCGGATTGGATCGCCTTGTTAAATAATTTAAATGGGTTTGGTTGAATTTTATCAATCTATTTTAAGGCAGACTGACTTGCTCGGGCTCCCGACCTACGGAGGTCGACCTGTGGTGGCTCAGGTTGGTCCACAGATTGAGAATTTTTTTTCTTTCAAAATTTAAAACTAAAGTAGAATATATATATATATTATATATATAATATATATATATATATATATATAATTTTTTTATGGACTTGTGGGTTGACCCGTTAACCTGCTATTCGCTTTGAGTTGAGTTGAAGATTTCTAAGCCCGCCAAGATGGAGGTATGGCTCGCCCCATCCCGTTATATGACACATTTTGATGGGTCAATCTGCCCCATCATGAGTTGACCTGTTTGACAATTTTAATCCTAAAGTATGCTCATGCCCAAGTTGAATTTTGAACTATGATATTGTGAATACATAAAATACTTGCCGTTGCACGATGCCTGAGGGCTCTTTGCCGTTGCACCGTGCCTGTGATATTTTGAACCATGATATGCATTTATTGTGGATGTCACCTTTTGAATGAATGATCATATTCATGAGTGGCCATTAGCTTTTGGATTACCACATTCAAGAGTGACTATTGTCTTTTGAATTTCCATATTAAATAGGGGTGTCTTTGTTAGATATAGTATGAATGGAAAGGGAGGAAAGATACTCCATTATGAGTGAGACTTTAGTCCTGTTGAGGCAATCTGTGGTCCGGAGTGACCAAGTGTTTTGATGTTTGGGCAAAGAGTTTAAGTTAGGTTTACCCTTGTGTTCTTATATGTGTATGTTGAGTGTGTAGGTTGTACAGGTTACACGTATGGACTTGACTGGACGGTCTCGGTACGGTGAAGGGTGGCATGGAGATAAGCTGGAGGTTTGTGTGCACCCGAGGGACCTTGGAGAGCAGGGATGATGAGCTGATAGGCGCGGACTTCGAGGTATACGTGAAGGATGACATGAAAGCAAGATGGAGGCTTGCGTGCATCCGAGGGACGGGAGTCGAAGATGAAGAGGGCGCGAAGACAATAGTCGAGGCTGCGGATGAGGAGTCAGTCGAGTCGTGAGGGTACGAGTGCAGTGTAATTGTACTCGGAAAATCCTAGGGTTTGAGTGCGGAGTGGAATGTACTCAGGAAGGGTAACCTTAGGTGGGTGAGTAGACCAGTCGACTGACCTGGGGGCAGTCGACTGATGGAACTCATAGAAAGGTCTCAGCCCTGGAACCAATCGACTGCCCTGGGGGCAGTCGACTGGTAGGTGGCTGGTGAGTTGGCTGAGAATTCGAACGTTGGGACGCAATGGTCGAATTTCAGTGACACCAGTCGACTGCCCTGGGGGCAGTCGACTGGTAGCGAGTGTTTCAGCCCGAGTCCTATTTAAAGAGGACTTCGTGGTGGCTGAGATTCTTGACGAAACTCGGTTGGCTAAAGTGAGTTAGTAGTCTTTTGTGCCCCAGATAGTGTCCGAGATATTGTGGCGAGGTTTCTCCACCCACAAGGAACGACGAGGGCTAGCCGGAGGTTATCCGGGGAGTGATCCACCGACGGATTCTTGGATTAGTCACCCGGCCGGGGTGGATACCAAGTAAATTCTCTTTATTAGCATTGTTTGTTTTCTTTATTATTGTTTCCGCTGTGCAACTAACAACGCAGGTACAAGAAAGATCCGAAAACCGCTATTCACCCCCTCTAGCGGACACAAACGATCCTACAATTGGTATCAGAGCGAAGGACTGCTCTTGATCGGACTAACCGCCGAGGGAGCACACGCTAGAGGAGAAGTAAATGGAAGAAAAATTCGGGGACGACATCTACACTCCGTCGGCCTACGACCATGAAGATTTCGGGTATTGGAAGTCACGGATGGAGACGTGGTTCGGAATGGAGTGGGACCGTCGGATTGCGCTTGAAGAGCCCTTCGAGATTCCAAAGGATAAGTACGGGAAGAGGCTTAGACCTAGATATTGGAATCAAGAACAAGAAAATCAATCCAAGGCGAATAAAAAGGTAATTGACATATTGCTAGGCCTACTAATATTTTGAATGGTGTAGGAGCATACAAAAATGCACATGAATTGTGGATCAAAGTAGAAGATTTTCATAAAAATCCTATACGAGGTCAAGTAGTTGAAGAACCCGAGGAAGTGAATTCGATAGCCCAAGAGGAGGAAGAATTAAGTAAAAGATCATCAACCTCCTCAAAAGAAGAAGAGAAAGCATCAATCTCAAGAATTGAGGGGGAGGAGAGACCCTCAACCGTACCGGAACAAGAGGATGCATCCACATCATCAGAGGTTGAAGAAGAAGTCAACCTAACCTCTACCTCCACCAAAGCCAAGAGAAAGGAGCATATTACATACTTTGGTTGCAATGAAAAGGGGCATTACAAGGATAAATGCCCGAAAGGTAAAAAGAAGGTACACTCTACACCTATTTTAATTCCGTTTAAATCTAACATGAATTGTAGGATTGGAGAAGCCTAAGAGAAAAGGAAAAAAATCCGATGCTTCACATGTGGAGAGCTGGGGCACTTTCATACAAAGTGTCCAAGAAAGAAAGAGCTCAAGAAAATGGGACACTTGAGGAGATGGGAGAAAGAAGAAAGAAAGAAGCAAAGCCCACATCAAGGAGGAACTCCAAAGGTAAGGAAGGTAACTCCTAACCTTAAGCCAAAATGTAATTCAATTTCAAGTTCCTTCTTGCATTCTAAAAATCATGTTAATTATCCATCCATGCATGCTAGTTTTAAAGAAAAATGCATAATGATGCACAATTTTGATTTTAGATATAATTATAGGACTAGGGTTAACAAGGTAGATCAACACCCTAGGAAAAACATGCATAATGATAGACCCAAGACCTCTATATCTAAGGATCATGCCACTAATCCTCAAAAGGGAAGGAATGTGCCTAGGAAAATGGGTAGCTCTAGGAATGTCCAAAGTGGACATATGAAATCCAAAGTTAAAGGACTAGAGAAGGAAAATCAAGCCTTGAGGGCAAGACTTGATAAATTAGAAAAGACCCTAGAGAGATTCATGGTTGGATCAAAGGGTCTAGATATGGTGTTGTGTAGTTTAAAACCCAACTACGATAGATCGGGGTTGGGATACCGGTCTAAGACCTCTAAGGCAAATGGAAAAAAATATGCTGGGGAAACATATAGTCATGACAAGGAGGGCAAGTCCAAGGATGGCAAGAGGGTGCCATCAAAAGATAGAAATGGTGACTTAACCAAGGACAAAGTGCCCAAGGTTAAGAAGGTTAGATTTGTAGGCCAAGAATCACCGGAGGTTCACCGGTGTGGTCTAGTATGGGCTATGTTACCTAGTGAGGTGGCTAAGGCTCAGAGCTCAAGGGGGAGCTCTAGGAGCCTTTGGGGTCCATGGTAAATGGATTTCAAAAGTTTCTTTCCTAGAAAATTAGGTGAAATGTGTCAAAAAGGATTGGAAGACTTGGGTAAGTATTAACCCTATGTTTTTGCACATTCAAAAAAAAGAGAGGTGAAAATGAGGTTATAATTGACAAAATTAGATTTTAATGTGTGAATACCATGTAATTCAATGATAGAAATGAACTATAATCAAGGATAAGAAGAAACCGTGAGGAGGAACCACAATTGAGACTTTTGGGATGAGTTTCAATAATACACTTTAGGATAAGTTGAGTTTCGTGCCAATCTTGGGATCTGGAGTACATTTGTTTGGAAACGTATTTTTCCCAAGTAGACATTGGCCCCACAAATCTCCCCACGAAATTTCATAATTTTTGGAGATTTGTAGAATTATCTAGGGATTTCTGAAATTCGACTAAAAAACCTGAAAATAAGGTATCAGTCGACTGCCCTGGGGGGAGTCGACTGATCTCAAGCCCAGAAACTCTCTGTAAGTTTTCTCAGTCGACTGCCCTGGTGGCAGTCGATTGCCCAGAAACTCTCTGCAGCTCACTTGGTATCAGGATTCATAAACTCTAGTACTTATCCTGGAGGTTTAGAGTTCGAATTCTGAGGAAGGCAAAAATCCACTGGTCAGGGGTGGAAAGACCTAGTGAGTAACGACACGGTTGTTGGTCATCGACATCGGTTGTTGGTCGACGACATAGTTGGGCCGCCAAATGTTGATTTGGCCGCCAGGTTGTTGGGCCGAGGGGCCGGGTTCTTGGGCCGCCAAATGTTGATTTGGCCGCCAAAGGGGTTGAGAGACCGTGTCGTTACATACTCACCTCGAGCATCCACAACACTACGAGGTAGTAGAGCTTTTGTAGCTCCTGGTTGGGCATTCGCAGCACCACGACTAGGCCTACTCACCTTGGGCATCCGCAGCACCATGAGGTAGTAGGGTTTTTGCAGTTCCTGGTCGGGCATCCGCAACACCACGACCATGCCTACTCACCTCGGGCATCCGTAGTACCACGAGGTAGCAGGGCTTTTGCAGCTCCTGGTCGGGCATCCGCAGTACCACGACCATACCTACTCTCCTCGGGCATCCGCAGCACCACGAGGTAGTAGGAGGTTATGCTCCTCTTGGTCGGGCATCCGTAGTACCATGACCAGACCTACTCATCTCGGGCAACCGCAACACCACGAGATAGTAGGAGGTTATACTCCTCCTGGTCGGGCATCTGCAAACTACGACCATGCCTACTAATCTCGGGCATCCGCAGCACCATGAGATGGTAGGCGGTTATGCTCTTCCTGGTCAGGCATCCACAGTGCCACGACCAGGCCTACTCATCTTGGACATTCGCAGCACCGCGAGATGGTAGGAGGTTATGCTCCTCCTGGTTAGGCATCCGCAGCGCCACGATCAGACCTACTCATCTCGGGTATCCACAGCACCACGAGATGGTAGGAGGTTATGCTCCTCCTGGTCAGGCATCCGCAACGCCATGACCAGGCCTACTCACCTTTGGCATCCGCAACACCATGAGGTAGTAGGGTTTTTGTAGCTCCTGGTCGGTTATCCGCAACACCACAACCATGCCTACTCATCTCGGACATCCACAGCACCACGAGATAGTTGGGGTTTTGTAGCTCCTGGTCAGGCATCCGCAGCACCACGACCAGACCTCTCACCTTGAGCATCCGCAGCACCACGAGATAGTAGAGTTTTTCAACTCCTGGTCGGGCATCCGCAGCATCACGAGGTAGTAGGGTTTTTAAACAATGGCGTTGGATCTTCTTGGTGATACATCTTGTTTATTTCATGACTGAAACTGCAAAGCAGTAGAGATACACAAACAAATACATACTATATCTCACAAATCTCACCGAGTGCGATATGGCTGGAGGTAATTGACATGCTATAGCCTCTTCAGCTTCTTGCCCTTGTCATCTTGTAGATAGTAGCTACCTCCGGAGAGCTTTTTGACGACGATGTAGGGTCCGCTCCACTGTGATTCGAGCTTTTCAGGATCGCCGACCGGCTTGATTCTCTTCTAGACCTTGTCTCCGACTTGAAAAGTTCAGGCGATTACTCGGCTATTGTACGCTTGCTGCATTCGCTGCTATATCCACTAGCCTAGTAGTTGCTTTGTCTCGTACCTCTGACACCAGGTCCAGGTCAATCAACCGTTCTTGATCATTGTATTCCTTGTTGTAGTGCTGCCACCAGGTGGACTCCCCACCGACTTACACTGAAATTACTGCCTCCGTGCCATACACCAGATTGAAAGGGCTCTGGCCTGTTCCTTCTCTTGGAGTGGTGCGGTACGACCATACAATGCTTGAGAGCTCTTCTACCCAGCTGCCTCCGACGTGGTCTAGCTTTATCTTGAGCCCCTTAATTATCTCCCGGTTGACAACTTCTGCTTGGCCATTGCCTCGGGGATATGCGACCGAAGTGAAGGCTTAGACGAATACCCAGTCCTTCACACCATTCTTTGAGTTTGTATTCTACAAACTGTCTGTCATTATTTGACACCAATTTGTGAGGAATGTTGTACCTACAGATGATGTCCCTCTAGAGGATCTTCATCACAGTGGCCTCTGTGATGTGCGCGAGGGGTTCTGCCTCAACCCATTTGGAGAAGTAGTCAACCAACACTAGCAAAAACTTCCTCTGCTGAGGCCTGATTGGAAAAAGACCTACAATGTTCATTCCCCACTGATTGAATGTGTAGGAGACTGTGGAGGCTCGAAGTAGTTCCAAGGGGTGGTGAGTGATATGTTGGTGCTTTTGACAGGCCTCGCATCCAGTGACAAACTTGACGGCATCTGCTTGCAGCGTTGGCCAAAAGTATCCAGCCAAGATAATCTTCCTAGCCAGGGATCTTCCCCAAATATGGCTCTCGTAGATGCCTTTGTGGATCTCCCGCATGATATAGTCGTCTTCCTCTGGACCGACCCACTTGAGTAATGGCTGGGCGAAAGCTCTTTTGTATAGTTGCTCCTCGACCAGCATAAACCTAGAAGCCCGACGGTGAAAGAGTCAAACTTCTTTATCATCAGCCAGCGTAACCCCACTGCATAGGAACTCCACATAAGGAGTCCTCCAATCAGGTAATGCAGCGTCAGCAGTCTCTCCCTCGATCTGCGTCCATGAGGTAATGGAGCTAGCCAACTTGGCTAACTCGTTCGCCTTAACATTGTCGGCTTGGGAGATCTTCTGCAGAACAACCTCTGTAAAAGAGGATTTCAGCTGCTCATAGATGGCCACATACCTCTGCAGACGTTCGCTCTTTATTTCAAATTCACCCTTTATCTACTGGGCGACGAGCTGAGAGTCAGAGTGCAGTATGACTCGAGCGACTCCCACTTGCTTGGCTGCTTGTAATCCCACTAGAATCGCCTCATACTCGGCTTCATTGTTGGTGGCTAGGAAATGGAGGCGGATGGATAAATGTAATGTATCTCCCCTGAGGGAGATCATTAACACTCCGACCCCACTGTGCTTATTGTTGGAGGAACCATTAACATAGATCTTCTACACTCCATCAGCTTTGGGCTCTAGAACAACTTCGAGCATGAAATCAGCAAGACCTTGTGCCTTGATGGCAGTGCGGGGATGGTACTCAATCCTATGCTCGCTCAACTCTGCTGTCCACTTTATCAGCTGACCCCAAGCTTCTGGATTAGTGAGGACGCGCCTAAGCGGGCTGTTGGTGAGTACCATAATGGGATACGCTAAGAAGCATAACTTGAACCTCGGGCCATCTGCACTAGGGCAGAGGCCAACTTCTCTGTGGTTGTATACCGTGTCTCTACGTCCTTCAGGAGATGTCCGAAGAAGTAGACTGGGTACTGAACAGTACTTTCTTCCCGAATGAGCACAGAATACACAGCTTGTTCAACCGCAGACAAGTAGACGAACAATATTTCTCCTTCCAATGGCTTATAAAGGATGGGGAGATCAGCGAGATATGCTTTGAGATTTGTGAATGTCTTCTCACACTGGTCGCCCCAATCAAATTAGACTGTCTTCCTCAGAATCTTGAAGAACGGCAGGGTCCTGTCAGCAGATTTGGAGATGAACCTGGACAGGGCTGTAATTCTGCCATTCAGTCATTGCACGACCTTGAAGTTGCGACGAGATGAATTTTGAGGATGACCTTCACTTTTTGTAAATTAGCTTCAATCCTCATTTCCGTCACCATGTACCCGAGGAAACGACTACTCTTCACCCCGAACAGACACTTAGCGGGTTTCAGTTTCAGCTTGTTGGCCCTCAGGGTGGCGAACGTCTCTTCCAGGTCGGCTATCATGTCTTTCCCCTTGTCTGTCTTGACTAGGATGTCATCCACATATATTTCAATGTTCCTCCCAATCTGGTGTTGGAAAATCTTATCCATCATCCGCTAATAGGTTGCTCCTGCGTTGCACAACCCAAATGACATGACGTTGTAGCAATAGGTACCATCTGCCGTCACAAAATTGACATTTTCATGGTCCTCATGAGCGAGAGGAACTTGATGGTATCCTTGGTAAGCATCCAACATCGAAATGATATCACAACCAATGGTAGAATCCACTAGCCAATCAATATGAGGCAAGGGATAGCAGTCTTTATTTAAATCTCCAAAATCGATATAGACCCGCTATTTATCCCCAGGCTTAGGGACAAGCACTACATTAGCCAACCAAGTCGGGAAATGAACTTCTCTTATGTGTTCGACCTTTAGCAACTTGACAAATTCTTCCCTGATGATCTTGTCCTGCTTCGGGGCGAAATGTCTTCGTCTTTGTTTCACTGGCCGAGCTCCCGGGGTTATGTGTAGGCGGTGTGTGGCCAAGGCAGGTGGGTCTCCTTTGATTTCATCAGTAGCCCATGCGAACAAGTCCTGATGGTCCTTTAGGCAACTGATAAGATGGCTTCTCAGCTCTGGGGTGAGGTCGACCGCTATCCTTATGATTCCTCCCGCTTGCTAAGGATGAATCTGGACCTCTTCGCTTTTGATCTCCCTGCGTTCTTCTTTGGGTCCTTCTTCTTCGCGAGGGTTAGCGAGGTCAATTTGTAGCGCCTCATGCGTCCTCGAGTTCTTGTGGGCTTCTGTCCTAACCTCCCCGCTGTAGCACCGTCGGGAAACTAGCTGGTCCCCCTTGACCTCGACTACCTACTCACCCATCAGGAACTTGATCTTCTGGTGGTAGACTGAGACCACCGCCTGGAATAGGCTTAGCGCTGGATGCCCCAGGATGACATTGTAACACGAAGGGGCATCCACGACCATGAAGGGTGTTCTCCTTGTTCTCTCCAATGTATCATCTCCCAGCGGCAGGGAGAGGAAGATTTACCCTATTGACTGCACTCGGTATCCAGTGAAGTCGAAGAGAGGGGTGGAGATCAGATGCAATTCACTTTTATCGATTTTCATATGGTCTAGAACCGCCTTATACAAGATATTCATTGAACTACCTGTATCCACAAAGGCATGCCTAATCTCGTAATTATCTATGCATGTGAGGATTACCAATGCATCTTCGTGGGGAGCTTCCACATGCTCCAGATCATCAGGGCCGAACGAAATAATCGGGCCCTGACGCTTGTCACTGATGGTCCCTATGGCATAGTTCTCCAGCCAACGGGTATGGGCCTTCCTCGCCCGATGAGAGTCTCCCCCGGTAGACCCTCCGGAGATCACTCCCACATGGCCTGATGGAGGCTTGCGCACCGGAGCCTTGCCCTTCTTGGGATCCCTCTCGAGGGAGATAGATTAGAGGGGCACTATCTCCTGACTCCTTCCTCTTGAACGCGATCGGGATCGCCGCCCGACTCTATCATCCCTTGATTGTCGTCAACGAGGGGAAAGGCTTCACCGAGGGGATTGTCGTCGAGGCTCCGCTTTGTTCCACCATTTATGGGGCATGACATCCGCTTCCTGAGCTCTGCTCTTCTTCAAGGCGAAACACTCCTCCGTGGAGTGCGTTGTACTGCCATGGAAGTCACAGTACTTCTTCTGTGGTTCAGGCTCTTGGGCGTCAACCGTCTCCACCAGCCTTTTCTTACAAGCCCAGTGATCCTTCCCAGAACGAGGATCCTTCGCCCGGGTTGGTGTTGGTGGTTCTCTTCTCTCGGACCGTACCGAGATCTGCAGAGGGGCTCCGACCGGCTCTTTGCAATGAGCGTGCTGCGCCTCTTCGACGTTGACGTGCTTGACAGAGCGCCCTAGTAAGTCATTGAAATTGGTTGGCGACTTCTTCACTAGTGATCGGAAGAAGTTGCCTTCGGAGAGTCCCTGCGTAAAGGCGCTGACGAGGATCTCCGATGTAGTAGTTGACACATCTTATGCCACCCGATTGAACCACTGGATATAATCCTTCAGCAGTTCTTTCGCCTTCTATTTGAGGGCGAACAAATTCAACGCCATATTCTGGTATCGATGGCTGCTGGCGAAGTGGTGCAGGAAACCAGTTTTAAACTCCAAGAATGAGTTTATAGAACTTTGGGGTAGTCTCTGGAACCATCTCTGGGTGACCCCTGACAAAGTGTTCAAGAATACTCAACACTTCACAACATCTGTGTACTGGTGTAAAAGAGCCGCATTCTTGAATTTGCAAATATGGTCATCCGGATCTATTTTTCCATTGTAGTTGACAATTCCTGGTCCACCGAATTGGTTAGGCATGAGATCTTCTACAATATCAAGCGAGAAAGGGGTGGAGGGTGCTTTCAGGAGGGCCTTGGGTCCCTCGATCTTCTCCTATCCTTTCTCTTGTCGTAGAGCGCTGGAGGCGACAGAGTGTGCTCTCTCTAGATCTCCCAAGGAATCTCGCCGGGGCAGTGGAGTTGTGATTGCTGGTCCTGCCAGTGGCGAGACTAACCTTCGATTGCGGTGGTGCGAGGCAGACATTCTTGGAATCTCGCCTTGCACCAAAGCCGCTTGTCGCGAGGTAACTTGCTCGATTTGGTGCAGTTCAGCACTCCCTTGACAGCGTTGGCGACTAGGCGATCCAATTCCTCCTTCGTCAAGATGATGGGTTGTCTCTCGGGATCTGCCATCATGGCGCTCTTTCTAGTGCTTTAATTTAGTTTCCAACAAACGGTGCCAAACTTGTTCCGGAAAGGAATCGATGCGGATGACGAGGCATCGAGGCGCTGCCCACGAGGATGGTGATGAGGAGAAGACGATCGCACCCTGTGAGATTAACACGAGCGTTAATGAGAACACACCAAAAGGTTTTTCGACGGAACCCACTCTAACACTAAAGTCAGGAACCAGAATTCTTTTAGGAGGACGATGAGACAACATGATTTTGTTAAGTGCAGAAAGCTTACCCCTTACCTGGATGCCGAAGCACCTTATATATCTGAGGGCTTGGTAACACGTGTCTCTACATTCTCCTCCACGTTCCTTAATCGTTGGTTACATGATAAGTTTTAGCTAATGACTGTTGTGATCATTAAGGTCTTAATTATCGAGTGTAGTGGACAATAATTATTCGATGACTTTTTTGATCTGAAAAGAGAAACGACAACTTGAAGTCGGGCTATCTGATGTATTGATGTTCGGCCTCCGCTCTCCCGAGTTGGTCTCGGGGTCTTCTCTCCCGAGCTAACCTCAGGGCCTTCCTTTGGTGTACCAAGAGAGTCTTGAGAACCTGCAGCCCAGTCTGACCTCGGGCGTCTGTCATCCCGGGGTGGTCCCGAGAGCTTGAAGTCCGGCCTGACCTCGGGCGTCTGTCTTCCCTAGGTGGTCTCGGGAGTTCGAGGCCCGACGGGTCTATCCTTGGACGTCTGTCTTCCTGAGCCAGTCTCGGGAGTTCGAGGCCCGACGAGTCTATCCTTAGACGTCTGTCCTCTCGAGGTGGTCTCGGGAGTCCGACCGTTTGGTCTGTCCTCAGGCGTCTGCCCTCCCGAGATAGGCTCGGGTGTCTGACCTCGACGGTCAGGTTTGGTGGACCCTGATACGTAACTTTTCCATATCACATGTCAACTCCGGGATGCTCAACCCTATCAATGAGTTTTGCTTAAATTTTAAATAAGTTTAACATTGAGATTATCTTCCATAATCACAACTTGTAAGTAAATTATTGCATTGCCCACTGACAAGGTCGTCTCAACCATTTTTGAGGTCTTAGGTGAAATTTTTTTTAAGACCTTAATTTTTTTAAAAGTAAATAATATATTTTTTAAAAAATATTTTTATATAAAATATTATTAAAAATATTTAATTTTATTAGTAAAATTTAAAAGGACACTTTGTACGTTATAAATTAATTGTTGTTTTCCCAATTCAAAGTGTGTTAAAGTTTACTTCTTTATTAGTAAATTAAAAAAAAATTCTTTTATGTTAGACTTTCGATAATTTATTAAAAATAATATATTTGTCTAATCAACAGCCGCAAATCAATAATTTCATATTTTGGAGGGCCGAGTTTAGATTTGGGGCGTTAGCTGAGTTGATGTGTTTTCCAATTGTATGATAAGTTCTCCATAAAGACGTTATCGAAGGGCAATATGATTGATCTGTCAATAATTAGCGGCCTAAACTCTTCCTCCACCTTTCATGGGTCATAGTCCCTCTAGTTCTATAGTAGATCCATCATTGCTAATTAATATTTTTAATAAAATAAATAAATTTCGTCAATAAAATATTAAAATACTAATAAATTTGACAATGAACAATAAATTATTATAATATTATTAATATAGATTTTAATTTTAATTTTAATTTTTTTTAATCGATCAATTTTAATTTCACTAGAGGGAAATTTTGCCCAACGATAAAATTATCATGTGACCTAAAGGTAATAAGTTCGAATAACTGATATAACCATTTTGTATAATAGTCCCTTAGTCCATTATTATTATTATTATTATTATTTAATTTATAAGAGTATCCAGACGTGCGCCCGACTAATCCGCTTGACTGACTGGCTCTGTCCCACAACCTTCAACTAGAGCCCCTACCGGTCAATGAGGGTAAATTGCGGGACAGAGACACGTGGCGACTTCAACACTAAGGATATCACTATTCGATGGCCCGACCACGCTGTAGTAACCTGTGGCAATTTTTTCCGTCAGCATACTGTGCTCTCTACCATAGAGGAATCGAATCCGAAAAATAAGGGATCATCCAAGTGAGCCATTATCAATAGTATCATGTCCGAGGGGGACAAAAAATGATTTTATTATATGTGGCTGCTGGGATTCGAGCCCAGGTCTCTACGGCCACAACATAGAATTCTCACCACTAAACTACAGCCACATAATGAGCTACTTTTTATTAATTTTAAATTGGATAAATTATTAATCAAATTTATTTAGTAAAAAAATTAGCTGATAAACATTATATAAATATAAATATATATATATATATATATATTTATATATATATATATATATATATATATATATATATAGAGAGAGAGAGAGAGAGAGAGAAGTGATCAGCTGTGGACCAATTCCTACGGACCGCGTGCGGACAACGCCTGTGTGGCACGGTGCTGGTCTACGTGGCAACGAACGTCGGCGACGAGGTGACGAATTTGGAAGCGCTCGTACATGCACTCCCCACTGTAGAAACTACGGCCGCCTCCGTTGGAGGCAACCGGGGCGGAAGAGGACTTCAAATCGGCGGAGAGATGCGCCCATACGCGAGGAGGATGAGGCAGCGAGCCATAACCTCCTGATCCTCCGAGTAAAAGAGATTATATAATATAATAATATAATAAATTTATATTATTATATTATTAAATATTTTTCTTATTAATATGTTAATTGACAGATTCTTTATAAATCTGTTAATTAACAGTTTCGTTATTAATTTTTCATTTGACTAGGTCTCCTAAGGTCCCTATAAATTGTGTATCTCATGGATAAATTTTTTCAATCAAGAAAGTTATTTTGTTATCTCTTTCTTCTCTCTACCTCTCTTCTCTCTCTCTACTTCTTCTAATTTAATATGGTATTAGAGCCATAGCTCCTCTATTTTTTTATTTTTGCTCGTCATCCTCATTCCTCATTTTTATCACCTGCCAACTCATGACGGGAAAGTAGAGGAAAAGAGGAATAGTTTCCGTGCCTTTTGGCCCAAGCTACAACAATTTTTGGTTCTTTATTATAATTTTGATGTCGAATGTTCAGAGATGTCAAATTTGTCTCCAATTTGGACACACTGGTATTCAATGTCCTAAAAGACTTGACAGAACCTTCATCAGTGGTCCTTCAGCTTTAAGAAGATGTCAAATTTATCTCCAAATTGGACATACTGGTATTCAATGTCCTAAAAGACTCGACAAAACTTTCATCGGCGGCCCTTCAGCTTTAAGAAGATCTTTAACTTCACAAGTCCGTTCTAAAGTTCTCTCATCTGTGCCTACTGATGGACCCGGGATAGGTGTCACGAAAGTGTGTGTCTCAAAATTTAGAAGTGTGAAAAGCTGGAAACCCTTTTTGCAATTAAAAATATGAAAACGTAGTAAAGGGGCCATAGGTCGTATTTTTCCTAGGGCTAGTTGATGTTGTGTGATTCGAGCTTGAATTATGTGTCGTTTGTGAATTTTGGGTTTCGAATGTGATTTGGGTTTGGATTGCAATTAAGAATGAAAATGAAATGAAAAGGGAAGAACTTTAATTAAAAGAACTAAATAAGTGATGGAAACTAAGGACTTAGCCAAGAGGAATCCTACTGATCTAAAGCAGCTAAATCGAAATTAGAAGGTAAACAAATCTGATATCCAATTCAAAAACAACTAAATGCTAAACAAAGGACTAAAAACAGTGATGGCAATTTCCGGAGCAACAAACTTAAAACTAATGCTAGCTACAAAATTAGCAATCAATCTTAAAACAAACTCACACAAACTAGCTACAAGTTTCCGAAACCAACAAATGCAAAGAAAACTCAGAAATGGATAAATGCGATACCAATTGAATTCAAACACTATCCTACACCAAAAGACAAGTGAAAACTGATGCAAGCAGTGCCCAAAACAGCTTGGCACGCAAGGGAATCCTTTGTGCCAAAGCTGAAACTTTTGTGCCAAACTAATTCTAGCAATTCAGCAAAGAAGGCTATCGATTAGACTTGGAAATAACAGCTATAAATGCAGGAAAATGCAGGGATAAATGAAGAAATTCAGGCTCCGAATGATTGGCCAAAACAGAAATATTGAAGAACTTGACACAACCGAAACTGCAGAAATTTCAGACTTGAAACTGCAGAATTGCAGGGAATGGAAGGCAGGAATGAAGCTACAATTCAATTGCAAACGATGATAAAGTAAGCTGAGTTTGATTGCACTATAAGCTGAGAATTGCAGAAAATAGACTGATTTGCAGAAATAATGATACGCAAGAACTTGAACCCTACTGCAGAAATCGAAAACTGCAAACAATGAATAGATGAATTCAGAAACTCAATAACAATTGCAATGTAAATGAAACATTCTGCAACATGAACTCAAAAGATGAAAGCTAAGCTCAATGAATACGAAAATAAGGACATTAAGGAAGGAACCGATACTCAACAGATGCTGATACGTAAGTAGGAAAACAGGGATACAAAACTGATACGCAAGGATTTAAGCAGAAAACAACTGAAATTAAAAGCAATTATCCACTAGACAAGCTTCCTAAACTACTTGACTTGAAGGATATAAACCTAATTAAGCAGAAACAATTTAGAAACGAAATCTAAGTGCTGATACAGAAAATTCAGACTGAAATTGAGTGCAGAAATAAAATTACAGCAAAACACAATGAAAATTAACTACGGAACTAATCCTCAACCCTTCCCGAGCTCAAAATCTCCTTGTTCGTCAAGCAAAGGCTGGCCTCGAACCCCTAAGCTCAGCAAATCAGTGGAAAACAGCTTCGCTTGATCAACTCTGCTCAAACTGCATCAGCTGGGGAAATCCAATCCGAATCCCTTCGATCTCAATGGATAGAATGGCGATGATGATTTGAAGATCCTCTGAGCTCACCTGAGAACCCCTACAAGTGGCTCAGATGATCGGAAATGGATCGTGGTTGAGAAACGAGTGATCGGACCACAAAGCTGCCGAAACCCTCAAACAACTCTGTTCGGTGCAAAACTGAGCTGAATTCTCCACCGGAGCTATCTCCAATGATCCAAATCTTGATCTAGGGTTGAAGTTGAGGTGGTCACGCCTTCAAACTAAAGAAATTGCAAGCAAAACGAAGAAGAACGAAGACGATGAACAGTTGCGGCGAAGACGCGACGAGAAAGAAAACTGAGGGAATTTTCCTTAAGTAATTAGGAATGAACGACCCAGATTGATTTAAGGAAATCCAACGGCTGATCTTCATCCGATCTGACCCAAACTTTGATGATGTTGATCAAGGGTCAGGATCTGCCTCGTGCTAGCTCGGATCCTCCAGATGTGCAACGGATGGTCCAGATCAACCTAATCTTTGAATGGACAGTCTAGAGCCCTCCGAGCTTGATCCAACGGTTGAATGAGCTCTGATTGGGATGAAACCTTCAGATCTCAGAGTGTTTGATCAGCCCTAACCCTAGCTTGGATTGCTTTAGATGGTCCCAGATGGCTCAGATCTAGCCGCTTTTGAATCGGACGACCCAGATTAATCCGAAGCTTGATAACTCGATCCGGGTCCACTTCCGACTCATGTTTGACCCAGTATGCCCTAGGTCCATGATCTTTTCATGCCTGCAAAAAATAGATCAAAAATTCAGTGGTCAAATAATCCAAATATGTATACATTTGCAATTAAGTCCAAAATAGCAATAATTTCTAGAACCTAGGGTAAATTCACAATTAAGCAAGAAAAATATGGGTCAAACTTGGATTTTAGCAACTAAAATAATCAATAAAATGGTACTTATCACCTACTCATGGCAAACCTTCAAAATTTTTATCTACTGAATGGTATATTGACATTGGAGCAACTCATCATGCCACATTAGACTACAATATCTTTACAGAAGTACTACCATACACTGGTTTGGATACGGTACAAGTAGGTGATGACTCAGGTTTGCATATTACTAATCTTGGAAACACATACATTCATTTATCTAATCATACTTTTCATATGCGCAACATCTTTCATGTTCCATCCATTACTAAAAATTTACTCTCCGTACGTCAGTTTGCCCTTGATAACAATGTCTTTTTTGAATTTCATCATGATCATTATCTTATAAAAGATAGAGGAACAAATACTACTGTATTTTTTGGAAAAATAAAAAATGACCTCTACTATCTTCAAAATTCTTCAATCAAAGCTTTTATTGGTGAACGCGCAGATAAATCAGCCTGGCATGCTCGACTTGGTTATCCTTCCCTTCGTATTGTTCAGTCGATCATAAATAGGTATGATTTACCTACTTCCTTTACTTCATCTCCATCTCATTCATGTCAGGCATGCATGGAATCTAAAATTCATAAGTTACCTTTTTCTTCATCTGAACGTGTTTCCAATTTTCCACTTAAAATAATTCATTCTGATATTTGGGGTCCTGCACCTATCTTGTCTAACCAAGGTTTCTTATATTATGTTACCATCATCGATCATTTTAGTAAATACACTTGGCTTTATCCTATGAAAAGAAAATCTGATTTATTTGATATATTCTGTAATTTTCAAAAACAAGTTGAACGATATTTTAATCGCAAAATACTCTCTCTTCATTCTGATTGGGGAGGAGAATATCAAGCTCTTCATCGTCATCTTGTCTCTTGTGGGATTGTTCATCGAGTTTCTTGCCCTCACACTCCAGAACAAAATGGCTCTGCTGAGAGAAAACATAGACATATAGTTGAAACTGCCTTAGCTCTTCTTCATCATGCATCGGTTCCGCGTAAATTTTGGGATGAAGCTGTTTGTACTGCAGTATATCTCATAAATTGACTTCCTACTCCATTGCTCAATCATAAGTGTCCTTTAGAAAAATTTTATAATTAAACTCCTGAATACACCTTTCTTCGAATCTTTGGTTGCGCATGTTATCCATGGTTACGCCCCTACTCTAAACACAAACTTGACTCTCGTTCATTATTATGTGTTTTCCTTGGTTATAGTAATATGCATCATGGGTATCGTTGCTTACATATACCAACTGGACGGATATATACATCACGACATGTTACTTTTGATGAATCTCTATTCCCTTTTTCGGCAGCCTCTTCAATCTCTCCTCCAGATACAGGTGGTACTTTCTTGATGTCACCCAACATTATCAGAAGAGATGGCATCCTAGGTCCTGCTCCGGAGCTCCCTAATAACTCTCCTATACCATCAGAATCACCTCAAGTTACTGCTCCAATCTTAGAAGTCTCACCAGCCAACGATAATATGCTCTCTAGCCCTGGATCCTCGAATAATTCCAGTCCGGCAACAAACTCACCATGCCATCCCACTTCCTCATCACCATCAACAAGTGATTCAGATGATAATGCTCCTCGTCGCATGTTTCCCTTGAGTGACATATATGCATGATGTCCACTAATGGCTACTCGATATCCTCTTCCTCGAGCTCTAGTGGTTTCCTCAAAAACTCTTGAACCAACTTGCTTTACACAGGCAAACAAGGATCCAAATTGGCGTAATGCAATGGCTACAGAATTTGATGCACTTCTTCGCAATGGAACATGGAGCCTAGTTCCGCGCACTCCATCTATGAATATTGTGGGCTCAAAATGGATATTCTGTCTTAAGCATCGAGCTGATGGTTCTCTTGAACGGTATAAAGCTCGCCTTTTAGCCAAAGGATTTAGTCAACAACTAGGTATTGACTTCAATGACACCTTCAACCCAGTCATCAAAATTACATCTGTCAGATTATTGTTATCAATAGCTATTAGTTCTAATTGGTCTATCTGACAATTAGACGTTTCTAATGCATTTCTTCATGGTATTCTTGAGGAAACGGTTTTTATGGAGCAACCACTTGAGTTTATTCATCCACAATTTCCATCTCATGTTTGTCATCTCAAGAAATCTTTATATGGTCTTCGGCAAGCTCCTCGTGCATGGTTTCATCGATTATCTAAATGGTTACAGGCTCAAGATTTTTCTGGATAAAAAACTGACTCCTTTCTATTCTACAGACATAATGATGGATCTATGATATTTTTTCTTATTTATGTGGATGATATTCTATTAACTGGTAATGATTAAAAGGGCATCTCAAATTTATTAAGCTTTCTCAATCAGGAATTTCCTATTCGAGATTTAGGAAATGCTCGTTTTTTTCTTGGTATTGAACTTATTCCACATGATGAAGGTTATATCCTCTCTCAGAGCAAATATATTACTGGGCTTCTTCAAAGAGCTAAAATGGATGGAACACGTCCGATCTCTACACCTATTGCTCCAAATAATGTCTCTACACCTTTCTCTTCAGTGATGGCTGATCCCCAAGTTTATCGAAGTATTGTTGGAGCTTTACAGTATGTTACTATTACGCGCCCTGATATTACATTTGCAGTAAATCGTGCTTGTCAGTTCATCCATACTCCTACTGAACAAAATTGGGAAGGTGTGAAGAGAATACTTCGTTATCTCAAAGGCACTATTCTACATGGTCTTCTTTTATATCGACACTCATCTCGATATTTACATGCTTATAGCGATGCGGATTGGGCTAGTTCTCCTGAAGATAGACGATCTACTAGTGGATATGCAATATTTCTTGGACGAAATCTTATTTCTTGGAATTCGAAAAAGCAACCTACAGTATCTCGTTTAAGCACTGAATCTGAATATAAAGCTATAGCCAATGCAACGTCAGAAATTATTTAGCTTCAATCCCTTCTTTCGGAACTTCATCTTACATCAGATATTGCACCAAAAATTTGGTGTGATAATATTGGAGCAACATATCTTACATCAAATCCAGTATTTCATGCTCGTACAAAACATGTTGAAATTGATTATCATTTTGTTCGAGAGTGCGTGGCAAACAAACAATTATCTGTTTCTTATATCTCTGCAGAAGATCAAATTGCTGATATCTTTACCAAGCCATTATCCAAACAATGATTTAGCAAATTATCATGCAAACTCAATGTCCGAGATCTCCCGTTAAGTTTGTCGGGGAGTAAAAGAGATTATATAATATAATAATATAATAAATTTATATTATTTTATTATTAGACATTTTTCTTATTAATATGCTAATTGACAGATTCTTTATAAATATGTTAATTAACAGTTTCGTTATTCATTTTTTATTTGACTAGGTCTCCTAAGGTCCTTATAAATTGTGTATCTCATGGACAAGTTTTTTCAATCAAGAAAGTTATTTTGTTATCTCTTTCTTCTCTCTACCTCTCTTCTCTCTCTCTACTTCTTCTAATTTAATACCGAGTTGGTGCTGCAGCTGAAGGATTCCGCCGACGAGGAGGATCCGGAATCCACCGCCCGGAGATGCTTCGTCTGCTTGTGCTTAATGACCGCCGGCGAGAAGTCGCCTTGCGGTCATTAAGCGCAAGCAGACGACCTCTGCATGGAAGGACCTGGTTATCGGTAGAAAAATCCTCCAGGTTGGTGCTTGCGCTTAATGTTGCCGGTACTCTGCTCCATGGCTTCCTTCGGCTTCGACCTCTGCATGGAAGGACCTGGTTATCGGCAGAAAAATCCTTGCTTAAATCGGCGCCTTGATCACCTCCAGTATCTGCACGACCTCTGCCATAGATGGCCGGCTCGACGAAATCTACGAGGTGCAGACCAATCCCAGCTTCAGCACCGGCAGCACCTCCTCCTTCGGGAACTCCCCCATGCCGGCGTCCACGCACTTCGCCAGGTTGCACTGTTCCAGCAGTGTCCTCACCCGGTTGATTAGTATCACCATGTCCTCCTCCCCGTACTCCACCGGCCTCCTCCTCGTCACCACATCCAGCATCAACACCCCCATCCTGTACACGTCGCACTTCTCGTTCACCCTCAGGCTCTGGCACGCCAGCTCTGGCACCATGTACCCCATCGAGCTCTGGAACCGCCCGCTCGTCACATGCTTGTCCAGCTTCTTGATCAGCCTCGCCGGCCCGAAGTCCGACACCTTCGGCTTGTAGTCTCCGTCCAGGAGGATGTTCGTCGGCTTCAGGTCGTAGTGGATTATGGGCGGCTGGAAGGCCTGGTGCAATCATTCCGCCACCGTCAAACGTCACCTTCTCCTTCGAGAACCAGCATCCACTCATCTTCTCGTCACCTTATCGCCGACGTTCGTTGCCATGCAGACCAGCGTCGTGCCACACAGGCGTTGTCCGCACGCGGTCCGCATTCTCCTTCGAGAACCAACATTCGCTCATCTTCTCGTCACCTCGTCGCCGGCGTTCGTTGCCACTCAGACCAGCTCCGTGCCACGCAGGCGTTGTCCGCACGCGGTCCGCAGGAATTGATCCGCAGCTGATCACTTATATATATATATATATATATATATATATATATATATATATATATATATATATATATATATATATATATAACTGAGCCTCGCTATTATAGAAATAAATTTTAGTGGGCCCACAATAATATATATATATATATATATATATATATATATATATATATATATATATATATAGCTGAGCCTCACTATTATAGAAATATATTTTAGTGGGCCCACAATAATATGGGCATGAGGCATAGGCCTCAGGTATATATATTAATTTTGGTGGGCCCCACTATATATTATAGTGGGCCCATTGTAACATGAGCCTTAGCTATAGATCTTAGTGGCCTATGTATGGAGCCGACCCTGCCCATTGATGCTTTGCTTTTATCCAAAAAAGTTTATCCTACTATGTGTGTTAAATTTGATCATAACATGCAATTCAAGCACCAACAAATTCTCTGAGGTTCCTAATTTATCTCACTGATTACATTCTTGAAATTTAGATGATATAATAGAAATGTACTAATCATATTGTGTTGTTGCTCTTATATTTCTTTTTGGGCATATCGTGTGTCAATTATTTAAAGAAGATATAATACTAACTTTAGCAGGATCTACTTCAATGCCTTTCCTAGAGACTATATGACCTAACACAATACCATGCTCTACCATGAAATGACATTTTTCAAAATTAAGAACAAGATTATTTTCAATGCATCTATGTAAAACCCTAGACAAATTATCTAAATAAGTATCAAATGATGTGCCAAATATAGAAAAATCATCCATGAAAATTTTCATGCAGTGTTCTAATAACTCACCAAAAATACTCATCATACACCGCTGGAAAGTCCCTGGAGCGTTACAAAGTCCGAATGACATACGTCTATAAGCAAATGTACCGAAAGGACAAGTGAAAGTGGTCTTCTCCTGATCCTCCGGATCTATACAAATCTGGAAATAACCTGAGTATCCATCTAGGAAGCAATAGTGAGACTTCCCTGCCAACCTCTCTAGCATCTGATCAATAAAAGGCAAGGGATAGTAATCTTTCCTCGTGACTTGGTTCAGCTTCTTGTAGTCAATACACACTCTCCATGAATTCTTCACTCTGGTGGGTACTAACTCATTGCTCTCATTCTCCACCATTGTCACTCCTAATTTTTTAGGCACCACATGGATAGGGCTGACCCACTTACTATCAGAAATAGGGTATATAATACCTGCCTGTAAGAGTCTAGTCACCTCTTTCTTTACAACATCTAAAATAAGTGGATTTAGTCTTCTCTGTGGCTGCCTGACTGACATGACATTCTCCTCTAAAAATATCCTGTGCATGCAAATAGCTGGGCTAATACCAGGTATATCAGCTAAAGTCCATCCAATGACTCTCTTGTGCTGCCTCAGAATTTGCAATAATTTGTTTTCTTGCTCTGAATCCAAGTTCTGGGTGATGATGACAGGTAAATTCTGCTCCTCTCTCAAATAAGCATACTTCAAATGATTTGGCAATGACTTTAGCTCAATCTGTGACTGCTCAGTAGGTATGGGTGATCCTTGGGGCTCAGTGCAATCCCCTACACTCTCACACCTATCCTCTGAATCTCCTGAAATATCAATCAATATAGGTGATCCCTGGGGCTCAGTGTAATCCCCTATACCTATAGAATCATCTCCAACTGAAAGTGAATCTGAAACAACCTTTAACTCAGCCTCCTCTATAGCAAATGTCTCCTCAGCCTCCTCTGAGCTAAAATATCCTCTGGAAATACCAAGTGAAACTCCCTCAGCAAACAAATCTGCATCAACTAACCCATCTAGAATGTCTATGCTCATAATAACATGATCCTCTTTGGGATGCTTCATAGCATTAAAAATACTGAACTGTACTAATGTGTCTTCTATCTCCATGAAAGTGTGTCTGCATATATATCAATCTTTGTCCTTGCAGTCTTTAAGAATGGTCTCCCAAGAATAAGTGGAGATCTATTTGCCAGATAATCCCCCTCCATGTCTAAAATATAGAAGTCCGCAGGAAAAATCAGCTCCTTCACCTTCACTAATACATCTTCAATGATCCCAGCGGGGTGAGTCTGACTCCTGTCTGCTAGCTGAATAACCACTCCTGTAGGCTGTAAAGGTCCAATACCAAGCATATGAAAAATTGATCTAGGCACCACATTAATAGATGCTCCCAAGTTTAACATAGCATCATGAAAAAGAGTCCTCCCAATTTCACAAGACACAGTAAATATTCCTGGATCTTCACATTTCTGAGGAATAGAATGAATAAGGGCTAAGACATCCTTCCCTAAACTGACCAATTCATTCACCTTAAGCTTCTTCTTATGCACACACAAATCCTTGAGAAATTTAGCATACTTGAGAATTTGCTTGATCATGGTCAACAGAGGCACATTAATCTCCACCTTACTGAAAAGTTTTACAAGCTCATTATACTCCTTGGCCTTCTCCTCCTCTACGTGCTTTTTAGCTTGAGTCTTGCGCTGTGGAAAAGGTAAAGGAACCCTTGATTCCTCCACTTGAGCCAAAACTTTTGGAAATGAGACTTGAGCTGGAATTTCAAGTGAAGTAGCTGCTGTAGGTTCACTTTTTCCACTAATTTCTCCTTTATTTTCCACCAAAATCACAGGATCAATTGAAGAAGGAGTTAGGCTTGAACTAAGATCACAACCAACTGATTTAGAAGACATTTCAGGGTTGTTTTGAGCTGGGAAATGAGCTGTTGGAATTTCTTCAGAAAAATCAGCCTTTTGATCATTTGAACTTGAAGCAACCTTCCCACTCCTCAAAGTTATGACACTAACATTTCTCTTTGGATTAGGAGTTGCTTGAGAAGGTAATTGACTTGATCCTTGGGCTTGCATTTAATTCATTCCACTAGCTAGTTGACCAATGTGTCTCTCAATGTTTTGAAGGGTAGAATCATTTTTTTGTTGACCTTGTTGTTGTTGTAAAATTTTTTGTTGTTGTAGGATTTGTTGCATCATCTCCTCTAGGTTTTGTTGTTGAGCATTAAAACCACTAGAACCTCCATAACCTCCTTGATTAGCATGGGATTTTTGTTAGCCTTGAAATGAAGGTTGAGGTTGCTGAAAATTGTGACCTTGCTGTGAACTTTGAAATGGAGGTTGTTGGGGCTGATTAAATGGTTGAAATTGTTGGAAATTGGGCTGAGAACTAGGTTAAAATTGCTGAAAATTGTTGCCCTGAAAATGTTGATTTGAAGGCTGAAAATTCTGGTTTGAAAACTGAAATTGTTGGGGCTGAAAATGTTGGCTTGAAGGCTGAAAATTCTGTTGTGAAGGTTGAAAATATTGCTGCGAATTCTATATTGGTTGAAGTCCTTGCTGAAATTGTTGAAGATGAGGCTAATTTTGATGAAAACCTTGCTGGAATTGCTGATAAGGCTGCTGGAATGGTTGAGTTAGCTACTAGAAACTTTGGTTTGTTTGCTGGAAATTATGGAGAGAGGGTTGATTTTATTGTAGGGACCGTTGTGAAGCATTTTGTTTATAGAAAGAATTTCTATACTTCAAATTAGGATGATCCCTCCAACCCGGATTATAAGTAGATAAATAAGGGTCATTCCTTTATTGAAATTGTCCTCTAGTCAAAGCGGCTAATGATTCATCTTGTTGTAAATTGGGACACAAATCCGAGTTATGCTCTTAACTTGAACAAATGCTACACAACCTCATCACTTGATTTGTAGGCGGAGCTACTGAAAATTTTTGATTTTGGCTCACATTGTTCAATGCCATTTGCTTCACCAAAGAAGTAAGCTCCCTCAAAGAACTCTTGATCTCTTTTTGTTCATTAGAAACCATTTGGACTTCATTCACCCCTCTAGTGGAAAGAGCGCTACTTCCAAATTATTGTGAATTCTCTGCCTTGTTTGAAATTAATTCTCTAGCTTGATCTGGGGTCTTGTTCACTAAAACTCCTCCAGCTGCAGCATCAATCATAATTCTATCCATCTGAAGTAGACCATCATAGAAATACTGAATAAGAAGCTGCTCACTTATCTGATGTTGTGGACAACTTGAGCACAGCTTATTGAATCTTTCCTAATAATCATACAAGGTCTCTCCCACTACTTGCTGAATATCACAGATGCTTTTTCTGATAATAGCTGTTCTGGAGGCTGGAAAGTACTTCTCTAAAAATGCCTTCTTCATGGCAATCCAACTTGAAACATGTCCAGTAGACAAATAATAAAACCAGTCTTTAGCTGCTCCAGTCAAAGAAAATGGAAATGCCCTTAACTTAATATCCTCTTCAGAAATCCCTTGAGGCTTCATGGTGGAGCATACTACATGGAACTCATGCAAATGTCGGTTTGGATCTTCTCCAGATTGTCCTTGAAACATAGGCAGTAAATGAATAAGGCCTGATCTCAACTCAAAATCACCAGCTAACTCTGGATAGACAATGCAAGAATACTGGAAAGTATCATCAGGGGCTACAAGCTCCTTCATAGTTTTCTAATGTTCTGCCATAGGACAGCTTGAATGAGTAGAAAAATTATCAATAGCTTCTGAAACTCTGCCTTGATTTCTCCTAGCCCTGAATGTTCTCTCAATTTCAGGATCAAACTCCTCAAGATAACCACCTGCAGTCCTGGTCATAAACCAAACAAAAAATGGCAGCAAATGTATATAGAGTGATAAAACAAATGAAATAGATCATAAAATATGAGAATAAGCACAAACTCAAATTAAACAAACTCAACTAGTATGTTCCTCGGCAACAACGTCAAAAATTTGATGTGTGCCCAATATCAAGTGTCACGATGAGTCTCAAATTTAGATATTTATAAGTTGAAAACCCTTAGCTCACAAAATTGAAATGTAGTATAGGGGCCTTAAGTCGTATTTTTCCAAGGACTAGTTAAGTGTGCTTAATCCAAGCTTGATTCTTGTCGTTTAATGTTTTGGGTTTTCAATCAAACTGGAGGTTTGTTTTGCAAATAGGAATGAAAACAGAGTTTGAAATGAACTAGACTTAGCTAAAGCAGAATTAAACTAGGAAATTGTAATACTAAACTTAACTTATTTGACAATTGAGCAATTGAATTCAAGACTATGGAATTAAAGGCCAAGAACTAATATCAAGGCAGGAGATCATAAAATCTGTAGCTAAGTTGCAGAAATGAAATTGAATTCACGTACTAAAAATTGAATGCAAGAAGCAGGGCTGAAATGTAGCTGAAAACTACCTGATCGGTCGACAGACTGATCAGATACAAGCCTGATCGGTCTCAATGACCGATCAGATGCTGTCTGGGTTGATCGAACAGACCGATTAGTTGCTAAAAACTGATGAAAACTGCGACAACTAAGAATTCAGAAATGAAAGAGCACAGAAAATTAACACCAGATCATTAAAGGTGAAACTCAATGCCCTGAGAGCCGCCTGCCAGACCTATGGTATCCCAGCAGACTTAGAAGTTAGGGTTCCTAGGCTCGACCAATCTCCCATTGAACCCCCTTAGGGTTTTATATTTTCTTCCTAGGCCAGGTAGAGTTTGATCTCTATTTTTCAATCTCTCCTTTTTTCATGGTCATCTCTAAATATTTTGATGTTCGCCTATATTAAATGGATCCAAACGCCTTCACTCAGATGAGCGGGGCATTTATTCTATTTAAGTTGTTTGACATACCTTTAACCCCTTGTTCTTTCCATTACTTCTTCCTTCCCAACCACGTGTCCAGGGGAGCCTTTAGTTTCACTGGTCGTCCCAGCCACAAATTTATAGGTGGTCTCCCTTCATCCCATAAGGGGTGGAAAGAGTGCTTCTTCTTTATCCAACTCTCTGAGCACCCTTTTTGTCCAATTCGCTGGCGAGAATATTTACCATCTCCTCCGGATTTGGACGACTTCCAACAAGATCATGGGTATCAGTGAGCTAGAAGCATCCTGGCTGGGATGGAGTTCCATGGGCCTAACCTGGTCCAATGCGAAGAGCTCCTGTATCAGGTTAGGATTAGCCCTAAAGTTACCAGTCTTAACGACGACCTCCGTAGGTCTACTGTTTCATTAAATGTTTATTTATTCTAACTGATATTCCGTTGTTTGTGTGTCATAGAACCCATCATGCTCGCCCAGGCTATGAGAAAGCTTCTTAAGTGGGAACTTGCAGACGAGAGGGCCCTCGCTCCTCCTCCAGCTCCTACGGCCTCAGCGGTCGAGCCTTCTGAAGACTCCGAGCAAACTCAAAGCCAAGAGCTTCCTACCACCAAGCTACCTGTCGCCCAGGAAGTCGATCCCTCCCGCATCTCTGCTGTAGTGGAAGGCGATGAAGAACCACCGACCCGGGTTCCTATGTCAGTACCAGAGCCGACTGGAAAGGCAAGCCCCTCCCTACCGAACGAAGACAACTTTGTTGGAACCTTTGCGTCTAGCTAGAGAGGGGGGGGGGGGGGTGAATAGCTTTTCTTGAATGTTGCCTACAAAATGTTAGCTAAAGCACAAGAGAAAGATAGCCAAAAATAATTAAGAATTAAGACAATGCTAACTCCCTTGATTTACTTGGTCTCTACCTTCTTGAGGTGACTAATCCAAGGATCCACACCAACACAATCAAGCTCTACTATGCTCTTCTCCTTTTCAATCAAGCTTGAAGGTGGAGAGACCCTCACAAGATGATCTCTTCCTTTTTAACAAGATGAGACTAAGAGTATGAGAAAGAGAGTAGACTTTAGAAGCTTTGGGCACTTAGAAGAGAATTTTTCAATCACAATTCGTAACCCCTTCATACCCCAAGGCTTCCTCTTAAATAGAGGAGAGAGTTGTTAACAAAATAGCTCAACCCCGATACCAATTGACTGCGACCAGGACCAGTCGACTGGTGTCCAGCCAATGGTTCAATTTTGAACAGATCAGTCAACTGATCTTTCTGTGAGTTTCCTCTCAACGCTGCTAGTCGACTGCTTCCCTTGCCAGTTGACTGCCCAACTTACAAACTCACTCTCAACCTTTTCGGAGTCTATCCTTTGCGTACGCCTTGAAGTCCACTTCCTTGGCTTGCCCCTTGAAGTCCTCTTCCTTCGGCTCTCATCTCTCGGATGCGCACACAAGCCCACGACTCGTCTCCATGCCATCCTTCGCGAATGCCTTTAAAGTCTAATTCCTCGGCTCATCCCTCAGATGTCCGTTGTTTCTCATGTGTGGTTCACCAAGTCCCGCAAGACTCAAACACACATATCAAACTAATATAAAAACCTAACTTAATCATATGGACACACACATCAAAACTCATGATCTATCTGATCAAACTTGGGTCGATTGCACGAACAATTTCTCCCTTTTTGATGTGTGACAATATGTTTAAGTTAGACACAAAGATAGCAATTGAAAATTAGGAGCATAACATACTAAGAAGCATAAACATGCATCCTCCCCCTTAATCTATGCCTTATCACATGATTTTCAATTTTGCACAAACATGAGGAAATAAGTTAAATTCTAACTTAAACACTTCATTTCTCCCCCTTTGACACCATCAAAAAGATTGTACCAATCAATGTTAACCTATGGTATCAAAAGAAGATAAAGTTTTAAATTATGAAAATAACCAAAAATCAGAAAACTCAGGTACCAGGCGGCTGAGTCAGTTATCAGTCGACTGGTCTCAATGAAACTACCCTTTTTGCAAAGAAACAGTAAGATCAGTCGATTGACCCTTGGTACCAGTTGACTGATACATTTCTGATTCAATTTTCATCCTTTTTAGCTGAATTTCAAAAATGCATAAACAATTCTAAAAAATTTAAAAAATCATGAAATTTTGCAAACATATTTCATTTGATATCCTTTAACAGGGAAAAATATATTTTCATGAAAAATCTAAATATTTTTAAATTTTTGACCAAAACTCAAAAATTTTAAAAACCTTCAATTTTGTATCAAAATCAAGCTCTAGTTTTGAACCCATGTATTTTTCAAATATATATCATAGCAAATAAAACACAGAATTATTTTTAAAACATTGAATTATTCAACTATGATCTATGGGCAAGATGTCCATTAATTAAATATTTGTTTTCCCATAGTTGGTTTATTATTGCTAAAATGATACATTTCATAATCATCAAAATGTCATAGGCACATGTGAATTATTAATATCATCCTTTCATCTCATATGTATAAATAAACACATAAATCAAGTCATTATGAGATGTGATAAAGGTACTCCCTACTTAGCCCATTTAATCATGAATTACATTTAGGCTAAGTACTCCTCCTTAAGGTCTCAAGTCAACTATTTTTCAAAAAAAAAAATTTAAAATTGTAACAAACATGGTTGACTAACCCTAAATCCTCTAACCCTTGAGGATTGACTTTAGCACCCAATAGAAATGTTCCTAATTGGGATGACCAAATATTTTTTGGGAATCCATTTTCTATCTAGAGTTTTGATTTTTGCTTGTCCTCTAGTAAGTAGGCAATGATAGGTATTTTCATTGCTAGAATCACTATACCCTAAACCCATTTTCTTGAAACTTGCTCTTTAGCTCTTAATAATCATGTCTAGGTTGTTAGAGTCAATTTCAAATTTTCTAAGGGCTTTACTAAGGTTATCCACCTTTTCCCTTAATTCTCTATTTTCCTCTTCTAAACATAAACCATTTAAACTAGGAAGAAGTATTCATATCATTCTTAAGTGTCATGGATTCTAGTTTTTCATTAAGCATGCAAATTTCATTTTCAAACACTTAATTTTCTTCCTAGCCTTAAACAAATCATCATTGGTGCTAGAAATAATTTTTACTAAAGTGGTAGTGGGTAGATTGCATACCTCACTTACTGAGACGTTCGAATTCGAAAATTGACCTCCCCCTTCACTTGAGCTCCCTTTTTCATCTTCACTTGAGCTCATTCCATCTTCGGATGATGTGGAGGCTATGTCTTCAATACCCATTAGAGAAAAATGGGATACGTGGTGGTCTTCTTCTTCCGATGACGAAGGATCATCCCATGTCGTCTTTAAGTTTTGCACCTTCTTGTCTTTTCTTTTGTTTTCTACTTTTCTTCCATCTTCTTCTCTTCCTTCTTCTTCAAAAGTGGGCAATCATCCCTTATGTGTCCTTCTTCATGGCAATAATAGCATATGATCTTTTTTGTCCTGCTTTTGCTTCTTGATTTTTTCCTACCGTGAGATTTGTTAGAAGAAAAACTTTTAAATGCTTTCCTCATCTTCCTTATCATATACATCTCTTGATCACTATCCATTGAGGTGCTTGATTCTTCCAAATCGGATGATGATGAGCATGAAATCTTCTTCTTGTCCTTCTTCTTCTTCCTCTCTTTCTCTACAATAAGAGCTATACTCTTTTCTTTGGAAGACACGTTAGCTTGTTCATGAAGTTCAAATTCATAAAATAATTCATCAAGTTTAACTATAGAAAGACCCCTAGAGACCTTATAAGCATCAACTATTGAGGCCCATAAAGTGGTTCTTGTAGGATCAGTGCGGGTCGATAAAGGGGGGGGGTGAATATCGACTTAAAAGATTCGTCGAAAATCTTCGTTTAACATCTTTCTATCAGGGTTAGTATGCAGCGGAAATAATAATAAAGAAAGACAAAAATCACACAGAGACACATGGGTTTTACATGATTCCCAACCCCCCAGGGTTAGTATGTCCAAGGCATAAGCACTCAATCGTGAGTCTACTAATGGTCTCCTTTCCGGACTTTCCGGAGGCGGAGAAACCTGTCTTACAGTTCGAATTTACAAGCAAAAAGATAGTAAATAGAATTGACTCATAAATAACAAGCAAACCAACAAAAAGCTGAAGATCCGACCAATCCGGAAGTCCGAAGTGCCGCGCACTTCTTCCTGGAGCCTCCTTGGTCGTAGAGCTGTCTTGAGCACTTTTGTTTAGCATGGACTGCTTTAGTGGATGTGAAAGCTAATGTTCTGCATTGAGGGGTCAAACCCCTTTATATACAGGCTTCACGAGCGCTTGTGATGTCTTGGGCGCCTGCCACGTGTCGGTCAAAACCTCATTCATTGCACCAAACTCGCAGCAGGATAGAATCTGCCTTCCCAAGCACCTGAGACCTTCTCAGGTGCCTGGCTTGCCAGGCGCCTGGGATGGGGCTGCCCCAACTGGGTCGCCCAACCAGTCTTGGGCGCCTAAATTAAGTCAGGCACCCAGGAAGGTCTTCCCAGGTGCGTTTTCTCCTGCGTTTGTTTTCCTATCTTGCCTCCAACTCTAGGTACCTGCAAGACAACAAACACAAGACAAATATACAGATAATCTTAGCCTTAAAGATTGGTTCTGACTTTGGATTTCACCCGAAACCCTAGTCAAATCGACGCCTAATGTTCCCATTCTCGGGGAACGCGTCCTCACCTACTCCACACTTGGAAAAGTTCCGTTTGCCAACCGGAACCTCCGATTGGAATTTCGCTCAGCCTTCGAGACTCGAATCTCGATTAACGGTGAGTTCTCCCGAAATGAACCAGGCTCTGATACCACTTTTTGGAACCTTTGCGTCTAGCTAGTGGGGGGGGGGGATGAAAAGCTTTTCTTGAATGTTGCCTACAAAATGTTAGCTAAAGCACAAGAGAAAGATAGCCAAAAACAATTAAGAATTAAGATAATGCTAACTTCCTTGATTTACTTGGTCTCCACCTGCTTGAGGTGACTAATCCAAGGATCCACACCCACACAATCAAGCTCCACTATGCTCTTCTCCTTTTTAATCAAGCTTGAAAGTGGAGAGACCCTCACAAGATGATCTCTTCCTTTTTTACAAGATGAGACTAAGAGTATGAGGAAGAGAGTAGATTTTAGAAGCTTTGGGCACTTTGAAGAGAATTTTTCAATCACAATTCGTAACCTCTTCATACCCCAAGGCTTCCTCTTAAATAGAGGAGGGAGCTGTTAACAAAATAGCTCAGCCCCGACACCAGTCGACTGCCACCAAGACCAGTTGACTGGTGTCCAGCAACGGCTAGCCTAACAGCTCAATTTTGAACAAACCAGTCGACTGGTACCCAGACCAGTCGACTGATCTTTCTGTGAGTTTCCTCTCAATGTTGCCAGTCGGCTGCTTCCCTTGCTAGTCGACTGCCTAGCTTACAAACTCACTCTCAACCTCTCCGGAGTCCATCCTTCGCGTATGCCTTGATGTCCACTTCCTTGACTTGCCGCTTGAAATCTCTTCTTTCGGCTCTCGTCTCTCGGATGCACACACAAGCTCACGGTTCATCTCCATGCCATTCTTTACATATGCCTTTGAAGTCTACTTCCTCGGCTCGCCCGTTGAAGTCCTCTTCCTTTGGCTCTCGTCTCTCGAATGCCCATTGTTTCTCATGTATGGTTCACCAAGTCCTGCAAGACTCAAACTCACACATCAAACCAATATAAAAATCTCACTTAATCATATTGACACACACATCAAAACTCATGATATATCCGATCAAACTTGGGTCGATTGCACCAACAGACTTATCTTGCCCAATGAGGAGGACGAAGAGGGTGAGCCACAGGCCTCCTCTCGAAAGCATTTGGCTCCTCTTCCACCCTTCCCCCCCCAAAAGAGGAGAACCTGTTCAGCCCAAGTTTCTCCCCCGACCCTTGAGGAAGAGGAGGACGTTGTTTCCCTCTCCAAACGTTACCAGAGGGTAGCACCTGTTGTTGAGAACCCCAGGAAAGAGGTCGAGTCGTATATCGGGGAGGTCCGCTCTCTTCCTCCCTTGCCTAGAGTTCCCTACTTTCATGGCAGTCCCAAAGGTAAGAGGGTGAGGTCGGAAGACTCAGAATTCACGAGTACCCGTCTACGTCAAAAGGTACAAGCGGCTGAGAAGGCTACGTCATTCGGACCACAGCACATGTAGATTAAGGAACGGTTGTAGGAGGGTCACCCTTTTGAGAAGGTATCCTCCAGCACCGACGATGGTGCTCCAGGCCCCTCTGTCGTACCTTTCGAAGCGCCGCATCTCTGGCCACTCTCCCCCCGTCGCACCGGCGCTACTTCTGGCATACCTTCTCCAAGGAGCCGGGTGGCCATGAGGGAATGGACCGAAGAACAACTTGCTTCTCTCAGAGGGGTTACCTCGGACGGGGTGATCACCAGCCTAGATGAGTCACTTTTAAAGGTAAAATTCTCTTTATCCATTCTTATTATCTTTATTCTCTTCTTTGACCCTTACTATTTCTTGTGTTAGGCTACTTCTGAGTGTCTTCTTTTGGGCTGTTGGATGCTACCTGAGCAAGAAACTGAAGCCTTGCACCTGTTAGATCAATTACGTCTTGCTAGAGGGGGGGGGGGGTGAATAGCAACTTCTCGGTTTTCTTCTCTACCTACGTTGTTAGTGCGTAAGTGGAAATATAATAAAAACAAAACTAACAACTAAACAATGCTAACAAACCTATTTAGATGGTTCAGAGATGAAGCTCCTAATCCACGACAGTCCGTGAGGTGGACGATCCCTCGATCCTTCGGCGGATCACTCCCTGGATACCCTCCAGCTAGCTCGCGTAGCTCCTTGTGGGTGGAGAAACCTCGCCACAAATCCAAGTACACCTCTGATCTCTAAAGACTACTAACAAGTCTTAACCAAGCTTGTTTCGTCAGAGGTTTCCAGCCAAACCCGAGCCTCTTTAAATAGAGCTCAAGGCTAGAAAACACCCTACCAGTCGACTGCTCCCAGGACAGTCGACTGCCCCCACTCAGATTCGACCATTGCAGCTCAACGTTCGAATTCTGGCTACTTACCAGTCGACTGCTCCTGGGGCAGTCGACTGGTCCAGGGTCAGAAATATTCTGTGAGTTTTTGTTCTCGCTGGCAGTCTACTGTTATATTCCCAATCGACTGCCCAGCTTACAAGAACACTCCTCCTCACTCCAACGACCCTCCTCCACGTGCGCCTTCAGGTATACTCACTTGGCTTTTCCCTTGAAGTCTTCTTCCACCGGCTATTATCCCTCGGATGCGCACATAAGTCTTCCCTTGACTTGTCTCCATGCCACCCTTCACGTGTGCCCTTTGAAGTCCACTTCCCGGCTTGCCCTTAGAGTCCTCCTCCCTTGGCTCCCGTTCCTTCATGACTATAGCTGACTCTTCATCAGCAGCCTTGACTGTTGCCTTTGCGCCCTCTTCGTCTTCGGCTCCCGTCCCTCGGATGCACACAAGCCTCCAACTTGCCTCCATGCTATCCTTCACGCATGCGTCAAAGTCCGCGCCCCTCAGCTCATCATCCTTGCTATCCACGATCCCTCGGGTGCACACAAGCCTCCAGCTTGTCTTTATGCCACCCTTCACCGTTCCAAAGCCGTCCAACTAAGTCAATATGTGTAACCTGCACATCCTGCACACTCAAATACACATATTAAATCATAAGGATAAACGTAACTTAAACCCTTTGCCAAAACATCAAAACACATGGTCACTCCGGACCATAGATTGCCTCAACAATCTCTCCCTTTTTATATTTAGCAATATGTTTAAGTTAGGGAAAACAAATAGCAATAACAATGCTAAACAACCATTTGGACTTACGTTGCCAAGGCTCCACCTTGGACTTACACCGCCAATGCATATGCAATGCAAACATGTATGGATCCTATCCCAAGGCATCCCACACACCTAACTTCCCCAAGTTAGGAATTTTCACCAAACCAGGCTTTTAAAAACCTATCCCAGGGCTCCTCCCACATTGGACGTATAAAGGCTTTTTAAGAACCTCTCCAAGATTCCCCTTACGCTAAGAATGGAGCAACAATGTTCCCATTTTACCTAAGCTCCCCACAGACTTAGGATTTCTTGCAAAGGCGTTTTTGGTTTCCCAAATTAAACCCAAAACTTCTCCCCCTTTGTCATACATCAAAAAGACCCCAACAATTTCCCCCTTATTGGACCTTTTACCTCTAAATGATTATAAACATAGTGTACTAACCTCCCACAAGGTTCCACACTTGTTTCCCATTAATTGGACACTTTTCAGCAACTGAAACCCATTTCCAGCCTTTACAAGTCGACTGCCCCTGGGCCAGTCGACTGATACTCTGCAAAACTAATTTTCAGCATTTCTGAATCCAAATTCAGAAACACGCTAGAAATTCTACAAACCTCCAAAAATTCCCAAATTTTATGGAGACGTTTGTGGTACTCATACCTACATGCGAAAAATACATTCAACAATGTATCTATCACCATTCCCAAGTTTAGCACAAAACTTAAACTTACCTATGAAAATTAAGACATAGCAAACAAGAGGCAACCTCCCCCTTAACCAATGTCCTCTCCCAATTTTCATTTTTCACAACCAATCATTAAGTTAAGTTCTACCCAACTTAACTTTATAACACCAAGTTAAGTTCTACCCAACTTAACACCATCCATTCTTCCGTTAAGTTCATCCTAACTTAACAACCCAAGTTCTCCCCCCTTGACACCATCAAGGATTACCCCAAGCAACCTTACCCCTAATGCCAAAAGGAACTCAACCTATTTATGAAAACCCTTCAGAAACCAATATACAGACTTACCAGTCGACTGCCCCTAGGCCAGTCGACTGATACAGTCAACCTTTGAAATTCCAGCCTAATTTCAGAAACTTCTAGAAAATTCTAAAAAATCCGAAAAATCTAACAATTTGCAAGCACATTTGTTAGGATATACTCTACCCTAGAAAAATATGATTCCATGAAAAATATCAAATGTGCTTGATTTTTGGTACATCCTCTAATTTCCTCAAAATTGGTCATTTTGTATCAACTTCGAAATCTATCTATAATTCCATGTGTTTGCCAAGGCTAACCATTATAATTTGACACATGGAATTGTCCTCAACTCTCCCCTTTTTATCTCTTAATCCTAGATACATATGTGAGACTTCCATATCCTTTCATTTATCAAGAACTTATCATTCAATATCATCCAATGAATTTTAAGCACTCATCAATCCTCCTTAAACTTTGTGATATCAATAAAGCCTTATTCCATACAATCATCATTAACTCACGAAGTAAGACTTTATCTAATGACTGTGAAAGCATATCCAAGATTTTAATACAAAATCATATTCTATCATCCAATAGTAATTTATGACCTTCAAACCATATAATATTACCCATGACATAAAATCTCATAAGATAACATGACCCTTTCCTATGCTTCCAATTTTGCAATTTCTTATTATTCATTATGCCTTCTCTACTTAATCCTACAGACCAGTCGACTGCCCCAGGGGAAGTCGACTGGCAAAACAAACAGAAGGTTCCTAGTGTCGATTCTTCCTGGATCAGTCGACTGCCTCTAAGTCAGTCGACTGATACCTGAATTTCAAGTTTTCAACCTAAATTCAGAAATGACTAATTAATTCCACAAATCTCCAAAAAATCTGAAATTTCATGGAGAGATTTGTGAAGCCTATATCTACTTGGGAGAAATATGTTTTCAAACAAATCTACTCCGGATCCCAAGATTGGCACAAAACTCAACCCTTCCTAAATTGTATCATTTAAACTTCTCCAAAAGTCTTAATTTTGACTCCTCCTTGATGTATCTTCGCATTTCTGACCATAATACCTTTCTATCACTTAGTTATATGGCATTTCCACATTAAACCCTAATTTTTATCAAATATAATCCTATTTTCATCTTTTTCTCCATGAAACTCCTTTTAATGTGTCAATTCCCTAGAATTAAGACTTACCCTAGTCTTCCACCCCCTTTGGCACATTTCATAGTCCACCTAGACTTCCTAGAGGAACATCTCCCAAGTTCGATTTACCATGGATCCCAAAGACCCTAGAGCTCCCCCATGAGTTCTTAGCCCTAGCCACCTCCATAGGTGACTCAATCCACACTAGACCACACCGGTGTGCCCCCGGTGATTCTTAGCCTACAAACCTAACCTCCTTAACCTTAGACACCTTGTCATTGTTTAAGTCATTCTTTTTACCTTTAAATGGAACCCCCTTGCCATTTTTGGACTTTTCCTTCTTGCCATAATTATATGCTTCCCTAACATACTTCTTTCCATTGGCATTGGAGACCTTAGACTGGTATCCCAAACCTGATATATCATAGTTGAGTTTTAAACTACCCAACACCATATCTAAACCCTTAGATCCAACCGTGAATCTTTCTCTTTTCCAATTTATCAAGCCTTGCCCTCAAGACTTGATTTTCCCTTTCTAGACATTTAACCCTAGAATCCACATGTCCACCTTGGACATTCCTAGACCTACCCATCTTCCAAGGCATATGTCTCCCCTTCTTGGGATTTATGCCTTCATCCTTAGGTACAAAGGTCTTGAGTTTATCATGATCCATGACCTTTTTAGGGTTTTGATCTACCTTGTTAATCCTATTCCTATCATTATATTTAAATCCATGATTATGCACAAGCAAACATTTTTCATTGATTCTAGCATGCATGGAGGAACTTAAATTTGAATTGCATTTTAATTTAAAGTTAGGGATTATCTCCCTTACCCTTGTAGTTCCCCCTTGATGTAGGCTTCTTTTTTTTCTTTCCTCCTTCTCCCATCTTCTTAATTGCTCCATTTTCTTTAGCTCTCCTTTCCTTGCATATTTTGTGTGATAATGCCCTAGTTCTCCACATGTGATGCATCTAATTTTCTTTCTTTTCTCTTGAGCTTCTCCATTCCTACAACCCATGTTAGATTTAAAAAGAATTGAAGTGAGTTTAGGATTTACCTCCTTTTTCTTACCATTTGGACACTTGTCCTTGTAGTGACCCTTTTCATTGCATCCAAAGCATGTAATGTGGTCTTTTGATTTGGCTTTGGTGGATGTTGGAGCTTTTTCTTATTCATGTATGGATGAGGGTCTCTCCTCCCCCTCAATCCTTGAAGTTGACACCTCATCTTCTTCTCTTGATGAGGTGGATGATCTTTCACTCAATTCTTCTACTTCACTTGATGAAATGAGAAATTCTTCTTCTTCTTTGTCTTCTTGGACCATTTGACTTGTCTCTTTGGGCTCTTCAATTTGTTGAACTTGTGTGGGGTTCTCATGATATTTTTCCAACTTGTTCCATAACTTATATGCACTTTTATATTCCCCTACACCACTCAAAACATCATTAGGCAAAAGATTAACCAATATACCAATTACCTTTTCATTCGCCCTAGAGTGCGCTTGTTGCTCCTTATCCCAATATCTAGGCCTAAGCTTCATCCCGTGCTTATCCTTTGGAATTTCGAAGGGCTCTTCTATCACCATTACACATTCCCACTCCATTCCAAACCAAGTCTTCAACCTTGCCCTCCAATAGTCGAAATCTTCATGATCATATGGAGGTGGAGTGTTGATATCATCCACCAACTTATCTTTCATCATCTTCTCCTCTAGCTTGTGCTCCTTTGGTGGTTATTCTAACAAGAGCGGTCCTTCGCTCTGATACCACTTGTTAGATCGATTACATCTTACTAGAGGGGGGTGAATAACAACTTCTTGGTTTTCTTCTCTACCTACGTTGTTAGTGCGCAAGCGGAAATATAAAAAAACAAAACTAACAACTAAACAATGCTAACAAACTTATTTACGTGGTTCGGAGATGAAGCTCCTACTCCATGATAGTCCGTGAGGTGGACGATCCCTCGATCCTTCGGTGGATCACTCCCCGGATTCCCTCCGGCTAGCTCGCATAGCTCCTTGTGGGTGGAGAAACCTCACGACAAATCCAAGTACACCTCTGAGGTCTAAAGACTACTAACAAGCCTTAACCAAGCTTGTTTCATCAGAGGTTTCCATCCAAACCCAAGCCTCTTTAAATAGAGCTCAAGGCTAGAAAACACCCTACCAATCGACTGCTCCCAGGGCAGTTGACTGTCCCCACTCAAATTTGACCGTTGTAGCTCAACGTTCGAATTCTAGCTACTTACTAGTCGACTTCTCTTGGGGTAGTCGACTGGTCCAGGGTCAAAAACATTTTGTGAGTTTCTGTTCTCGCTGGCAGTTGACTGTTATATTCCCAGTCGACAACCCAGCTTACAAGAACACTCCTCCTCACTCCAACGATCCTCCTCCACGTGTGCCTTCAGGTACACTCCCTTGGCTTACCCCTTGAAGTCTTCTTCCATCGGCTATCGTCCCTCGGATGCGCACACAAGCCTTCCCTTGGCTTGTCTCCATGCCACCCTTCATGTGTGCCCTTTGAAGTCCACTTCTCGGCTTGCCCTTAGAGTCCTCCTCCCTCAGCTTCCGTTCCTTCATGACTTTAGATGACTCTTCATCAACAGTCTTGACTGTTGCCTTCGTGCCCTCTTCGTCTTCGGCTCCCGTCCCTCGGATGCACACAAGCCTCCAGCTTGTCTCCATGCCGTCCTTCACGCATGCCTCGAAGTTCGCACCTCTCAGCTCATCATCCCTGCTATCCACGGTCCCTCGGGTGCATACAAGCCTCCAGCTTGTGTCTATGCCACCCTTCACCGTACCGAAGCCGTCCAGCTAAGTCAATTTGTGTAACCTGCACATCCTGCACACTCAAATACACATATTAAATCACAAGGATAAGCCTAACTTAAACCCTTTGCCCAAACATCAAAACACATGATCACTTCGGACTATAGATTGCCTCAACAGCGCCAGCAAGTGGCGGTACTAGAGGTGTAAGTTTATCAAGCTCGTCAGGAAGGCCAGATGCAAGTGGAAGTTAGCAGAGACCTACGAGCCAAATTAGACCACTGACTGGACACCCTCTTGGCCTCCAAGTCATCTCTACATGGTGCCCGACATCAGGAACGCCTTCTATCAGAGAGAGTGGCAACTCTCTCAGCAGAAGTGAGTGAACTGACTCAGGAGTGGGGACGATTCCAAGCTCGGGAGACAAAGTTGTTAGAAGACGTCCACCTTTTAGAGTCGTCGACCGAGGCACTTAATGGCCGGATCAAAGAGCAGGTGGACCAGCTAGCTATGAAGGAAACAGAGATACACGCTGCTGCTGCTTATGCATTTGACCTACAGGAGAGCCTCGATCGTGCTAAGTCACACCTCTCAACCACTAAAGAGTAGCTTGAGGAGGCGCTAGCAGCCCGAGATCAGGTATCTTCCGAAGTGGGTAGGCTGAAGACTGATCGAGACGGAGCCCTTGAAGAATTGGAAAATTACAAAGATGGCGAGGAGTCGCGATAGTCAAAGGCAGAGGTGACATTCAAGGCCAAATTCCTCCAATCTAAGAAGTTTGGCGACTTTCTGGCTAGCGATGTGCTGAGACGACTCAAGCAGAGCTTCAATGGAGCTATCCAACAACTTCAACAAGCCAATGTACTAAAGCCGGATGTTGACCTGGGTTTCCTCAGTGTCTGCCGAGTCTGGGAGGAGCTTTCAACGAAGGAAAAGGAGTTGTAGTAACTCTCTTTATATATATATATATATGATTCGTGGAGTGTATTACATGTCGGAGGTAGTGAAAGGTGTAGATGTGGACTTCAGGAGGACCTTTGTAAGTTCTCTCTTCCCTTGTTCTTTTTCATGCCGCAAGACGCTGGAGGCAGCGGAAGGCGCTTTCTCCATCTCTCCTATGGAGTCTCGCCTGTGCCCAGGGGCTATCTTTGCCGGCCCAGCGGTGAGATTGATTTTCAATTTCAATTGTGCGAAGCAGATACCCTTAGAATCTCGGCCTGCGTCAGGGCCGCTCATTGAGATGTGGCTTGTTCAATCTGATGTTGTTCCAGTGCTCCTCTAACGGCATTGGCGACTAAGTGGTTCAACTCTTCTCATGTCAAAATGATGGGTTATCCCTCTGGTTCCGCCATCGCAATGTTCCTTCTGGTGCTTATACTTGTTTCTCACAGACGGTGCCAAAACTTATTCCGGATGTGAACGACGGGGATGGCGAATCACCGAAGCACAGCCCGGGATGATGATGACGAGGAGAGGACGCTGGCACCTATGAAATTAACACGAGCGTAAAAGAGATGCATTGGAAGGAATATCGGAAGGGATAATGTGACTACACAGATAATTCTCCAAAACAAAAGATATTTCTCTCATCTAATTATGAAAAAGGAAAATATGACTACTATATTTGGTAGTATAACCCTATTCGAAGGCTCCGACAAAGCAAACATTTTACTACTAAAAAGGACTAATTTCTTGATTAGTAATACATTATTTTCACTCAAATTCCATCGAAATCTATTAAGATTCAAAAATATTCATCTTAATGGCTATCGTATCGAAACAACCAATATCATAAATAATGAGTATTTATACATTATTAATGTTAAAATGGGACATAAACAAGTTTTGGAAAGACTATCTATATTCTCTCCTGGTCTTTATTATATATATATTAAACCGATTAAAATAAATATCATAGTAAACTAGAAGTTTACTAGTCAAGATGAATTACTTTTATGGCATGATAGGCTGGGTTATTCTAGATATGTAATGATGCGAAGAGTCATTGAATATTCTTCCAGATATCCATTGAAGAACTTGAAGATTCCTCAATCTAATGAATTCACATGTATTACATGTTATCAAGGCAAATTGATAATCAAATCATCACCAAGTAAAATTGGAATTGAATCACCTAAATTTTTGGATCAGATAAATGGCGGTATATGTGGGTCAATTCACCCATCATGTGGATTATTCAAATATTTTATGGTTTTAATAGTTGCATCTACAAGATGGTCATGTGTACTTATTATCAGTTTGGAACCTTGCATTTTTGAGATTACTTGCTTAAATAATTCAATTATAAGCATAATTTCTTGATTATGCCATAAAAATAATCTGCGTTGATAACGTTGGAGAATTTTCTCAAGCATTTAATGACTATTGCATGTCTATTAGTATAATGGTTGAACATACTGTAGCTTATGTTCATACTGAAAAATGACTTTACAAGTCATTTATTAAAAGACTTCAATTGATAGAGAGACAATTGCTTATGAAATCCAAGCTGCCCATTCATGTTTGGAGGCATGCAATCTTACGTGCAACAACATTAGTTCGCATCCGACCCAATAGTTCTCAAACTTTTTCCAATTTACAAAAGGTCTATGGACGAGAACCTAATATCTTTCATTATGCACTTTTGGATGTGCAATTTATGCCCTCATTACTCCCCCTTATAGGACAAAATTGGGGCTTCAAAGGAAATTAGATATTTATGTTGGTTTTGATTTTTCATTCAATTATCAAATTTCTTGAGCCCATGATGGGAGATGTTTTTGTGGCTAGATTTCATGATTGTTAGTTTAATGAGACATTTTTCCAAAGGGGGAGATAATACTAGGGAAGAAAAGTTAGAAAAAGAGATTACCTCGAATAATCAATCCTTATGTCATCCTGATCCTCACAAAAAACAATGTGAACTAGAAGTTCAACGGATCATTCATTTGCAACAAATTGCAAATCAATTGTCAGTTAATTTCTTTGATCCAAAACGAGTAATAAAATCATATATTCTAGCAGAAAATGCGCATATCAGAATTGATATCTCTAAAGGACCCCTCCAAACAAAAGCATCTAAATCATGCCTAAAGCATAGAAAACCAATGGATTCTAAGGATAAAACCCTCGAAAGAAAAGATGAACAAATGATCAAATTAATCTTATAGAAAAAGAATATAATTCAATTCAAGAAGACAAACTTCTCGAAGAAGTTGAAAGAGATCATCAAGAAATATCGATAAATTACATTTCTACAATAAAAAAAATGATGAACCAGGCAGCAGACAAATTGAACCTGGGGTGAGCGGCCCGGCCCCACGGAAGTTTCCCACCGGTCACCAGGGTAAATCGGGAAGCGCTCGCGGTGGGCAGTCTAGAAGCCCAGCGTCCCAGGGTTTGCGCCCCATTTGGAGGAAAAATTCCTACAAAATGCGCCGTAGCTGGGGATCGAACCGCGGATGCCTGGGTTAACTACTAGCGACCCTACATGGGATTGAGTGTGCAATTAAATTTATTTGAATGAAAATGAGATAGATTATTTTCAATTAGTAATTGAGGATGCCCCTAAAAAAAGTTTTAGTTTAAAAGGGTTTTCATTCAACCACTCTCTTTTTCAGTTAATGATCTTGTTCTCCTTCATTTGACTTTCAATTAGTTTATAAAATTATTATAAATAATTTATTTCATATTATTTAAAAAGGTTCTTTTATATTCAAAATAGTAAAAATTAGCTTTTAATTTTGGCCAGTTAATTTAGTTTAATGACATTTTCTCTGCCCAGATGAAGATGCTAGGTAGTTATTCTTTAAATCGATTATCATATTTTTCTTAAAATTATCTTTGAATAGACCTTTTGCAACTAATAATACCTCAGTAAACACAAATGCCACTTGGGTGTTTGGTCTAGTGGTATGATTCTCGCTTCGGGTGCGAGAGGTCGTGAGTTCGATTCTCGCAACACCCCTTTTGAACTCTTCATTGGTTAAATATCTTTTGCTCAGAAACTTTCAATTTCAATTAATTCCATTTAATAGATCTTTTACTCACCGTTAGATGAAGATAGAAGATAATTTTCTTGACGGCTATAAACTCTATCTCGTTTGCGTAATCATTTTTTTTTGCTATACTGGTAGATAATTTTCTTTAAATCGAATTCACTTTGCGGCAATAAATTACAAAACTAGCTATGACTAATCCTTTTAATATTAGTTAATTCTTCATAAATTATGTCAATATTTGGGTGTTTGGTCTAGTTGTATGATTCTCGCTTTGGGTACGAGAGGTCGTGAGTTTAATTCTTGCAACACCCGTTTTGAACTTCATTAATCTGTATGGTGTTCGGTCGATTAATTGATCTTTTGCTCACATGATCTCTTTTGCTCACATGATCTTCTAAATTTAAAATAGTAAAAATTAGCTTTCAACTTCAATTATGTTAATTCTATTTAATCTATCTTTTACTTACCCTAAGATGATAGGCAATTTTCTTGATGGTTATAAACTCACTCTGTGATTTATCAGCATTCACATGACTTGAACACCCCTTTTGAACTTCAATAATCTATATGGTGTTCGGTCGATTAATTGACCTTTTGCTCACAAGATCTTCTAAATTTAAAATAGTAAAAATTAACTTTCAACTTCAATTATGTTAATTCCATTTAATCGATTTTTTACTTACCCTAAGATGGTAGGCAATTTTCTTGATGGTTATAAACTCACACTGTGATTTATCAGCTTTCATATGACTTGAACATGTACGGCGTTCGGTCGATTAATTAATCTTTTGCTCACAAGATCTTCTAAATTTAAAATAGTAAAAATTAACTTTCAACTTCAATTATGTTAATTCCATTTAATCGATTTTTTACTTACCCTAAGATTGTAGGCAATTTTCTTAATGGTTATAAACTCACTCTATGATTTATCAGCTTTCATATTACTTGAACTTGTACGGTGTTCGGTCGATTAATTGATCTTTTGCTCACAAGATCTTCTAAATTTAAAATAGTAAAAATTAACTTTCAACTTCAATTATGTTAATTCCATTTAATCGATTTTTTACTTACCCTAAGATGGTAGGCAATTTTCTTGATGGTTATAAACTACTCTGTGATTTATCAGCATTCACATGACTTGAACACCCCTTTTGAACTTCAATAATCTATATGGTGTTCGGTCAATTAATTGACCTTTTGCTCACAAGATCTTCTAAATTTAAAATAGTAAAAATTAACTTTCAACTTCAGTTATGTTAATTCCATTTAATCGATTTTTTACTTACCCTAAGATGGTAGGCAATTTTCTTGATGGTTATAAACTCACACTGTGATTTATCAGCTTTCATATGACTTGAACATGTACGGTGTTCGGTCGATTAATTAATCTTTTGCTCACAAGATCTTCTAAATTTAAAATAGTAAAAATTAACTTTCAACTTCAATTATGTTAATTCCATTTAATCGATTTTTTACTTACCCTAAGATGGTAGGCAATTTTCTTGATGGTTATAAACTCACTCTGTGATTTATCAGCTTTCATATGACTTGAACTTGTACGGTGTTTGGTCGATTAATTGATCTTTTGCTCACAAGATCTTCTAAATTTAAAATAGTAAAAATTAACTTTCAACTTCAATTATGTTAATTCCATTTAATCGATTTTTTACTTATCCTAAGATGGTAGGCAATTTTCTTGATGGTTATAAACTCACTCTGTGATTTATCAGCTTTCATATGACTTGAACATGTATGGTGTTCGGTCAATTAATTGATCTTTTGCTCACAAGATCTTCTAAATTTAAAATAGTAAAAATTAACTTTCAACTTCAATTATGTTAATTCCATTTAATCGATTTTTTACTTACCCTAAGATGGTAGGCAATTTTCTTAATGGTTATAAACTCACTCTGTGATTTATCAGCTTTCACATGACTTGAACACCCCTTTTGAACTTCATTAATTTGTACGGTGTTTGGTCGATTAATTGATCTTTTGCTCACAAGATCTTCTAAATTTAAAATAGTAAAAATTAACTTTAAACTTCAATTATGTTAATTCCATTTAATTGATTTTTTACTTATCCTAAGATGGTAGACAATTTTCTTGATGGTTATAAACTCACTTTGTGATTTATCAGCTTTCATATGACTTGAGGATGAGCTGTGAGACACATCTAAGTATGGGTAATCATTTTTTTTTACTATAATGGTAGGCAATAATCGAATTCATTTTGTGCTAATATTTTCTAAAACTGGCTTTGACTAATCTTTTTAATATTAGTAAATTCTCCATAAAACATATTAATATTTGGGTGATTGGTCTAGTGGTATCATTTTTATTTTGAGGGCAAGAGGTCTCGAAGTTCAATTCTCGCAACACCCCTTTTGAACTTATTCAATTCGGTGTTCGGTCGATAGGCAATTTTCTTGACAACTATAAATTCGTTTTATGATTTATCTCCTTTCACATTATCAGGGGATGAGCTATGGGAGACATCTAAGTTTTCATAATCACTTTTTTTTTTTTGCTATAATGGTAGGTAATTTTCATTAAATTGAATTCACTTTACACCAATACTATGTAAAACTTGCTTTAACTAACCTTTTTAATACTAGCTCACAATCGATTAATTGATCTTTTGCTCATAAGGTCTTCTAAATTCAAAATAGTAAAAATTAACTTTCAACTTCAATTATGTTAATTCTATTTAATCTATCTTTTACTTACCCTAAGATGGTAGGTAATTTTCTTAACGGTTATAAACTCATTTTGTGATGTATCTGTTGGGATCTTGGGATGGCTAGAGAGGGGGGTGTGAATAGTCACCTACTAAAACTTCTTTTCTTCCTACAATCGTGGTTAGCAGCGGAAAACGAAACACAACAGAAAGAAAGCAGAACAGACACTAACACAGGAGATTTACAAGGTTCGGGGATAACTTGCCACTACTCCTTGGCGTGCCCGTGAGGTGCGAGATCCCTTGATCTTCGGCAGATCAGACCCCGGAATGAAACCGGCTAAGAATTTCTCCTTCTTGATGGAGTAACCTCTCCACAGACGTCTCAGAAGTATATCAAAATATGCACAGGAGACTTGAGAAGAAGCTTACAGATGCATCCTTAAGCACAAGCACAAGCACAAGCACAAAAAGATCAAGCATGAAGAAGCTGAATATAGAGCACAACTCAACAACAACAACCCTTCACACTCTATTCACTGTTATCCTTAGTTTGTTGTGTTCGTTTGCCTCTGCTTTGCCAACCTCTTCTTCTTAACTCTTTCTTCTACACACACCCAAGCGTAACCTACTGACCCCCTCTGAGCTCACTAAAGTCCTCTTTAGCTGAAGCTTCAGGTCAGTCGTCACCCACTGACTCCATCTGAGCTCTCAGCCTACCTCCTCAGCTGAAGCTTCAGGTCGTCAGGTGCCGTTGAAACCTGCAAGTGTATACCAAACAAAAAGACACCAGAGAAAGTCACCCTTGACCCTTCTTCTTGCTTCTTCATTCGAATATCGAAGCCCTGTGTTATCTGCGCACTTATAGATTCATTAGCGAAGCAAATCAGAAGTGAATCAGAAATCAAAACTATGCTGACAACAAATTGAATTAAAGTTCTAAGGCGTTGATCGGTCACTTTGACCGATTAGACAACCTCCTGACCCATCAGGATCTACCCTGTTTGGTCTAGTGATGTTCTGATCAATCTAACTGGCCGATCAGAGATGAGGGGATCGGTCACCAGACCGATCCCTAAACTCACTGTGATTTCCAGGTGATTTCTAGTCAAGGCACTGATCAGTCAAAGTGACCGATCAGTGAAGGGTCTGATCGGTCAACCAGACCAATCAGGCCATAGCCTGACCGATCAAGCTCCTGCCTGATCGGTCCAGTCTATGCTGATCGGTTGCACTGACTGATCAGCCAACCTTCTGTGACCACACAGAATGTTTTCTGATCGGTCACCAGACTGTTTAGAAAACCTTCTGTTTCCTCAGAAGCTTTCTGGATCGATCAATAGACTGATCAGACATTCTGGATCGGTCCTGTGACCGATCTATTATCAAGAGAGTTTGTGCCAACTCCCTGATCGGATTCCAGACCGATCCAGCCAAATCACTTGATTAACTCATGGCCAAATTCTGACTATGACTAACTCAAGTTAGACCCTGAGTCCAGAGAACAAGCTCCCTTGCCCTCTCTGACTCAGTCTGGTCCGAAGAACGAGCTACTGAGCCCTCTCCAACTTATCCCGGTCCAGAGAACGAGCTACCGAGCCCTCTTTGACCTAAGTCCGGAGAACGAGCTACCAAGCCCTCTTCGACTCAACCCGGTCCAAAGAACGAGCTACCGAGTCCTCTCTGACCTAAGTCCGGAGAACGAGCTACCGAGCCCTCTCCGTCTCAACCCAGTCCAGAGAACGAGCTACCGAGCCCTCTCTGACCTAAGTCCGGAGAACGAGCTACCGAGCCCTCTCCGACTCAACCTGGTCCAGAGAACGAGCTACCGAGCCCTCTCTGACCTAAGTCCAGAGAACGAGCTACCGAGCCCTCTCTGACTCATCCCGGTCCAGAGAACGAACTACCGAGCCCTCTCTGACCTAAGTCCGGAGAACGAGTTAACGAGCCCTCTCCGACTCATCCCGGTCCAGAGAACGAGCTACCGAGCCCTCTCTGACCTAAGTCCGGAGAACGAGCTACCAAGCCCTCTCGGACTGCATCAACAAAAACTCAGGTCAGAGAACGAGCTACCGAGCCCTCTCTGACCAGTACACTTAATTCAAACTTAACTATCTGATCTCAATTCTCACTCAACGGAACTTAAATCGATGTCAACATCAAAACAACAATCAGGTCAGACTGCATCAACAATCTCCCAGGCTGCATCAACAATCTCCCCCTTTTTGTTGTTTGACAACACGATTTATGTTTATGTATTAGGTGAAAATAGGAGTCAAGTTTATTATTGCAAGGGAATCATAATCCTCCCCCTACAATTGTTATGTTTGTTAACAGGTGAACAAACCCTAAACATAACTAACCATCCTCTCAAGTTTATTATTGCAAGGGAATCATAATCCTCCCCCTACAATAGTTAAGTTCGTTAACAAGTGAACAAACCCTAAACTTAACTAACTATCCTCTCCCCCTTTGTCAAACACCAAAAGGGTGTAAACTGTTATTAAGTTTAAAAATCTCCCCCTTAACACAAGGGTCTCTCCCCAAAACCAAAAGAAACAAAGGGTAATAGTTGAATGACATATGAATGGCATATAACAGAAATATAGCATGACAACATATGTATATGCATCATATAACACTAATGAATGGAGTAAAAAAAATTGATAAAAACAAAACAATCATAGCATACTGTCATAGAAGAAAATATCACAACATTAGTCAACATAAGTCATATAGTCAAAAGAGAGTGTCAACAAACATGCATAAATCTAACGGATATCAAAAATACATCAGTCCTGATCATCGGGAGCATGTGGGACATCAAATTGCATCGGATCAAATGCAGGTGTGTTGATGTCAGTAGGCATAAAGCTCCCCGAAGTAGTGCTGCTCGATGGTTGATACCCAGGAAATGACTGCGGGGGTGGATAACCTGCCATCCACGAGCGCAGCTCGACACACATCTCCTGCTGTACACAAACCATCATAGCGATATTGGACTGCATCGCCTACTGCCCGAGCTCCCACATATGAAATCTGCGATCCATGGTCTGCTCCAGCTCAGCTATCTGCCACCGTAGATTGGCTCTGCCTCGTCATCATCCTCCTCCATGGGCGCACCATATCCAGCAGGACCAGCATCAACCTGAACAGGGGGTGCCCGTGGTAACTCCTCAAGTCCCCTACCGTCCTTCCACCATATCCCTCGTATATCAGCAGTGATCCCAGACTTGGAAAACGCACGTTTTCCCAGTCGACAATCTTGCTTAACCATCGGGAAAGATCATCCTTTTGACACATCAATACCAACTGACTCGAGCCAGTCAGCGATGATGTGACAAAAGCATATATACTGTACGGTGGCCGGGCTCACTGTAGGAAATAATGGAATAGAAAATGCTCGCCATGATATCAAAATCAAGGTAGCGATGCATCCCGTATAACATCAGGCAGTGATAGGAATGGATCTCAGCCAGGGGTTTTGAAGTGATAGGTAGGAGACAGTTTGTGATGATCTTGAACAGAACATAATCAGTCGCAGAGAGACGAAGGGCAGCGAAGGTGGGGAACTCACTGGCAAGCTCATCAAGCCCATCAGGTCTGGGCTGTCCAAAGAAATACTCATAGATCGAATCAGAAGTGACTCCCTCGAACAGAGTTGATAAAGGATCTGGTATAGTAGGGTAGATGGGATAGGAATTTGTTGATCTACGACAACCAAGATACTTAGAAAAAATAGGGTAAGTAAAATCTAGATTAGTCTTGGCTACTCTAGTTGTACACCCCAAACCCCCGTCCGATTGCAGATTGTTATAAAATTTGGAAACAAGATCAGAATTGATGTTCGTTTGAGAAAAACAAAAGATTCAAGGTTGTAGAATTCGATTTTCTGTCTCACTGATGGACAGTAATCATACACAAATGACTTATCCACAGATCGACAAGGGAGGAGCTTAAAGGTTCTATTTTTAAAGTCTTGTTCGAATAAGGCATTAGGAAACCTTTGACTAGAAGAAGGCTGAGGTCGAGAGGATTGGGAAGGTTTAGATTTTGAGGTACCCTCACCAGTCTTCGATTTAGAAGATTTCCTAATAGAGATTAGAGGATTACGGGTTGGATTAGGGGTGAAGGTCATGACACAACCAACATAAATGATTAAGATAATCCAAAATAACATAAGTGTTACTACTAACATTTTACAAATGAGAAAAGGATTGAAATTATATTTAGGTGGCATGTTGCATGGGTTGAAGAAGAACTTCACAGCAGCACAATCGCACGGGAACGCTGGAGAGATAGGAAGAAGTTGGAGGAGGAAGAAGTGGGTGTTGTGAAGAAGATGGTTGGCGCTAGGGTTTATGAGGAAAAAAGAGTTAATGTAGTTGGTGGATCGATCACCCACCTGATTTAATGCTTTTGATCGATCGACCGTCCGATCAAAAGGTACCCGGACCGATCAGGATACCTCCTGATCGATCAGCTTGTGTCTTGATCAGTCATCCTGATCGATCAAAGAGTCCTGATCGATCTCTTTGACCGATCAGGGGAAGTCCTAATCGGTCTTCATGACCGATCAGGGAGGTGCCTGATTGGTCTGCGGACCGATCAGGATGTTTCTATTCGGTTACAAAAAGTTTTCTGATCGGTCTATGGACTGATCAAGCCGACTCCTGATCGGTCACTATGACCGATCAAGGTGATTCCTGATAGATCTGTGGACCGATCAAATTTCAGATAAGTTTCTGAAACTCTGATATGTTTTAAAAACTTTCGTTTCAAACACCCCTTTCAAACTCTGATACGATCAGATTTAATTTCTTTTATCCTAGAGGTGTTCCCTTAACTAAAATTTATTCCTCATCAAGAATCAAGAGTCCTTATGGATTTAAAAATTCCAAAATAGGTTTATATCAAATTTGTATCAGGTTTGTACCAAAAATAATGCTCCAACCAATTTTACTTGATTGGAATGTCCAAGTATGTTCTTGAACCAAATACACATGTATTATGCATTGGTCTTCCCCATACTTGGTCAAATTAATGATCATTTTCTCTTCAATCTCATTATTCAATGGATGCATTATACATTTTGAATAATTCGGTTGATCCTAGCATCTCACCCTATTTCTAGCAATACAAAAATATTTTGTTAAACCTTATAGTTTGTGTGAGATGTCCCCAAGTTGCCCAACAATTAGGAATGACCATGAAGGGTTTTTACCTTGATCCTATTGTGCACGGCACATTCCTAACTCCCTCCTTAAAAAGCTAAATTCAGTGGTTTGGTGAAAATGTCCGCTAGATTAGATTTTGACTGTACATGTGAGAGTACAATATCTCCTCGAGCAACATGATCTCTAATGAAGTGATGACGCACTTCAATGTGTTTGGTCATTGAATGGTGGACTGGATTTTTCGTAAGGTTTATGGTGCTTATGTTGTCACACAACACTTGCACACCCTTATAAGACAATCCATAGTCCTCTAAGGTGTATATCATCCACAACAATTGTAATACACTCTCTCCCATGGCAATATACTCCGCCTCGGTCGTGGAGAGAGCAATACAGTGTTGCTTCCGACTGGCCAACTCACCAAAGATGATCCTAAGAATTGGCAACCCCCACTTGTGCTTTTCCGATCCAACTTGCACCCAGCATAGTCGGAAATCAGTATAGCCTATCAAATCAAAAGACTCTGTACGGGGGTACCATAGACCAACTCCAATAGTGTCCTTAAGGTATCTCAAAATTCTCTTAACAACAATTAAATGAGATTCCTTGGCACATACTTGGTACCTAGCGCACATACCCACAACAAAAAGAATGTCCGGGCGACTTGCTGTGAGGTATAGCAAACTACCTATCATGCTTCTAAATTGGGTCAAATCAACTGGCTTCCCACCCTCATCATTATCTAATCGTGTGTTAGTCGCCATGGGAGTGGTTACTTCCTTTGAATCACTCATATTGAATTTCTTGAGCATCTCTTGAGTGTATTTGGATTGATGCACATGAATTCCGTCTCTTATTTGTTTGATTTCAAGTCGAAGGAAGAAGGTCAATTCTCCCACTAGACTCATCTCAAACTCACTCTCCATGTGCTCAATGAACTCATTCAAATAACCCTTGTTGTTGGAACCACAAATTATGTCATCGACATATACTTGGGCTACAAAAATATTTTCACCATCTTTACGTAGAAATAGTGTAGGGTCTATTTGACCTCTCACGAAGCCTTTTTCAATCAAAAAAGTTGACAACTGCTCATACCAAGCACGAGGTGCTTGTTTTATCCCATAAAGAGCCTTCTTTAGCTTAAACACGTGGTTTGGAAATTCAGAATTTTCAAACTTCGGTGGTTGTTCAACATAGACCTCTTCTTTAATGAAACCATTTAAGAAGGTCGATTTCACATCCATTTGATAGAGTTTGAAACCTCTATGTGCTGCAAATGCAAGCATCAATCGAATGAATTTCAATCGTGCCACGGGAGCATATGTCTCATCGTAATCAAGGCCTTCAACTTGACTATAGCCCTTGGCTACTAAGCGTGCCTTGTTTCTTACGATTTCTCCCTTGTGGTTCAATTTGTTCTTGAAGACCCATTTAGTTCCAATAATTGTGGTCTTCTTAGGTCTAGGAACTAAGTCCAAACTTGGCTTCTCTCAAATTGACCTAACTCATCTTGCATAGCAATAATCCAATCGGGATCATGTAATACCTCGTCAACTACTCTAGGTTCAATTTCAGAAATCAAGGCGACCTCATTAGCCTCATTCCTAAAGAATGATCTAGTCCTAACCCCATGATGGATATCTCCTTGGTCTTGGGGATGACTAGAGGCTAACCTAGTTTGCCTTGGTGTTGGAGGTGCTTCTTGGATGGTTTCACTAGACACAGGCTCAGACTCAGGGTCAGGCTGAGCTCCATGTAGTCTAGGCTCACCATCATCAGACTCATCCGCAACATCTCCAATACTCGGACTATCATCCAATCCTAATCTCCTAAGTTCGAATTGAACTCCCTCTACATCTTCTGAATGATCAATCACTTTTGGGATCTCCTCAAATACAACGTCAGAAGATTCTTCAACTAACTTAGACTTCTTGTTGTAGACTCGGTAAGCTTTGCTGACAAGGGAATACCCGACAAGTATCCCTTCATCAACTTTTGCTGTGAACTTTCCAAGATGATCCTTGGTGTTTAGAATGAACACCTTACACCCAAACACCCGGAGATGTCTAACTGTAGGCGGTCTTCCAAACCAAAGTTCATGTTGAGTCTTTCCTAAAAACCTATGGATAAGACTCAATTTTGCACATAGCAAGCTGTGTTTACAGCTTCAGCCCATAAGTAGCTCGGTAATGAGTACTCATTAAGCATGCTTCGTGCAACCTCTTGTAGAACTCGATTCTTCCTCTCTACAACACCATTTTGTTGTAGTGTTATAGGAGTAGAGAACTCATGTCTATATCCTTTCTCTTGACAAAATTCTAAAAACCTATGATTTTGAAATTCACTTCCATGATCACTCCTAATGGTTTTGATTGTTGTAGATTTTTCATTTTCAATTCTTCTAAAAAAGAAATAAAAATGTCTAAGATTTGATCCTTATGTTTTAGAAAATAGGTCCATATATATCTAGTATAATCATCAACAATCACAAAATAATATCTACTACCATTTAATGAAATTATGGTATTGCAATCAAACAAGTCCATATACAATAAATCTAAAGCAGTAGAAGTACTTACAGCACTTGTACCTTTGTGAGACACTTTTTTTTGCTTACCCATTTGACATGCATCGCATAATTTTTCTTTTTCGTACTTGATGCTCGGTAAGCCGCGTACAAGTCCCTTGTTGGCCAATTTTCGGATGTTTTTTATGTTCACGTGAGCCAACCTCCGGCGTCAAAGGCAAGATTCTTCTTCTTTTGATATGAAACACTTAATAGAGGCATTAATATCACTTTTAAAGGAAACTTGATAAATATTGTCTACTCTTGTACCTACTAGTATTGTGTCAAGTGTGTCATTGTGTCTAAGTAGACACTGACTTGGGTGAAACTCAATTGTGTATCCCGCATCACACAATTGACTAACACTTATGAGATTGAAGGACATCCCCTTGACTAGGAGGACATTTTTGATCCTAAGACATTCGGATATTTGAATGTCACCTATTCCTATAATCTTGAGACTACCATTGTTACCAAATGATTACCTCTACTTTTGCTTTGTAGGGTAGTGAATAACAATTTATCCTCGGTCATGTGTTTGGAACACCCACTATCAACAAACCATGTTGATAGATGCTCCCCCTCAACCAATGCCAACACAATACGAAAGATAGATGATTTAGGTACCCAAACCTTGGGACCAAATGCACCTACAATGCAAATCTTTGGGACCCATGCCTTGGTCATTTTCTTCCTAAGTCCTTGAACCCTAAAAACATTTGATGATTTAAATTGGGTTCTAGGCATTAATTGTAGCGAGGCTCACTTGGCTACCAGATTCAAGGAACTATTGTACTTGTCCTGGAGGTCAAGGGTTCGAATCTGGGGAAGGCAAACACCCACTGCCAGGGGTGGGAAGACCGTAGAGTACGACCTAGAGAGCCGCCTGATGGGGATAGAGGGGTCGTGTCGCTACATAAAAAGACGCCTTTTTATTGTAACAACATGGCCCCTCGGCCCCTTTGGCGGCCAAATCAACATTTGGCGGCCAAATCAACATTTGGCGGCCCAACAACCTGGCCCCTTATGTCGTCGACCAACAACCGATGTCGACGACCATCACCGTGTCGTTACTCACTAGGATTTTCCACCCCTGGCCAGTGGATTTTTGCCTTCCTCAGGATTCGAACTCTTACCTCTAGGCTAAGTACTAGAGTTTATGAATCCTGATAGCCAAGTCACGCCCCGAGACCCAGGAGCCGCTATTCCAATATAAAATCGGACATCTCCCCTGTCCGGCGGACAATTTACATATACAAAAAACACACGCAGATAATAATTTGGCCTCAAGCCTCAAAAACAAGATATAACATAACCATAACACATAGTAAATCATACCTGACTACGGACCGGTCCGACTTACAACAAAACAATAAACACATAGTCCATCAGAGGACTCAAAAATACAATACCAAGACAAATAAAATGCGATACAAGTTCCACGACATAAAGCAAATCCAAAACAAATAATACGATGTAAAGGAAACATAACTACGCGGAAGCACCCATCACTGGAGTTGTAGGGACTGGCAACTGGGGCTCTCATGGAGACCAATCAACCTGGAAACAAAAATATGGGCAACGATAGTGAGTCCAAATAAACTCAGCGGATACCAGAAACATATATGCACAGCAAGATATAAATAACAATAAGAATCATGCTGATACAGTCTCGAGTATCGATATAACATAACTGAGGACTAAGGGTGAATACATACCAGAGTCTGTCTATCCTGCGGGTAGGTGTAATCAATCCCCTATGTAACCTCAAGAATAATACACAATCCAAAAGTGTATGTCACCTATAAGTGTATATCAAGCATATACAACATTCAAACACAATAAGCACCAACAAAGGTGCAAAGCATCCTATACACCCGATGCAATGATCTGTTTTGTACGCACCTCAGCCACCACCAGACCGGTGGTGTATGTCACCTGTAAGTGTATATCAAGCATATACAACACTCAAACACAATAAGCACCAACAAAGGTGCAAAGCATCCTATACACCCAATGCAATGATCTGTTTTGTATGCACATCAGCCACCACCAGACCGGCGGTCGGGTGAACAGAAAACAGACAAGCCAACCACTCATGGTTGCATAGAGAAGCCAACCACTTGTGGCGTACACCTATAAAGCCCAACACTCGTGGCTATGCAAATCTGATGCCCAGCACCTGTGGCAATGCATGTATGTAGCCCAACACCTGTGGCTATGCAAATATGATGCTCAACACCTGTGACAATGCAATTTGTAGGCCAGCACCTGTGGCTATGCAAATATGACGCCTAACACCTGTGGCGGATGCAATATGTAGCCCAGCACCTGTGGCTATGCAAATATGAGGCTAGCACCTGTGGCGGATGCAATATGCAGCCCAGCACCTGTGGCTATGCAAATATGATGCCCAACACCTGTGGCGGATGCAATATGTAGCCAGCACCTATGGCTATGCAAATATGATACCACACCGTGGCGGATGCAATATAGCTAGCACCTGTGGCTATGCAAATATGATGCCCAGCACCTGTGGCAATGCAATATGTAGCCCACACCTGTAGCTATGCAAATATGATGCCCAACACTCGTGGCAATGCAAGTATGACGCCTAGCACTCGTGGCGATGCAAGTATGATGCCTAGCACTCGTGGCAATGCAAGTATGACATCTAACACTCGTGGCGATGCAAGTATGATGCCCAGCACTCGTGGCAATGCAAGTATGACGCCTAACACTCGTGGTGATACAAGTATGTAGCCCATCACTCGTGGCTATGCAAATATGATGCCCAGCACTCGTGGCTATGCAAATATGATGCCCAGCACTCGTGGCAATGCAAGTATGTAGCCCAGCACTCGTGGCTATGCAAATATGACACCCAGTACTCGTGGCAATGCAAGTATGTAGCCCAGCACTCGTGGCGATGCAAATATGATGCCCAGTACTCGTGGCAATGCAAGTATGACGCCTAGCACTCGTGGCGATGCAAGTATGTTGCCCAACACTCGTGGCTATGCAGATATGATGTCCATCACTCGTGGTAATGCATGTATGACGCGGGCATGATTGGTGACGGGCTCAGACCTCAGGGGAGCCGATGGTCTCCATCATGATATTAGCATCATGCTAATAGCTCAATCAATACAGGAAACCTGACTGCGCGACGGGCTCAGACCCTAGGGGAGCCGATGATTGCCAATATGTAATTATACAGAGCCTACAACTCAGTATACAACCTAGAGGGTAAAGTATGCTAACGACACCCTCCTCACTAATCAGATTCTCAACCATAGGCCAGTAGGAAAGGTATAGGTCTAACATATGTATCCAGATCTAACCATTCTACCCTAGGTATCCATGCAAGGTATGTCTATGAATCAATCCAACTATAGATACAAGGTGATCTATTACTGTTTTTGTGCACATAAGCATGCAAGACAGATAACGAGACTGTATAAAACTAAATAGGAATCATCTAAGAAGAGTAAGCAACAGATATCGGATCATGATATACAAAGGCAGGTATAGCATGGAAACTTACTGCTATCTATAACAAACTATGCATAATAGTAAGACAGTATCTAAAAAGATAAGTCAGGGGTACCCGCCTCAAATGAAGATGCTCGTATCACCAGAGAACCTCCGTCCAATGGTCCACAACCAAAAGTCCAAAAGCAATCAATGTCCTGTACCAAAGGACATATTAGATATCTATTTACATAGAAATAACCAACCAATCAACTACTACTCCCAAATAGGTAGCAATCCTAGTCATCTTAATCATTTAACTAAAACTTAATTAAATGATTAACTCTTAGCTACCCAATCAAATCAGGTTCAACTTAATCCTAATCCAAACCTAGACCCAAGTCACAACTTTCATCTCCCCAATTGGTGCTCACTGCCAATCTACAAATAAGATCAACTCCCATTTTCCTATCTTATTCAACAGTAAGCTCATCCATGAATTAAACACCACCCAACATAATCAGCAAGCTACCAGACAACAGATAACTCAACATAAGATTACAAAACATTCCTCACCTATGGATCTACAATTCATGACTCCAAAATGCTAGTAAAATCTCCAAGCACAGATCATAATCGAAGTCAACTTACCTTTACATGCCATCAAATCTAGATCAACAACCCACAAGCTGGAAACAACTTAATCCAACAGCTCCAAGATAGGGAAAGCTAGCTCCAACTCCAGTACAACACATGTTCTAATCTTAAAACTACTAAAATTACCAGATCTCCCAGATGGGCACTATCCAAGCAAAACAGAATCTCTAATTCAAGATCAGATAGCCAACCAAACAACTTTAATCCCAACCAAAACTTTGAACTGTGAAACCAACAGAAATCTCACAGCCAAAACCCAAGCTCACGGCAAGATACAAATCCGAAAACCAACATCTTACCAGTGATCTCCAAAGGTTGATTTGTCATTTAATTCCTTAACTCAACACAAAGCTTACCTGAATCTTGCCAACCACAACAACCCAGATTTGATATGACCAACCGCTGAGGAGGAAGAACACCAGATGATTGTCGACCCCACAGTTTGGCTCCGCCGTGCCCTGAAACAATTCCAATGGAGGAATCCTTCACGAATTTGGTCGGAGGTGAAATGCTCTCGCTGATGCAACCTTGTTGTATCTCCTCCCATCTTTGATCGCCTGCCCTAGATCTGAGGGAGTGGCAAGCGGAGAAGCGCCATAGCAGAATAGATCACTGACCTTGGATCTTCGGTCGCCGCTATAGAGCGAGGAAGGGCAAACTGTCGATTTCCGGTGATGATTCCATGATCAGGAGGAAAGGCGGAGATGGAAATAGCGTGAGTGGGGCTCGGGCTCTTCTAGGTTGCGGCCAAAAACAAGGAAGAGTAGATTAAGTGGTGTGCCACTTTACGTTTTGGTCCTCCTCCTTTAGTTTTTTTTTAAAATCCACACCCTTACATATATATTTAAGCCTTTTGACCCTTTCTAGTTTAGGTTTCATCATATTTAAACCCTCAAAACTTAGGTTTCAACATGATATAACCTTCTGATTTTGGGTCTCTCAACCCTAAATCTTCTTTCGAAAAATTTTCTGGATCGTATCAAAATTATCGGATTTAACATTAATGACACAAAACTAGGTTCCTTAGGTCAGTAACCTAAACCAATCTTGTTGTAGACCGCTCTTTGGGCATTGAGGATCATATCCAATGTCTTAGAGCTAGTTGATAATTTCCCAAGAAGATTCTTGAGTTTTTCAACTTCACTCTTTAAGGCCTTGTTATCATCCTCAAGGACCTCAACATGTAAATCATCGATTTCATCATCCTTAAAGGTTTTCAATTGTTCTACTTCTAATTTTAATGTTTTTACCTTATCCTTAGATTTTTTAAGCAAATTAGTCAAGCAAGAAATAGTTCTATAGCATTTATCAAGTTCGGGATAGATTATCTCTTCATCATCCTAAGATGATAAAGCCGCAGTTGAATGATCACTTGACTCGTCACCACTCTCCATGTGCGAGTCTTCTAAGGCTATAAGAGCCACGTGGCAGGTGCTCTTCTCCTCCTTCTCCTCCTCGGATGAGCTAGATGAGGACTCATCCCATGTGGCCTTTAAGGCCTTCTTCTTCTTTGCCTTCTCCTCCCTCTTCTTGAGTTTTGGACACTCGCTTCTATAGTGCCCTTTCTTGCTACATTCAAAACAAGTGATATTAGTCTTATCATTATTAGTCGACTCTTCCTCATCATCTTTCTCACAAAATTTGCCATCTCGGTTGATGAAGAATTGCTCCATCCTCATCAGATTCGGATGAAGAAGAGGAGACCTCTTTCTCCTTCTTCTTTTCCTTTTTCTTCTTTCCTTTGTCCCCTGCGACAAGAGCAATACCCTTCTCTTTTGGGCCTTTGTTAGCAAGTTCATGTAGCTCCATTTCACAGAAGAAGTCATCTAATTTCACAACAGAAAGATCTTTGGATACCTTGTAGGCATCCACCATGGATGACCACAAGGTATTCCTAGGAAAAAACTTTAGTACATACCTTAAAAGGTCACAGTTCTTGACCTTCTCATCGATCGAGTGCAAGTCGTTAAGGATCTCCTTGAATCAACCATGAAGGTCACTCACGGTTTCACTTTCCTTCATGGAAAGATTCTGGAGTTGATTGAGGAAGTGATCCCTCTTGGCTATCCGGGAGTCTCGAGTGCCTTCATGTAGCTCTATGAGCTTGTTCCACTGATCCTTGGCACTTGAGAAGGGACCAACATTGATGAGTTGATCCTTGGTCATCCCACACTGCAGAGTGACCACAGCTTCGGCATCTGCCTCTCCTTTCCATGTTTGTTCGGCTGACCATCGTGATGAATCAAGCTCCTTGCCCTCGGCATCCTTTGGAGGAGTGAATCCCTCCTTGACTGAGAACCACATACCAATATCAGTCTTGAGGTAATACTCAATTCGACTTCTCCAGTACTGGAAGTCTGCTCCATCAAAGAAAGGTGGACGGTTGGTGCTGAATCCTTCTCTCAAAGCCATCCTCTTGCTCTTAGGATGTTAATCCGATTGAAAGAGTACGGGATCCTGGGATGGCTAGAGAGGGGGGTGTGAATAGCCACCCACTAAAACTTCTTTTCTTCCTACAATCGTGGTTAGCAGTGGAAAACGAAACACAACTGAAAGAAAGCAGAACCGACACTAACACAAGAGATTTACAAGGATCGGGGATAACTTGTCCCTACTCCTTGGCGTGCCCGTGAGGTGGGCAATCCCTTGATCTTCGACAAATCAGACCCCGGAATGAAACCGGCTAAGAATTTCTCCTTCTCGGTGGAGTAACCTCTCCACAGACGTCTCAGAAGTATATCAAAATAAGCACAGGAGACTTGAGAAGAAGCCTACAGATGCACCCTTAAGCACAAGCATAGAATGATCAAGCACGAAGAAGCTGAATACAGAGCACAACTCAACAGCAAAAACCCTTCACACTCTGATCACTGTTATCCTTAGTTTGTTGTGTTCATTTGTCTCTGCTTCGCCAACCTCTTTTTCTTAACTCTTTCTTCTACACACACCCAGGCGTAACCCACTGACCCCCTCTGAGCTCACTGAAGTCTCTTCAGCTGAAGCTTCAGGTCAGTCGTCACCCACTGACCCCATCTGAGCTCTCAGCCTACCTCCTCAGCTGAAGCTTCAGGTCGTCAGGTGTCGTTGAAACATGCAAGTGTATACCAAACAAAAAGACACCAGAGAAAGTCACCCATGACCCTTGTTCTTGCTTCTTCATTCGAATATCGAAGCCCTGTGTTATCTGCACACTTACAGATTCATTAGCGAAGAAAATCAGAAGCGAATCAGAAATCAGAACTACGCTGACAACAATTTGAATTAAAGTTCTGAGGCGTTGATCGTCACCTTGACCGATTAGACAACCTCCTGACCCATCAGGATCTATCCTGATTGGTCCAGTGATGTTCTGATCGATCTAACTGACCGATCAGAGTCCAGGGGATCGGTCACCAGATCGGTCCCTAAACTCACTGTGATTTCCAGTCAAGGCACTGATTGGTCAAAGTGACCGATCAGTGAAGGGCTTGATCAGTCAACCAGACCGATTAGGCCATAGCCTGACCGATCAGGCTCCTGCCTGATCGGTCCAGTCTATGCTGATCGGTTGCACTGACCGATCAACCAACCTTCTGTGACCACACAAATATTTTCTGATCGGTCACCAGACCGTTCAGAAAACCTTCTGTTTCCTCAGAAGCTTTCTGGATCGATCAACAAATCGATCAGACATTCTGGATCGGTCCTGTGACCGATCTATTATCGAGAAAGTTTGTCCAACTCCCTGATCGGATTCCAGACTGATCCAGCAAATCACTTGATTAATTTATGGCCCAATTCTGACCATGACTAACTCAAGTTAGACCCTGAGTCCAAAGAATAGACTCTCTTGCCCTCTCTGACTTAGTTTGGTCCGGAGAACGAGCTACGAGTCCTCTCCAACTTATCCCGGTCCAGAGAATGAGCTACCAAGCCCTCTCTGACCTAAGTCCGGAGAACGAGCTACCGAGCCCTCTCCAACTCAACCCGGTCCAGAGAATGAGCTACTGAGCCCTCTCTGACCTAAGTCCGGAGAACGAGCTACCGAGCCCTCTCCGACGCATCCCGGTCCAGAGAACGAGCTACCGAGCCCTCTCTGACCTAAGTCCGGAGAACGAGCTACCGAGCCCTCTCCGACTGCATCAACAAACTTAGGTCAGTGAACGAGCTACCGAGCCCTCTCTGACCAGTACACTTAATTCGAACTTAACTATCTGATCTCAATTCTCACTCAACGGAACTTAAATCGATGTTAACATCAAAACAACAATCAGGTTAGACTGCATCAACAATCTCCCAGACTTCATCAACAATATCAGCTTTCACATGACTTGAGAATGAGCTGTAAGAGTCATCTAAGTATGCATAATCACTTTTTTTTAACTATAATGGTAGGCAATAATGGAATTCACTTTGTGCAATACGCTCTAAAATTGGCTTTGACTAACCTTTTTAATAAAAGTTAATTCTTTAAAAGTTTTATAAATATCTTTGGTCTAGTGGTATGATTTTCGTTTTGGGTGGAGAAGTCATGAGTTCGATCCTCGCAATATGAGAGGTGTTTAACTATGCATAATCATTTATTTTTGCTATAATGGTAGCCAATTTTCTTTAAATTGAATTCACTTTACACCAATACTATGTAAAATTGGCTATAACTAACTTTTAAAATTAGCTCACAACCAATTAATTGATCTTTTGCTCACAAGAACTCTAAATTCAAAATAGTAAAAATTAACTTTCACTTTAATTATGTTAATCCATTTAACTGATCTTTAGGCAATTTTTTTTGATGGTTATAAACTCACTCTGTGATTTATCATCTTTCACATGACCTAAGGATGAGTTATGAGAGGCATCTAAGCATGCGTAATCACTTTTTTTACTAGCAATAATTGAACTCACTTTGCGCCAATACATTTTTAAAACTGGCTTTGACTAGCTTTTTAATACTAGTTAATTCTCCGTAAATTATGTAAATATCTGGGTGTTTGGTCTAGTGGTATAATTCTCGCTTTGGGTGCGAGAGGTTGTGAGTTTGATTTTTGCAACACCCTTTTTGATCTTCTTTAATTTGTTCGGTGTTTGATCGATTCCTTTACTCACAAGATCTTCTAAATTCTAAATAGTAAAAATTAACTTTCAACTTCAATTATGTTAATTCTATTTAACCGATCTTGTACGAGGCGTCTAGTATGCATAATCACAATTTTTTTCTATAATGGTAGGCAATTATTTTTGCTATAATGGATGGCTTTGACTAATCTTTTAATACTAGCTAATTCTCCCTAAATTATGTAAATATGGTCTAGTGGTATGATTTTGCATTGAGTGCAAAAGGTCGTTAGTTTGATTCTCCCAACACCCCTTTTAGTTTTTTTGAAAATTTCCTATTATTTAACAATCCACCCCTCTTTATTTAACTTTCAATTAATTTATAAAATTATTTTAAATAAATTATTTCATATTATGTCACAAGGTTTTTCTAAATCTAAAATAGTAAAAATTAACCTTTAACATTAATTCGGTTCTCACCTCTAGATGAAGATGAAAGACAACTTTCTTTAATTTTGTACCATCATATTCTTCTTAAAATTGGCTTTGAATAGCACTTTTGCTACTAGTTAATTCGGTATAAGCATATTTACCATTTGGGTGTTTGATTTAGTGGTATGATTCTCGCATTGGGTGTGAGAGGTTCGAGTTTGATTTTTGTAACACGCTTTTTAAGTTTTTTTATTATTTAACGATTCTACCCCTTTTATTTCAAATGTGATCCTCTGTCCCACAATCCCCTCTGTCTCGTGTCCCACAATCATCAGAGATGGTCGGCGATTCGTTCGATCGTCGATCAGACACCACCGGAGGCCTTTGATCGTCACCTCGAATCAAACGATACCCTGGGAGAATGGTGAACATGTCGGGATCACCGCAATTGCGATTTCTCTAGATTCGATGGTGAATCTGGCGAAATTGCAATTGCGACGATCCCGACGGGTTCACTGTACCTCCTAGGATATAGTTTGGTTTAGGAAGACGGCCAGAGGCTGGCGGTAGTGTATGATCAGCAATCGGATGAATCACCGACCATTGTAGGACACAGGACAGAGAGGATTGTGGGGCAAAGGATCCTTTCTCCCTTTATTTATCTTTCAATTAGTTTATAAAATTATTTTAAATAAATTATTTCATGTTATTTCAAAAGGTTCTTCTAAAATCAAAATAGTAAAAATTAGCTTTTAATTTTGGTCAGTTAGTTTGGTTTAACCGACATTTTCTCCCCTAGGTGAAGATGGTAAACAACTTTCTTTAAATAAAACTTCATTTTGTGTTATCATAAAATTGGGTTTGAATAGACCTTTTGCTTCTAACAAATCTTCTCTAATCCAAATAAGCACTTGGGTGTTTGGTTTAGTTGTATGATTCTCGCTTTGGGTGTGTGAGAGATTGTTAGTTCGATTCTCACAACATCCTTTTTGAATTTCGATCTATTCGGTCTATTAATTTGACTTAATCGATCTTTTGCTCACTCTTAGATGAAGATCACATGCCCTCTTTATTTAATTTTTAATTAGTTTATAAAATTATTTAAAATAATTTATTTCAAAATGATCTTCTAAATTCAAAATAGCAAAAATTAACTTTCAACTCGATTATATTAATTCGATTTAACCGATCTTAGATGAAGATGATAAGTAATTTTCTTAACAGCTATAAACTTATTCTGTGATTTACTGTCTTTCACATGACTTGAGAATGAGCGATGAGAGACGCTATGCATAATCATTTTTTTTACTATAATGGTAGGCAATTTTCTTTAAATCGAATACTTTGCGCCAATTCTCCACAAAACTGGCTTTGACTAACCTTTTTGTTACTAGCTAATTCTCCACAAATTATTTAATTATTTGGGTGTTTGGTTTAGTAGTATAATTCTCACTTTGACTAACCTTTTGAGTTTTTTTTTGAAAAAAAATTCTATTATTTAACAATCCGCCCCTCTTTATTTAACTTTCAATTAATTTATAAAATTATTTTAAATAATTTATTTCATATTATTTCACAAGGTTTTTCTAAATCCAAAATAGTAAAAATTAACTTTTAACTTTAATTCGGTTCTCACCTCTATATGAAGACGATAGACAACTTTCTCGAATTTTGCGCCATCAAATTCTTCTTAAAATTGGCATTGAATAGGACTTTTGCTACTAGTTAATTCACTATAAGCATATTTACCATTTGGGTGTTTGATTTAGTGGTATGATTCTCGCTTTGAGTGTGAGAGGTCCGAGTTAGATTCTTGTAATATCATTTTAAGTTTTAACATAAATGCATTTGTCACATTCATTTATTTGGAATTCATTTGGCAACATTATTTTGTCAAATTTTTCATGTCATTGTTTAGGCGTTTGTTTAAATCCGTATAACGACTTAACAAGTCGACACACTTTTTCCCCTTTTCATGGAGCTACGAACCCCTCAGGTTATTCCATGTATATTTCTTCTTTCAACTCACCATTTAAGAATGTAATCTTTGTTAGTAGGAGCCCTAGAGTCAATTATGTGATGATTGACTAGGGATTTTTTGTATCATATTCTATCATTAATAAAGACATGTTTGGTTATTAACTTACTTTATGCTTGTGCCAAATAACTAAGTATAATAATGTCCTTGGGTACGTAGTAGGTTCTTATCTATATCATATCGATTGGTTGAATCGATAGTGAGATGATGTAGAGAACACTACACTAAACCATTCCTAGTCAAGCATTAATATTCAAGGACAATATTAATGCATGGAGACTAGCATGTAGGTCAATAGATGACTTAAGCTCACAAGTCATGGATATGTGATATCAAGTAGACACATGGGTATACATTAGAGAATGTGTACTGAATTGACCGGCCATGAGAAAGTTTCATAGATTGTCATAAACTTTCTCATGTGACTATTAGTATGAATAGTCCTTAGACCTGAAGTCACTACGGTTCCCTACATAAGGAGTTATGTACATTGGTATCGTCAAACGTCACTCGTAACAGGGTGGACTATAAAGGCGATCACTGGGTATATAATGAATTATGCGGAGGGATGTGAGTGATGTAGATGAGATCTATCCCTCCCATATGACGGGAGTGATATCTGTGGGCCCATTGATCCAGTAAGACTGCTAAAACGCATGGTCATGCTCAAATGAGTCAATATGAGATATTGAGCTCATTTGTTTGAGTGAGTCTACTTGGGGATCAAGAAACACAAAGATTGATCGAGGATGACACAGTCTATGCCTCATTGGTAAATCTAGATATCGAGGATAGAAGGACAAGGTCATACATTATCCTAGTCACGGAGGTTAAGTCGGATCTAGACTTTCTTGTTACTTGGGTAGCAATGATGCATTGCTAGATGCCGCTCATTGCTTATGTGTCTAAAGCGGTTTAGACACATTGCCAATGTTACAAGAACCAATTGGGTCACACACTAAGGAAATGATGCTTCGGAGATTAATTGATCTTAGTTTGACTAAGATTTGATCCGAATTGGATTGATTGAGTTAGACTCAAGTGAATCCAATTGGATTATGGTATTGAGGTCTAATTTGACTTAGACTCATTTAGATTAGACTCAACCACATTTGGATGAGATATTAATTAATTAAAATGTTTAATAAATTAATAATAGAGGAGGATGAAAAGATTCTCTTCATTGAATGGGGAGAAGTTGAAGAGCCACATGAGAAGATTTGCTCTTTATTGGCTTTCATGAAGGGAAGCTAAAGGAACAAAAACGCTTCATATTCATGGGATGAGTATAAAAGAGTTTTCTTGTCATTTGGATGATGTTAAGTCTTTTTCCTTCCCCTCTTCCTCCTCTTCTCCCTCTTTGGCCGAAACCCTATTTTGGCGTTCTTGGTGTCTTTGCGAACTACCTCAAGTTGCTAGCACAACTAAGGTAGTTCTTCTCTGGAGTTAAGAGATTGTGTTTGTGTGGATACGCATAGAGGCACGGATGCTTGAACGTGCAAGAGATCCGGCGTACCTTGGACGAGCGGGATAAACGAAAGGGCACGCATTAAAGATATATCTATAAGATAAGTAGTTGTAGATCGACTTTGTACGAGTTTTCATTCGCATGGATCGCTTGAGAGATCTTGTTTTCGCTGCGTTTTTTTTGTTTATGTCACTGGGAGATCCCTACAATCTTAACATCCATGTAATGTATTTCAAGGTCATGCAGTGCTGCAATGACTATCAATATGTGTATGGACGTAATCCTTGTCACAGGTGAGTAGGTATCGAAGTAGTCAAGGTCTTCCTTTTGCTTGAACCCTTTGGCTATAAGTTTGACCTTATACTTGTCAATCGATTCATCAGCTTTATATTTGCATTTTAGTATCCACTTACAACCTAATGGTTTAGTACCAGAAGGAAGATCTACTAATTCTCACGTATGATTATTCAAGATGGACTCAATTTCACTATTGACAGACTCTTGCCACAATGGGGCGTTAGGACTAGAGAGAACTTCGTTTAATATTCTTGGGTCGATTTCTGACATAAAAGTTATGAAGTCCGGCCCGAATGATTTCTCAACTCTAGCCTGTTTGCTCTGACGTGGCTCGGAGCTTTGATCGTCAATAGTCCTTTTACGACAACTAAGTTTAGTAACGTCTTGTTCGTTAGAACATTATTGCAATCACTTTGAACGGTTCCCTTCTTATTTAGGAATACATTTTTAATGAATATTACTTTCCGAGATTCTATGGTTGTTTCCACATGAATATTAGGAATGTCTGACTTGTGAACTATGAAACAATATACACTACTATTATGTCTTGATGCAGTCTGGCCCGATTGTTGTTTTGGTGTTGACAACGATTTAAGTTTAGTTGAATGAATTCGGATTAAGTCAGGTGGATCGGGAGATCGCACGTTGGCATGTGAAAAGTCCTAGCTTGGAGGGCTAGGTGTGAAAAGTCCTAACTTGGAGGGTTAGGTGTGAAAAAGTCCTAGCTTGGAGGGCTAGGTGTGAAAAGTCCTAGCTTGGAGGGCTAGGTGTGAAATCTCGGTGAGTGAAGCCGGGTCCTGGTGAGTGAAGCCAGGTGAGTGAAATCCTAGTGAGTGAAGCTAGGTTGAAATCTCGGTGAGTGAAGCGGGGTCTTGGTGAGTGAAGCCAGGTGATTGAAATCCTAGTGAGTGAAGCTAGGTTGAAATACCGGTGAGTGAATCCGGGTCCTGGTGAGTGAAGGCAGGTGATGGAAATTCTAGTGAGTGAAGCTAGGTTGAAATCCCGGTGAGTGAAGCCGGGTCCTGGTGAGTGAAGCCAGGTGATTGAAATCCTAGTGAGTGAAGCTAGGTTGAAATCCCGGTGAGTGAAGCCGGGTCTCGGTGAGTGAAGCCGGGTAACCGAAACTCTGGTGAGTGATGCCAGGTCCTAGCTTGGAGGGCTAGGGTGAAGTCCCGGTGAGTGAAACTGGGCATGGAGTCTTGGTCCGGAGGACTGAGCACGAGTCAGGGGAGGCTGGGAGACAGTTCTCTTGACTTAGAGTGGGTTTGGCCTTGCCTGGATCGGTCTGGTGACCGATCAGGGAAGTTGGCATGGAGTTCCCTCGTGGATCGGTCTGGTGACCGATCCAGCGATGTCTGATCGGTCTGGTGATCGATCAGGGAACATACGGTGACTTTGGCAAACCTTACTGATCGACTCCTGATCGGTCTGGTTACCGATCAGGTATACTGTTCGGATCGTTCTGGTGAACGATCAAATGTCGCGAGTTCCTCACTATGACCGATCAGGGTGGGTCCTGATCGGTCTGAGCATGTCCTGATCGGTCTGTTGACCGATCAGGCCACAGTCTGATTGGTCTGGGGACCGATCTGGTGTGTGCAGCAGACTGCTGGATAGGTCTGGGGACCGATCTGGAGTGTGCAGACTGCTGGATCAGTCTGGTGACGGATCAGGGTCCTCCCTGATCGGTTTGGGGACCGATCAGGAGCAGAACTTTAATTCAAATACGCTGTCAGACGCTCTGATCGCGACTGTTTTCTCTGCCGATTCTCTGATACATTGCTGATTTCATTTGATATGTTTTGCTAAGATTCTGTTGAAGTGTCCAGGCTTTACAGGGATGGTTCAAACATTGGAGGAGAGTCAATGGGAGGCTTTCCTTGGTGCAGGTTTGTCTGTTTACCGATTTCAGGTTTCAACGGGCAACTGGCGCAGCTGGCGACTGACGGAGGCTCAGCTGGAGAGGAGGTCTTCAGTGGACTGAGTGCTCAGGGAGGTCAGTGGGTTCAGGCTGGCTCAGTGGATGCTGATGAAGCTGGCGATGGTGAGCAGAGCTTATGTTGAAGCTGATGTAGAGGAGCGGTAACAAGGAACAGACAGAAACTTGGGAAGTTTGGCTGGGTTGTGGTGCTTGTGTGCTCTCTGTTGCTTTGAGCTTAAGCGTTCTTGTCACATTCTTGTGAGCTTCCCTTCTTGAGTGTCTCGTGAGCTTATCTTGTATTCATCTGTGAGACAGCTTGTGGAGAGGTTTCTCCACCGAGAAGGAGGCACTTGATATCCGATGTTCACCGGGGCTTGATCTGTCGACGATCAAGGGATCGCCCACCTTACGGGCACGCCAAGGAGTAGGGGCAAGTTATCCCCGAACCTTGTACATCTCTATCTTAGCGTTTGTTTGGTTTGTGTTTCCGTCTCTGCTTTGTTCTTTGTTCTGCATTTTCTTCCGCTGCTAATCTGATCACGCAGAAAACTTCAAAGAGCAACTTGTGGGTGTCTGGCTACATTCACCCCCCCTCTCTATCCATCCAAGTTCCAACAAGTGGTATCAGAGTTTGGGGCTCTGTTCACGGCTTAACATCCGAGAGCTTACAGCATGATGGCTGGAAGAGAAGGATTGAGCACAAATCGACCTCCATTCCTCGACGACACTGATTTTTCATATTGGAAGTCAAGAATGGAGTTTTACTTGAAGACAAACATGAGCTTGTGGTTCGCTGTCAAGGAGGGGGTTTCCCTTCCAAAGGATAATGAAGGAAAGGAGCTTGAGTTTTCCAAGTGGTCGGCTGAGCAAATCCGGAAGGGGGAAGCAAATGCCAAAGCTGTGGCCACCTTACAATGTGGGATGTCCAAAGAGCAATTGATCAAGATTGGTCCCTTCACTTCTGTCAGAGACTTGTGGAACAAACTCTTTGAGCTCCATGAGGGAACTCAAGATACACGGATAGTCAAGAAAGACCTCCTTCTCAGCCAACTCCAGAACTTGACAATGGGAGAAAATGAAACTGTAAGTATGCTTCATTGTCAGTTCAAGGAGATCTATAATGGTCTTCATTCCATCAGTGAGAAGGTAGAGGACCGAGACCTTATAAGGTATGTCCTCAAAGCTTTTCCTAGGAACGCCTTGTGGTCATCCATGGTGGATGCTTACAAGGTGTCCAAGGATTTATCTTGTGTTAAGTTAGAAGATCTATTTTGTGAAATGGAACTACATGAGATCTCTAACAAATGTTCAAAAGAGAAAGGTATTGCCTTAGTGGCAGGTGACAACAACAAGAAGAAGAACGGGAAGAAGAAGGAGAAGGAAGCCTCTTCATCTTCATCCTCATCCTCATCCGAGGAGAAGTACACTCATCACCGTGCCCTCATGGCCATAGAAGATTCAAATGAAGAGGAGAGTGGAGACGAATCAAGCTCCTCAACCGCGTCTTCATCATCTTCGGATGATGAAGAGGTAATCTCTCCCGAGTTAGATAAGTGCTATAGTACCATTGCATGTCTAGCTAGGTTGCTTAAAAAATCCAAGAACAAAGTTAAAATTGTTGAAATTAGAAGTAGAAGAATTGAAATCCTCTAGGGTGGAGGATATTAATGATTTTCATGAGAAATCCTCTACGGATGAGGATCTTGATAATTTGCATGTTAAAAATCTTGAGGATGACAATATGATCTTGAGGAGTGAAGTTGAAAATTTCAAGAATATTCTTGAGAAGTTTTCAACTAGCTCTAAAACATTAGACATGATCTTAAACTCACAAAAGGCGGCTTACAACAAGGTTGGATTGGGTTACCAACCTAAAGAACCTAGTGTCATATCTTTAATGTCAAGAACTCAATTTAGAGCACAAACCAATTCTAGGGTTCAAAAGGTTTATAAGAAAATGACTAAGGCATGGGTGCCAAAGTTTTTCATTGTAGATGTCTTACGTCCCAAAATTTGGGTACCTAAAACTTTCATATTTTGAATTGTATAAGCATTATTTGAGGGGGAGCATCTATCAACATGGGAGGTTGATATTTGGTGCTCTAAACCCATGACCAAAAAAAAAATATTCACATGAATGGTTTAGGTTGACACATAACTTACTCTTGCCATGGATTGTTTAGGATAATTAGGTTTAATGTTGCAATTTATGTTTTCCTGCAATTCATGGTTTATGATATGCCTTATGTCAAGCCTAAGGAGTCCATTTTCTTGTATATGTTATACAACATAAATGCATGCTAAAGAACAAGGATAAACACATAATTTGTACTAATAAGGCATCACCAAACAAAGAACATGAACTTAAGGTTTAGGCTTAAATTTTTCTTAAGGTATTTTGTTTGGTGAACATGATCAAGTATGCCATGATTTACTGTATGTGTTAGTAACGTTAATGTATTGCATGCAAATTTTTGAGGAATACATAGTTTGTGATGATCATCATAAAACCTCACAAGGCATCATCAAACAAATGACATGAGTTTCAAATTAACTATGATGTATGACTTTGGGCTTTCTTTGTATCAAACAAAATCAAGGTTCTAGGACTTAGTATATGTATATGTATACATCCCCAACATCTAGGTCATCATATTCAGTTTCACCATGTTTTTCTGGATCATGTTTTCAAACTTGTATTTATTTGCTTTACCCTAAAGTTGTATTATCAATGGAATGGGGAATTAGGATTATGGAGTTGATACAAATTTAATTTCAACTAGGTGGAGCAAGCATGTTATGAACATACATTAAACTGATCAGAATTTGGAAATTGATCATAGCTTGATACTAACTTGATACAAGCATGTTTTTGAGAATTTGATCATATTTTTGTTTGTATCATGAAATCTGATCATGTTTTGGAAATTTGCTATTAGTATCATATATTGATAATTGTTTGAAGAAATATATTTTGATTGAGGGAACCCTTAAGAACAAATGGATTAAAACTAATTGAATTAGGGGTTGGGAATGGTTAGGGGTTGAAACAAATCCATTTCTGAAACTGATCAGGTTCAGAAAACAGTCTGTGTCGAACCTGATCGGTCCACCGATCGATCAGGACTCACCCTGATCGGTCTGGTGACCGATCAGGAGTCATACTGATCGGTCCGGTGACCGATCAGGTCAACACTGATCAGAGGTATCAGACTACTGCTCAGTCCGATCCCATTTCATCAAGTTGTATCAGATTACCTGATCATACTGACACACACAAATCTGATACAAACCAAGTACAATTGAAACATATTTGATCCTCCATTGGTACACACCTGGTACTAAGTGAGTGCAAGTTTGTTCAAGTGTTCAAAGAAGGGTAGGAATTTTTAAGACTCTTGATTCTCAGAAATTTTTCTGAAACATCAAGTATTAAAATCTGATTTGATACAAACCTATGTTGGAATGTTCAAATTCATAAGAAAAGGGTTTGTTGAGTCATGACTCTTGCTCTTAATGTCGTGTTTCAGAAATTTTTCTGAAACGTCGAATATCAATGGAGTCTACATCCCTGTTATAGAATGTCAATTGTTAATGCAGTCTGATCAGGAACGTATCAGAGTTTCAAAATTTTTTCTGAAATCTGATTGCTCCTCAGACTAACAAGAAATATTTCTGTATCAAATAATCAACGAACCTGATTGGTCACGGAGACCAATCAGGATTATATGTCAGATACAGCTGCATTACTACTTGTCATATGAAACATATACATGTTTGACCATGATATATTTCTGTATATGTTTTCATGTGTAATTCACACTTATTGCCGTATGATGCATATACATTGTTGCCATGATACATTTATGGTATATGCCTTTCATATGCAATTCAAAAAGTTTACCTTTGATTATTTTGGGTTTGGGGAGAGACCCGTGTTTGAGGGGGAGGTATGATTAAACTTAATAACCATGCCCTTTTTGATGTTTGACAAAGGGGGAGAGAATGGTTGATTAAGTTTAGAGTTATTGTAGGGGGAGGACTTTGATTCCCTTACGATATTTGAACTGCCTTAAATTGATCATTTAATGCCTAAACTTAAATCGGGTTGTCAAACAACAAAAAGGGGGAGACTGTTGATGCAGTCTGGCCCGATTGTTATTTTGGTGTTGACAACGATTTAAGTTTAGTTGAATGGATTCGGATTAAGTCCAGGTGGATTGGGAGATCACACGCTGGCATGTGAAAAGTCCTAGCTTGGAGGGCTAGGTGTGAAAAGTCCTAACTTGGAGGGTTAGGTGTGAAAAAGTCCTAGCTTGGAGGGCTAGGTGTGAAAAGTCCTAGCTTGGTGGGCTAGGTGTGAAATCCCGGTGAGTGAAGCCGGGTCCTGGTGAGTGAAGCCAGGTGAGTGAAATCCTAGTGAGTGAAGCTAGGTTGAAATCCCGGTGAGTGAAGCGGGGTCCTGGTGAGTGAAGCCAGGTGATTGAAATCCTAGTGAGTGAAGCTAGGTTGAAATCCCGGTGAGTGAAGCCGGGTCTTGGTGAGTGAAGCAAAGTGATCGAAATCCTAGTGAGTGAAGCTAGGTTGAAATCCCGGTGAGTGAAGCCGGGTCCTGGTGAGTGAAGCCAGGTGATTGAAATCCTAGTGATTGAAGCTAGGTTAAAATCCCGGTGAGTGAAGCCGGGTCTCGGTGAGTGAAGCCGGGTGACCAAAACCCTGGTGAGTGAAGCCAGGTCCTAGCTTGGAGGGCTAGGGTGAAGTCCCGGTGAGTGAAACTGGGCATGGAGTCTTGGTCCGGAGGACTGAGCACGAGTCAGGGGAGGCTGGGAGCCAATTTTCTTGACTTAGAGTGGGTTTGGCCTTGCCTGGATCGGTCTGGTGACCGATCAGGGAAGTTGGCATGGAGTTCCCTCATGAATCGGTCTGGTGACCGATCCAGCAATGTCTGATCGGTCTGGTGACCGATCAAGGAACATACGGTGACTTTGGCAAACCTTACTGATCGACTCCTGATCGGTCTGGTGATCGATTAGGTATACTGTTCGGATCGTTCTGGTGAACGATCAAATGTCACGAGTTCCTCACTATGACCGATCAGGGTGGGTCCTGATCGGTCTGAGCATGTCCTGATCGGTCTGGTGACCGATCAGGCCACAGCCTAATTGGTCTGGGGACCGATCTAGAGTGTGCAGCAGATTGCTGGATAGGTCTGGGGACCGATCTGGAGTGTGCAGCAGACTGCTGGATCGGTCTGGTGACCGATCAGGGTCCTCCCTGATCGGTCTGGGGACCGATCAGGAGCAGAACTTTAATTCAAATACGCTGTCAGACGCTCTGATCGCGACTGTTTTCTCTGCCGATTCTCTGATACGTTGCTGATTTCATTTGATATGTTTTGCTAAGCTTCTGTTGAAGTGTGCAGGCTTTACAGGGATGGTTCAAACATTGGAGGAGAGTCAATGGGAGGCTTTCCTTGGTGCAGGTTTGTTTGTTTACCGATTTCAGGTTTCAACGGGCAGCTGACGCAGCTGGCGACTGACGGAGGCTCAGCTGGAGAGGAGGTCTTCAGTGGACTGAGTGCTCAGGGAGGTCAGTGGGTTCAGGCTGGCTCAGTAGATGCTGATGAAGTTGACGATGGTGAGCAGAGCTTAAGTTGAAGCTGATGTAGAGGAGCGGTAACAAGGAACAGACAGAAACTTGGGAAGTTTGGCTGGGTTGTGGTGCTTGTGTGCTCTCTGTTGCTTTGAGCTTAAGCGTTCTTGTCACATTCTTGTGAGCTTCCCTTCTCGAGTGTCTCGTGAGCTTATCTTGTATCCATCTGTGAGACAGCTTGTGGAGAGGTTTCTCCACCGAGAAGAAGGTGCTTGATATCCGGTGTTCACCGGGGCTTGATCTGCCGACGATCAAGGGATCGCCCACCTTACGAGCACGCCAAGGAGTAGGGGCAAGTTATCCCCGAACCTTGTACATCTCTGTCTTAGCGTTTGTTTGGTTTGTGTTTCCGTCTCTGCTTTGTTCTTTGTTCTGCATTTTCTTCCGCTGCTAATCTGATCATGCAGAAAACTTCAAAGAGCAACTTGTGGGTGTCTGGCTACATTCACCCCCCCCCCTTCACTAGCCTTCCAAGTTCCAACATTACGGACATATTCGACAATTATCGCATCGAATGTTTTAGGTTCGATCTTTACATGCTTTAGCTTGGGTACTTCGACCTTTGTCATGTACCTCCACACTTTCAAGTATTTGTACGATGGCTCGTGACCTTTCCATAGTTCGTTTGGCATTTTATCATTTTTCTTGTGAGGGATTTTATTGAGAATGTGATTTGCCGATAATATAGCTTCCTTCCATAAGTTCTGGGGTAAGCTTGAATTTATCAACAAGACATTCATCATTTCCTTTAGTATTCAATTTTTACATTCGGTAACACCATTTGATTGTGGTGAGTATGACACCGTTGTCTGATGGATAATGTCAGATTTTGAACCAAACTCATCAAACGGTGCACTGTATTCTCCACCTCTATTACTATGAATTATTTTAATTCGTTTATCAAGTTGATTCTGAACTTCTGTTTTATACATTCTGAAGGCTTCTAAGGCTTCATCTTTACTTCTTAAAAGAAAGATATAACAGAACCTCGTGCAGTCATCAATAAAAGTAATAAAATACTTTTTACCTCCTCTAGTTTACACGAATTTTAAGTCATATAGATCACTATGTATCAATTCTAGAGGAGTCGTTGACCTTTCGACCGAATAAAAAGGTAGTCTTGTCACCTTAGCTTCCATACACATTTCATGTTTGGGCGTTTCGTCAACATTGACATTTGGTAATAAATTTAATTTGACGAAACATTTCAGAGTATTATTATTTATATATCCAAGTCGATTATACCATAAATTAAATTATCATTAAATTCATAGTGTATAGTCATTACAACCATTTTGAACAGACTCTGTTCTAAATATCTCTTACCTACGAAGACACCATTCTTCGTAAGTACAAAGTTGTTTGACTGGAACACTAGTCTAAAACTGGCTTTGACAAGTGCCAATCCAGAAACTAGGTTCTTCCTGATGTCAGGAACGTGGAGCACATTAATGAGTGTTAACTTCTTCCCAGACATCATCTTTAGAACAACTTTTCCGAGTCCAACAATCGGCGATGTAGTGGAATTGCCCATATAGAGCTTTCTTCCACTTACCGGAGTATACTTGGAGAACATCGTCTTATCAGAATAGATATGACATGTTGCTCCAGTATCAATCCATCACTGCTTCGGGTTATCCACCACCGTATTGGCTTCAAACACGACTGCAATGAAATCCAGTTCCAAAAAATCAGGGAGGTTGTCAACTCACAACATCCTTCTAACTCTTGGTTGGTTTCTTCAGGTGTCTACAATCCTCGGACATGTGTCCTGGCTTTTTGTAGTTGTAGCACGAGCCTTTGAATTTCTTGCCTTGAGTCATCTTTTTGGATTGCTTTGGCTTCTTGGTGTTCGGCTCAACTAGGTTGGACATCTCATCGATAGCCCGCTTCGTTCCTCTGGAATTAGATAACTTTCGATTATCCTTCTCTATTCGTAGCCTCAGGATAAGGTCTTCGAGTCTCATCTCCTTTTGCATGTGCTTGAGGTAATTTTTGAAATCTTTCTACGACGGAGGGAGTTTCTCGATTACCACGGCTACTTTGAACAACTCATTCAGCTTCATGCCTTCGACATCTGGATCATGTAGTATCAGTTGCACGTCTTGGACTTGAGACGTTACGTTCTTGGAATCCACCATCTTGAAATCCAGAAATCGACCGACGATGAATTTCTTCAATCCGACATTTTCGATTTTGTATTTCTTTTCTAGTGATTCTGACAGAGATTTTGTCATCTCTATCGAACTATACATGTTATACAACACGTTGTCCAATGCATTGAGAATGTAGTTGCGGCACAGAAAGTCTCCTTGCCACTCATCTCATGCAACCTTACTATTGGAATCACCTTCAGTGGCTGGTGGGTCTTCATGCAATAACCGTACGAGGTTTAGCGTTGTCAGATAGAACAACATCTTCTACTGCCATCATTTGAAGTCGCTCCGTTGAATTTCTTCGGCTTCTCTCCGTGTGGAACGACGGTCGGAATGTCGTTGATCAATGCTGTATCAGTTTGCACAATATTGTTTTATGATTGTGGGGTTGGTTTAGGGGTTGCTATCGGGAGGATGTAAACTAATATGATATCGTCGAGGCTAGTATTCGACGCTATCTCCGTAAAATGATATTGCTCCACTACAGGTGTTCACGGATAGCAGCAAGTCGTTTCCGAAGATATAACGACGATGTCTCAAAATAGGAGTATTTCAAATTTCGAGATTAACGAACCTTCTCGTAGGCTTTTTGGACTCTGGATGCACAAGATGAGATGTATGCTAATGAACTTTGGATGATTGAATGAATGATTCCAGCATCTAGCAGATTATATTTAATAAGGGAAGAGGTGAGGTACCCTTTGATGAGTGGGTGTGACCTTTGGTTTATGATTGATTTGGGTTGTTCGATCTGGAAGGTTGTAACCTTTCAGATAGCCCTTTGATCTCAACCATTAGATCTGGATGGTTATAACCCTTCAGATCCCCCTTTGATCTCAGCTGCCAGATTGGATTTGACGTTTCAGATCAAGTCTCATCACCAACGGTCAGATTGTGTCTTTTCGCAATCAACGCTTCAGATCGCGCCACTTGCGATCCAACACCACTCTTCGTTCCAACAGTTATCATTCGTTCACCCAGTCAGCAATCTAGTCATCTCTCTTCTCCTACCTGAGTGCCACATAGGCGCTGCCACACCACCGGAGTGTCACGTCACCTGTAGCATAAATGTATGCTCCTCGCGACGATGCGTATGTGTGATGTGCAAAGTGTGCCAATAAAACGCCCATTGCGAACATGCATGCATGGCGGGCTCGTAGGTGCGAGCACCTGCTCGCCTATGAGAAGAGACCACTTGTGTTTATCTTTTTTAACTCCATTAACACAGGAACACATCTAAGGAAACAAACACCTTTGAAAATTACAGATATGGGACTATTCCCCAGTGCACCAACAAAGCGCTCATTGCGCGCATGGCGGGTGGCGGGCTGCCAGGTGCGAGCACCTACTCGCCTATGAGAAGAGACTACATGTGTTTTTCTTTTTTAACTCTATTAACATAGGAACACATATAAGGAAGCAAACACCTTTGGAAATTACAGATGTAGGACTATTCTCCATCTACTTTCTTCTATGCCAATTTTAAGAAGACTTTAAATAATTAATTTCTCATTCACTTGTAATCAGTTTTGAGTAAATTAATAGTCTAGATTCATCTACGTGAAACATAGATTTCATTTTTGAAGTCAATTCTGACTTTCATTGATTGATAGCACCTTGATTTTCCCTTGTAAAATCGTATTTGGTCTTTTTAATACCCAAATATCCAACACTAAGTTCATAAGTTTATCATTAAGAAAACTAATATGCTTCTTTTTTATCCAAGTTTCATATATTGGCCCCTCAGTGACCGCTACAACAAAACATGCGATTCTCATTTATGTTTACCGCAAGAGTTAGGGTCGGTAACTTAAGAGCATTGGAGGGAGTAGGGCATTTGGCAATGGTAGCACTATCAGGATTCCCTCACTTTATTGGAACTGTGACGAAGAGATACTTGTGAAATGTAGATCAGTGGCCTTGAACTCGAAGATACTAGATGTTTTGGAGCCTTATCCTGTTGGATCGAGAATAATGATAGAGGGGGGGTGAATATCGTAAGTCGTTTCGGATTGAAAAAGAGAAAACACAGCGGAAAAATTAAAAACAAAACAACACACGAACACCAAGATTTTACTTGGTTCGGAGTCGCGGTCGGCTCCTATTCCAAGGCCCACGGTCATTGACCGTTTTCTGCGGGCAATTCTATATGCGCAAAAAGTTTACAGGTATAAATTACAAGATTACTACAGTAAACTAAAAGAAAGCCGCTCTTAATTACCGACGTCCGGAGTAGATCATATTTTTGAAGCAGAGGGACGTCGTCGGCGCTTGTATCTCGAGTCGGGAGGTTTCCGGGACAGAGCACTGGAGCAAAAGAGCGTGAATGTGTTGGAAGAATTCTTGTCTTGAAGCCTTAGGGTCGAGGGCCTTTTTATAGCCCCTGGGGGCGCCCGTAACGTTGGGGGCGCCCCTCCCCCACGTGTCACCTGATCCGAGCTCCTCTCGGTCAGCTCTGATCCCTTCAAACTCGGGATCAGACTTTGACGGGGGCGCCCGGGTCGCTGGGGGCGCCTGGGTTGACTCTTATCCGTTGGCTTCTCGCTGGCTTGCCTCTTATCCGCTTTGTTAGCTTGAGCTCGGGGCGCCCGGACCATCCGGGGCGCCCGGGAGCATGGGGGCGCTCGGGATCACGGGGGCGCCCCGCCCATGAGCTGTCGAAGCGTACATTTGCTAAACTTCTTTTTGTATTCACCTTGGGGGCGCCCGGGACACTCCGGGCGCCCTACTCAGCTTCTGCCTCACTCCTTTGAGGCTCTCTGAGCTGCAGACACTCGTTCCTTCGGTCCTGCATCCAGGGTTAGTCCAAAATAACATAGAGCAATAATATGTTAGTTTTATACAGCCTTGGCTGTCTTGGTTCTGACTTTGGGTTTCTAAAATGGAGCCCTGGGTCGAACCGACGCCTACTGTTCCCTCGACGGGGAACGTGTCCTCACCTACTCCTCTCAGGAGAATTTACCTGATGCCAACCGACCCCTCCGGTTGGATTTTTTGCCCAGCAGCCCTTCGCCAGGTGCCTAGCTGTCGTTCGCCAGGTCTTCAGTTCCAGGCAGTCCTTCGCCTAGTGCCCAGCAGTCCTTCGCCAGGTCTTCAGTTCCAGGAAGTCCTTCACCTGGTGCCCAGCAGTCCTTCGCCAGGTCTTTGACTCCTAGCAGCCCTTCGCTAGGTGCCCAGCAGTCCTTCGCCAGGTCTTCAGTTCCAGGAAGTCCTTCACCTGGTGCCCAGCAGTCCTTCGCCAGGTCTTTGACTCCTAGCAGCCCTTCGCTAGGTGCCCAGCTGCCCTTCGCTGGGTCTTCGGTTCCAAGCAGCCCTTCGCCTGGTGCCTAGCAGTCCTTCGCTAGGTCTTCGATTCCAGGCAGTCCTTCGCCTGGTGCCTAGCAGTCCTTCGCTAGGGCTTTTGTATCCTGGAATTCCTTCGCCAGGTGCCTAGCAGCCCTTCGTTAGGACTTTGTTTCCTGGCAGTCCTTCGCCAGGTGCCTAGCAGCCCTTCGCTAGGACTTCTTTCTGCACACTCAAGTAACTTTGTTAGATCACCAATAATACTTAACTTTGAACCCTTTGCCAATATCAAAACAAGGTTCGATATGGTGCTTCCTGCACCAACAATCTCCCCCTTTTTGATTTATGACAACACAATTCAAAGTTAAGTAAAAATTACAACAGTTTAATCAAGAAGGTTAAGACCAATAAAACATAGCAATTCTGAACAGTCTAAAACCAATGTAATTTGAACAGAAAGTTTTTTTTCTCATACTCCCCCTGAATCATTATGTTATAAAATACTTAACTTAACACTTAACTTTGACCTTTCCTCCCCCTTTGACATATATCAAAAACAAACATGGGTGAACAAGGTAAAGTTTTTAAAAAAGTTTTTGCAAACCTAAATTTTGTTACAAACTTTTACTTGGCTTTGCAAAAAGAACTTTACTTAGGCAAAATTTTGAAGCCAAATTTCCCTAACAAATGGTTCAACTTTGAGAATTGGGAGAAAATTTGTTTTAAAAAACTTTGCTTGGAAATACTTTGTGTATTTTGAAAAACAAAATCTTTAAAAAAAATTCTAGACAAGTTTTTCACTAAAACAAACATTTGCCAAAATTTAAAAAAAAATCTTTGCTCAGGCAAATTTTGTTTACTAAGGAAAAATCTCTTTAGAAATATTTGCAAAAAGATGCTCTTAGAAATTTTTGAAAGCACACTTAGAAATTCAACTTTGCTTTTTGAATAAGAGAAAGCTTTTGAAAAACATTTTGATTTTGAACAATTTGAACTTTTTCTCTCCTTAGCTGTTTATTAATAAAGAAATATATTTTGAAAGAAGTCTTAAAAAAAAATTATGTATCAGAGCCTATGAGTTTTGAAAACATAAAAATACTTAGTATAACTCTTGAAAACCTAGCAAAAAGCTTAAATTACACCAACAAAGCTCCACTTTGAAAGGTATTGTGCAATTTTGGAAAAAGATTTTGTATTTATAGGCAAATCTTTAGAAAATTCACATACTTAGAATACTATTGCCTTAGAAAAGTATTAGTACTTTTGAAAACATTATATTTTGAAAAATAAAAGTACTTTTGAAAGATATTATGCAATTTTTGAAAAATATGCAAGTACTTTTGAAAAAAACAGATTGAGCCTTTTTGGAAAGTCTAAGTACTATTTTTGAAAACTATTAGACTTTGAAAAATATAAATAATTTTTGAAAAGTATTATGCATTTTGAAAACATAATATTTTACTTGACTAGGTTTCTTTTCCAGTCTGACACAATCCTAGGAAACCATGTTGACTACAAGGACATTTTCCTAAGTGTCCTGGAAATTTCTCCAAACTCAAGAAAATTTCAAAAAGTATTTCAAAAAGAATTTACTAAGCCACAAAAACATTTTAAGAAATAGAATATTGGTATTTTTAAAGGCAAATTAGTTGTATTTTCAAAAGAACTTTGAAAACTTGTGTATTAACACAACTTATTTTGAAATGTTCAATAGTTCTTTTAATTTACCTCCCCCTAAATTTGACATAGTCCTTGGAAGCTTGTTGACCACAAGTATTCTTCCTCTGAGTCCTTAGGGGTCAGTTCAGATCAAAAGAATTATTTAATAATTTCAAAAATAATTGCCAAAGAAAATACTTGTTAGAAATAATTTCTTTTGGTTTAGACTCCCCCTAAATTTGACACATCCTCGGAGTCCTTGTAGGTCATGAAGTGGACCTTCCTCTATGTCTTTAGGGTTTGTCAAAATCAAAAGCATAATTCTTAAAATGAATTTTGAAGTATTAACATTTTGAAAAAAAATGATTGTTTGAAAGACATATGATAGCATAGTTTTCGAAAAACATGAGTGATAGTTTGAAAACATAGTATTTTTAAACTTCTTCTTTTAATTTGAACTCTCTCTAAACCTGACACAGTCCTAGGAGGCTTGTTGAGCACAAGTTAATCCTCCTCTTAGTCTTAGGGTTTGATTCAAACAAAAAGAGAAGAAAACTAAGTAAAAAAAAAGTATTTTGTTTTAATGATTTGAAACATAATTTCATTCTCCTATTATAGAAAACTGAAAAGGGGAAATGATTTTAAAAATAGAAGTTTTTTTTAAGTCCCAAAAAAAATATAAATATCTAAGCCCGGACTACAGACAAAAAAAAATCCTAAGTAATCCCAAGGTGACTTTTTGCCATACAAGAATAAACTGAATGTCTGAAAGAAATGTTTGTATAATGGTAAAGAAAAGAAATGAATGTTATGAAATAAATTTCAGGTTAGTGAACAAAAGAGACTTGATTTTAATTACAATGATTTGAAACATTAACTCTTAGTTAAAAAGATAAATTTGATTTTTGAGAAAATTAAAATTTAGAGGGTTAAGTTTGTTTAGTTGAATTAAATTTTAATTTTGAAAGTTGTTCGGTTGAATTAAATTTGAATTTTAAAGGTTGTTGAATTAAATTTGAATTTTAAAAGTCAGTTGAATTAAATTTGAATTTTAAAAGTCAGATGAATTAAATTTGAATTTTAAAGGTTCTTGAATTAAATTTGAATTTTAAATGTCAGTTGAATTAAATTTGAATTTTAAAAGTCAGATGAATTAAATTTGAATTTTAAAAGTCAGATGAATTAAATTGGAATTTTAAAAGTCAGATGTATTAAATTTAATTTATTAAGATTTAATTTAATTGATTTAATTAAGATCTAATTGAATTTAATTGATTTAATTAAGATTTGATTTTGATTTAATTGAATTAATTTTAGTTTGATTAATTTGAATTAGTTGGTTGGGTTGGACTCAACTTTTAGGTCCTAAGCATCTCACCCATTTCTAAGTGACAAAACAGGATATCCTTAACTGTTTTGTGAGATGCATATTTTAATAGAAAGATTTATTTTGAAAAGGCCATGATTAATTTTGAATTTTTAAACCTAATTTAAATTTATTTTGAAAAGAGATATTTGAATCTAAAATTAACTGAAAATTTATGTTAGATTCGAATTTAACAAAGAGTAAATTGAATTTGAATTTCAAAAATTGACTTCCAGGTCTTGGCGAGGGACAAGGCCTTCTTTGGCCGTAGCCTTATTGGATCATCAACCCTTTCCTAGACAAAGCCTTTTAGTGAAATTTCATCTTCAAAATTACTTTTTGGTAAGTTCTGGTCTAACTAGTTTGGGTCTTGGATCGGTAGCTTCGGCTAGTTTCACCAGTCTAAAGAAACCAAGTAGTGTATACTTAACCTTATTAGAAAAGGCTTCCCTAACGTACTATCATCTCACCTCCACCCAATACTATGTTGTTCAAATTTCAGTTAAGTTGGTTCAGTCCTTAAACTAACCAATCCTAATTCAAAGCATAATAAAATAAACAAGCAAGAAAAGCAATCAACTAAGTCACGTCATAATTGTAATGATATTCTGGGTTTTTAGAATTAGCAAGATTGTGAATTAGACTTTCTAGCATTTTGCCTTTATGTTTCAATATTTCATCTTCTTGTTCCAATTTACTAATGTTTGCTTTAACTAATTTATAAGGTTCAATCATATTATTCAAGGTAAATAATGAATTTTCAAATACTATAAATTTACCTTTAGATTTCTTTTTGGAGGTCTTCCCCTTGATTTTAGTCATCTTTCTTTTGCTTGATTGTTTCTTCAGTATTTTGTAGTGGTCGCGAGTCAACCGGACCAGTTTGGGTCGATCTCTTCCATTGTCTTCTGATTCCGAGTCTGAGTCAAACTCGGGTACCGGTTGAAGCTTCTTCTTTGGAGTTTTCCCTGCACTTGAAACTATACCTTCCTCGACCATTATAGTATCAGTCTGATTATATAATTGTAATTCTGGAACAAATTCAAAATTGGTTACCATTTTTGTCTCAGTCACTTTGTCTTCTGACTCTGGTTTGGATTCGTGTTCAGACTCTGACTCGGCTGTTTGTGCTTGGACCGAGAGTGCAAGACAGCTTACTTGATCTTCTTCTTCTAAGATCTCTTGATGAAGGTTAATCAATTTTTCCCAAATTTCTCTCGCACATCTGAATGGACCTACTAGTTCAAGTTGCTCCTTGGTTAGGCGACATTGTAGGATTGCAGTCGCCTTTGCATCTGTCTCGATCTTCCTCAGAGTTGGTTCGTCCATTTTATCCCAGGCGATCGACATTCCATCTTCTGTAGGTACTGTAAACCCCGTTTGGATTATCATCCATAGCTCTAGATGGGCCTTTAGGTGGGATTCCATTAGCCCCTTCCAGGTTCTGAAGTTCTCACCAGAGAATAGAGGCGGACGAATACTGTTCCATTCTTGATTGGCCATTAAGGATAATTCTTGCACACAAAAAGAGAAAATAGAAATGTACCAAGACTTGGTCTTGGATTAGTAGTGCGGGAGAAGGGAAAAAAATAGCCCAAAATAAATGTTGTACGAATTTCAAGGCGAAATAATAATAAAATAATAAAAATAATTTTTGATAAATTTTTGAAAATGTTGATTTTGTCAATTCTGATTAATGATGAAAAAGTAAAAATTTAATGTTTAAAAAAATTGCTTGAATTAGGGTAGCACGAATTTCGAGGAAAAAAATATTAAAATAATATTAAAAAAATTATGACAAATTTTCAAAAATTGATCGTTTTAACAATTCTAACTTATGGTGAAAAAATGAGAATTCAAAATTGAAAAAGGCGTAAGAATAATTTAAACACACCTACAGATATTATTTATTTGAAATAAAAAGCGAAAAATCCGAAAAAAAAAATCTCAAACTGGTGGTTGCACCAAGTTTGAGCTTCCCCGCTCTGATACCACTTGTTGGATCGAGAATAATGATAGAGGGGGGGGGGGTTTCCGGGATAGAGCGCTGGAGCAGAAGAGCGTGAATGTGTTGGAAGAATTCTTGTCTTGAAGCCTTGGGGTTGAGGACCTTTTTATAGCCCCTGGGGGCACCCGTAACGTTGGGGGCGCCCCCCACATGTCACCTGATCCGAGCTCCTCTCGGTCAGCTCTGATCCCTTCAAACTCGGGATCAGACTTTGACGGGGGCGCCCGGGTCGCTGGGGGCGCCCGGGAGCATGGGGGCGTCTGGGATCACGGGGGCGCCCTGCCCATGAGCTGTCGAAGCGTACATTTGCTCCACTTTTTTTTGTATTCACCTTGGGGGCGCCCGGGACACTCCGGGTGCCCTACTCAGCTTCTGCCTCACTCCTTTGAGATTCTCTGAGCTGCAGACACTCGTTCCTTCAGTCCTGCATCCAGGGTTAGTCCAAAATAACATAGAGCAATAATATGTTAGTTTTATACAGCCTTGGTTGTCTTGGTTCTGACTTTGGGTCTGCAAAATGGAGCCCTAGGTCGAACCGACGCCTACTGTTCCCTCGACGGGGAACGCGTCCTCACCTACTCCTCTTAGGAGAATTTACCTGATGCCAACCGGCTCCTCCGGTTGGACTTTTTGCCCAGCAGCCCTTCGCCAGGTGCCTAGCTGTCCTTCGCCAGGTCTTCAGTTCCAGGCAGTCCTTCGCCTGGTGCCCAGCAGTCCTTCGCCAGGTCTTTAGTTCCAGGCAGTCCTTCGCCTGGTGCCCAGTAATCCTTCGCCAGGTCTTCAGTTCCAGGCAGTCGTTCGCCTGGTGCCCAGCAGTCCTTCGCCAGGTCTTTGACTCCTAGCAGCCCTTCGCTAGGTGCCCAGCTGTCCTTCGCTGGGTCTTCGGTTCCAGGCAGCCCTTCACCTGGTGCCTAGTAGTCCTTCGCTAGGTCTTCGATTCCAGGCAGTCCTTCGCCTGGTGCCTAGCAGTCCTTCGCTAGGGCTTTTGTATCCTGGCAGTCCTTCGCCAGGTGCCTAGCAGCCCTTCGCTAGGATTTTGTTTCCTGGCAGTCCTTCGCCAGGTGTCTAGCAGCCCTTCGCTAGGACTTCTTTCTGCACACTCAAGTAATATTGTTAGATCACCAATAATACTTAACTATTGAACCCTTTGCCAATATCAAAACAAGGTTCGATATAGTGCTTCCTACACCAACATATCCTACTAAGTGGGTCAGCTATATGGATCCTTCTACGTCATTAGACTCTACCCCCTATTATATCATCATTTATATTTAAATAAAATTTATCTTGTTTTATTGTTGTCAATCAAGTGTTTTTTTGGTCTTTTTCTCCCTCGGTTAATATGTGTATTTATCATAGTTTCACATCGCCTAATGTTTTGGAATTACAGACGATGTTAATTAGCAATAAGCATTCTCTTTATATATAGTGCCACGGTTCCGATGGAATCTATATTTAGAATCTTAAAGGTGTTTTGGAATTACGGACGATGTTAATTTGTAGCAATGTCGTTGTGCGAAATGTTACAGATTTGGTTGCCATAAAGAATGGTTGGGATGAATATGGCTTGGCTTACGCTCGCTAGAGCTCTGGAATTACCGTTCATCGAATAACAGGATCTGGCCCATTTGCTGGCTTTGCTATCGACAGTGAAACTTTCGGTGGAATAGTGAATGCTTTGGCCGAGAACTTAAACATATTCAATGCTGGCATTGGAATCTATATCAAGACTAACTCTGGGAGGGGAGGCTTCATAAGGAACATAACTGTCTCCGACATGAATCTTAGCAACGTTCGAAAGGGATTGAGGATTGCTGGAAATGTTGGAGGCCACCCGGAGGATTGCTGGAAATGTTGGAGGCCACCCGGATGACGACTACAATCCAATGCTCTTCTGGTTGTCAACGGATTGATGATAAAAAATGTGTGGGGTGTGGGAATCCAGCAGCCGGGTTCGATTCAGGGTATCAAGAACTCGCCGTTCATGCAGATCTGCCTCTTGAATGTGAAGCTAGATGTTGCCGCGATGAGGGTAGTTCCATGGGTGTGTGCCGATGTGAGCGGTGGCGCCCTTGGGGTGCAGCCGACAGCTTGCTCTGAGTTAACCAACACAAATAGCTTGAACTTATGTGTACTGCTCTTTGACATTTATTTGTTTCTTCATGCTCCTGGGTTTTTGGTATGTCAATGTTGCTGTGCAATTCGAAGGATGAAATTGTGCTGCAAGATGAAGCTGATAGTTGTGAAACCAAATGAAATGAAATTTCAGTATTTCAAGCTGAGTTTAACTATTTGCAATAGTGGAACTGAATTCTGAAGCCGAATGAGTCTTTACCTTACTTTTATTGTTCCTTTAAAATTTGAGTTTTTTTAATGCAAGTATTTATACCTTCACATATCCTATTAATCTTGGAGGTGGGTGGTCTTTATATATCCGAGTAATCCAGGAAATGGCTGGTCCTTTCTTTGGGTTGTCTATTAGATAAATCTGGAAATGCTCGTGATGATTCGTCTAATAGTCGACCTCCATAATAAAAAATTCATGGTACATAGAACTATCAATTTAGATTGAATTTGTCGGATTGGTTTGCCCCGTTAAATAATTTAAACGAGTTGGGTTGAATTTTATCAATCCATTTTAAGGTGGACCGACCTACTCGGGCTCGCGACCTGCGTAGGACGATCTCCATAGTAAAAAATTCACTATACATAGAATCATCAATTTATGTTGAACTTGTCGGATTGGTTCGTCCCGTTAAATAATTTAAATGGGCTTGGTTGAATTTTATCAATCTATTTTAAGGCAGACTGGCCTGCTCGGGCTTCCGACCTACGGAGGTCAACCTGTGGTTGCTCAGGTTAGTCCGTGGGTTGAGAATTTTTTTTTTCTTTCAAAATTTAAAACTAAAGTGGAAAACTCAATATGCTCGTGGCTTTATCTGCTTAATTCATAATCAAACTTAAAATTTTCAACCTTTTTGTGTATATATTTTATTTTTTTTATGGGCTTGTGGGTTGACCCGTTAATCTGCTATTCGCTTTGAGTTGAGTTGAAGATTTCTATGCCCGCCAAGATGGAGGTATGGCTTGCCCCATCCCGTTATATGACGCATTTTGATGGGTCAATCTGCCCCATGAGTTGACCCGTTTGACATTTTTAATCCTAAAGTATGCTCATGCCCGAGTTGAATTTTGAACTATGATACTGTGAATACATAAAATACTTGTCGTTGCACCATGCCTGTGGGCTCTTTGCCGTTGTACCGTGCCCGTGATATTTTGAACCATGATATGCATTTACTGTGGATGCCACCTTTTGAATGAATGATCATATTCATGAGTGGCCATTAACTTTTGGATTGCCACATTCAAGAGTGACTATTGTCTTTTGAATTACCATATTAAATATGGGTGTCTTTGTTGGATATAGTGCGAACGGAAAGGAAGGAAAGATACTTCATTGTGAGTGGGACTTTAGTCCCACATTGAGAGCTTCTAGTGAATGGAAAAGGAGGTGGAGAATAAAGAGACTCCATTGTAAATGAGACTTTAGTCTCACATTGGGAGTTTTAAGGCATAATTATTGGTTTATATTGTTTTATAAGCATGTTAGTTGTGAACAAATATAAAAGGAGAGACTCTCTCACGCGTGGGTGCGTAAGGGGGGGGTGCAAATCCAGGGCTCGGATTTGTATTAAACTAAGTGGACTCGTGTGCGTGTACGACCTGCGCGCGTTGAATGCCCGTCCGGTCGGGGCAAAATTATCCAAGCGAATGAACCAACGTTTGGATCTGGACGGTTAATTGGCAGGAAATGACGATTAATTCGATCATTGATTACTGCGGGGGTTCGAGTTTATATAAAGAGACTGTGATCGAGAGCAAAAGATATATAGGACATAGATTGTCTTCCACCTCGTTCCCGACTCTCTGGTAGCATTCAGATACATCCTCAGTTGGCCACGAGCAACGAGTGCTCTGTCGTGCCCATGGTTCCGCTGTTGTATCCTGAGAGACAGACGTCCATCGGAGCCTCGAAGCACCGTCGGAGGAGGATAAATCTGTTTCAAAGAAACTGCGTTACGCATGCCTCAGCACCTCTCCAATTCCTGGTTGGGAATTCCTACTCAGGAAATTCAACTCAGGAATTCCAGCCCGGGGAGAATTCTAACACAGGAGACTGTACCCTGCATAAAAGGGCATCTCAGGCCACTCAATAGATAAATTGAAAATTATATAATTTCAATTTATTTCTTGTTAACTCTCTGGAAAGGAGCATTTTCTCCAACAGTCTTTTCATTACTTCTCACAAGCCAATAAATAGATATTTTTGTAATCTCATGAGACATAATCAAGGAGAGAAATAAAATTCTTCTACTCTTTAAATTCTTTCTATTTTTTAGATATTTTTCAATACCTTATTAGCACGAGTGTTCCGGAAAGGAATTGACACGGATGACAAGTCACCGAGGCGCTGCCCACGTGGATGGCGACGAGGAGAAGACGATTGCGTCTTACGAGATAAACACGAGCGTTAATGGGAACACACCAGAAGGTTTTCCGGTGGAGCCCACTCCGACGCTCAAGTCAGTAATCAGAATTTTTTTAGGAGGACGACGAGACACCAGGATTTTGTTAAGTGAAGAAAGCTTACTGATGGGCCTCAAAATAGGTGTCACAAGTGAGCCTCAAATTTAGAATTTATAACTGAAAACCCTTGGCTAACAAGATTAAATGCAGAATAGGGGCCTCAGGTCGTATTTTTTCAAGGACTAGTTGTGAGTGTTTGAATCAAGCTTGAAAATTATTTGTCGTCAAATGATTTGGGTTTTCTAATGGAATGGGGTTTTGTGTTGCAAATAGAAACGAAAGTGCAGTAATAAAATGGACTAGCTAAGCATATATGCCCTAAGGAGTTTTAAGAACTACACTTAACCAATTTTAAAGCTAATCAAGAACCTAGCTTAACGCTAATTGAGAGCTAATATTTCAACTTGATATTATGAAAATTAAAGCGCAATAGATGATAACAAGAGTAATGAAGCTTAAAATAGAACTAAATTGCAAAAATTGAATGGAATTCTCTCACTTCAAGTTGAATGCTTAAACAGGGCTAAACTTGTGCAGAAAATTTCTTGATCGGTCGGCTGACCGATCAGATACAAGCCTGATCGGAATGATGACCGATCAGGTGCTGTCTGGATCGGTCAAGGACCGATCAGTAGCTGATCGCAAACTGATACAGAGTTAAACGATTGAAGAACAGAATTCAGGAACTGAAAATTTACAGAAACTAAAGATCAAACCCTTTCTCTGGCTCGAATTCTTCTTGCTGTCAAACAAGATTCAGCTACGAACCCCCTAGCTCGACAAATCAACAGATCTTTAGCCTCTGTGAGAACCTCAGCTCAGATTTGCCTTCAACTGATACACTCTTCCGATCTTCTCGTACTTGAGGTGTGGGATTGCGGTGATGGCTCAGGAACAATCAGATCAACTCAGAAAACCCCTCTGAATTGCTCCGATGGATGAAGGATGGGGTTCAAGTATGGATCGATCGGAAAATTGTCAGAAACTGGCGAAACCCTCACCTAGCTCTTCTCAACAGCAAATCGATCAGAAAATCTCACGGAGACACGATCTCGTCGATCTAGAACTCGACCCAAGCTCAGATTCGATGTGGCCGCGCGATCGAAGAAGCAAACTTGAAGAAAATCGCAAGAACAGACGACGAACAACGAAAACAGACGGGCGAAGACGAGCTCAGTGGAGGGAGTTTCTGTTTTAACTAATTGCCTTTGAATTTGAACGGCCCAGATCCTTTCCGTGTCATCCAACGGTCAGATCAAGTCAGATAGAACCCAAACTTTCCAGATCTTGATTAAGGGTCAAGATCTGCTTCTCCTCAACTTGGATCTGCATCCGATGGCACAGAGTGCTCTGATCTTTGAATGGACGGTTTAAGCTCCTCTTAAGCTCGATCCAACGACTGGATGACTTCTGATTGAGACTAAATCTTCAGATCTTGATCTGTGGCCCATCATAACTCTAACTTGAACTCTGATTAGTCAGCAGATGATGGATGGCTCAGATTTAGTCGTTCCTTGATCGGACGGCCCACATTGATCCACCTCTTGATCCCCTTGATCAAAGCCAAGTAGCAGCTCAAGTCTAATCCAATCTTGATCTAGGTCCATGGTCAATTGAAGCCTACAAAATTAGATTCAAAATTAATGCCAAAATATCTCAAATATAGAAAGAATTGTATCCAAGGACAAAATAGAAAGATTTAATGAAACCTAATGTAAATGTAAGCTTAAGCATATGAAAAGAGATCAAAAACATGGATTTGAGAGCCTAATTTAATCAACAAAATAAAAGTTATCAACTCCCCCACACTTATTCTTGGGCGTCTCGCACAAGCTACTAGTAAACTAAGATGCACCCCCTCTAGATTATTCTTAATCATAGTTAGAAGCAATTGAAAAGAAATTACCTAGGGTTGTCAATTCTAAAAAATCTAAGCTCAATAGACTAGTATCTTGTCCTTAAATCAACAACTTAGCATACTTCCTCCTTCATGACTCATAGAGATGAACTCAACACTCAAACCTTTCAAAGGGACTTTTAGTGGCTCTCTTCCTAATTCTACATTTCAATGAAAGTAGAGCTAACTCAAAC